>GL379800.1:563147-707244 GCA_000143925.2 Caenorhabditis brenneri | reverse complement strand
AAAGCGTAGTCTCTATTATAAAGAATTCTGGACGCGGGTCCAGTCAGTTTGGGATAATCCATATGTGAGTCGTTGTGGCAGACGTTCTGAAATCCCAGTCAATCGATGAAATCTAGCATCATTACAAGGAGTGAAGGTTCGAACAAGTTGTCTGAGGAAAAGTAGTAGAATATTCCAGTCTAGATATGCCATCTGACTAAATGTCGTTTCTGACTCGTGGGGGGTCCATGGTTCGTATCTACAATTGGATTCCTCTTCTTCATTGTTCTTTTATCGGGGGCGTAGTTTTACTCCTTTTCAGATCCGTTTCACCATAATTTCTTCACTCTCTTTTACATCTATTTCAGCCACTCATAACTTGATCCACAGATAATATTTTGAAAAGCGGTCAACTGGAAAGTTGTCCGAAATTGCATGTTGAACAACTTTGTAGTTGATCGTTTTTTATAAAAATTGCTCATTTCAAAGATAGGAGCTACTTTCTAACGCCCGTTCCTGAGGGCGAGATAAAAAATGAGAGGGCGAAGAAATTGGCCAGCGTGAAAATTAACACTGAGGGCGAGGGCGAAGCGACGACTTTGAGCGCTGTTTACATGACCTAAATCTAATTTTCGAACATACCTCCAAGAGGATTTTCGATGTAACTCGCCGAGCTCTATCCGATGGTATAAATATCTTATAGGCCAATTTTATAGTGGCACGCCTCCTTTAAGCCACCCCTTGTAGTAAATTCCGCTGGTTTTGAGATTCAGCAATTTGCTAAAAAAAAAGATTCGGAATCAGGAAGCATTTTACGGTTCGAAAAAGTATAGTCGTGACTTGGTTTGGGATAAACTCAAGCTACCGTATCTTCTCCAACTTTGGTCGGATCTCTAAATTTTTGACATTTTTTATAGTGGCCAATTTTATAGTGGCACGCCTCCTTTAACTGGTAGCGTTGTTGTACATGAAACCTCTCATTACGGGTTCAACCCCTCTTCCGTGGATGATTTTTAGCCATGGTGGGACCGCCCTTTTATCACTTGTCTCCTCTCCTATCTGCAGACAGAAGAGTACATCTATTATATCTCTCTTTTGTTATGAAAAAATAGAGAAAGAAGAGAGAGAAAAAGAGTAATTTGATCGCTTTTCTCTCCATTTCTCACTTATCACACTTTGAGATGAGATGGAGATGATGGGTTCACTTTGTCACCCCTCCATTATTTGTTTTCACATTTTTGAAAAATTCAATTTGTTTTCATTTTTATGGGCTAGGCTCGTCAGTACCGTCGGAAACTTACCTTAAAGGCGCACGCAATTTTTTGGGTCTCACCACGATTGAAGCGATTACGGTATTCAACAACAGTACAGTAACTGTTTCGCCGCGCCTTTGTGGCAGAGTCATTTTAGCGCCAAATTCAAATCTGTCTATTAGGCTACCCAGCCCCTCATCCACGTATTTCTCTGGGTATCTCCTCGTAGTCAGATCCCTCCGATTCCCCATATCATTGCACATAAATCAATTGTAAATATGCAAATGATGATGAATCCTCATTTATTTGCCACCGAACATTCCACTCACTCTTTTTTTTTCCTCTCCCCTCCGTTTCCCCATCAAATTACAAATCCCTTTCGTCTTGTCGGAAGAAGAAGAACCATCTGGCGGAAGAATATGAACACAACAAAAAAAAAACTGACGGAATTGTTGTATATAGGAGAGAGAAGATAGAGAGGTGTAAGGTGAATTCCCATGGAAAATGTGTTGGTTTCCGCAGTTTTCCTTGAGAATCGTTCAAAGTTATGGCATAGGTTTTTTGTTTGGCTTTTTGGTTTTTTGAATTTCTTTTGAAAACAACAATACGTGATCTGCGCTTTTAAGGTAAGAGAAACAAAACTCCGTTCATTTGACGACCGTCACAAGACAATTAAGTCCAACCAAGTCTGAATTTTGCACTTTTTCCAACAAATTATTCGATTGAAAAGTCTCTTTCCTGTATCTTTTCTAATATTAATCAACAGTTAAGATTCGTAGAGGTTTTTTGTGTGTTCCATACAATCAGACTACGTTCGATCCCTCTAAATTGGCTCCTGTCAGACAGAAAACGTTTCTGAATAGCTAACTTTGCTAATTTATGTGCTTTTGCTTTTGCTTTTTGATTATCTGAAACTAGCTTAATCGTTTCAAAAAAAAAAAATTATTGGCCCCAAAAAATGATTGAAGCACCGAAGCATTAAAAGTGGCTTTTTTAACTAGAAGCCGTATATCTCGGTTAGAGGTAGAGATATAAAAAACAAACCCAGTAAAGAATTTTTGAAAGTAAGATTTTGTACATTTTGTGATTTGACAACTCTTTCGTACCTCTCATGGGAACCTAGATATAAAACTTCAAACTGTAGGATATAACAGGATCCGCAGTATGTTCATTTCAAAACGCTATAACTCGGTTAGGGGTAGACATATCAAAAATCAGTCAACTGATAAAATATTTTATCCGTAATTTTAAGTACTTCATTAGTTGATAACTTTTTCGTATTTCTTTTGGCAACCAAGAAATACAGCTGCAAACTATTGAAGTTCTAAAAGTATTGAATCTTATGTAAGCACTAGGTAGGAGGCGAATATGTTTGTAATGAGTAGAAGTATTAACAAATCTTCAACTAACGAATTGCTCAACTCAAAATTTTGCACATTTTACTGGTTGACAACTTTTGTGTACTTCTTTTTAATATCGAGATATCGATCTTCAAACTAGTGAGGCATTGAATCTTATGTTGCTATTAATTAGAAGACTAGTATCTTGCTTAGGAAAAGAGATTTCAAAAAATTGCCGACTAATAAAATGTCACGCTTGCAATTTAGCATATTCCATTAGCCAGCAACTTTTCCTTATGCGATTTTGCCACCATGATATAAAACTTCAAAATTTTTGCTGGAACCAAACAAGGCCAGCCACTCTATTACAGGTCTCTGTCATACCTTCAAGTCACTAGACACAAAAACCAAATTATTTTCTTTCTTCTTCTGTATTCTAGTTACCTTTCCTTCCATCTTCATCAATTTCTCCTCCTCCTCTCCGATGCCAATAAATCCCATCAATCAGTTACGCCACACACCACAACTAAATACGGTCATCATCATCATTCTATCCCTTCTCTATTTCTCTCTCAAATTTCCTTTTTTGACGATCGTCTTCCCCGATAAACTTTGGGGGTTATAAATCCCCGGGTAACTTTTCTCTCTCTCTCTCTCTCTCTCTCTCTCTCTCTCTTTCTTTTTCTGATAACCATTTCCTTCTTCTTCTTCTTCTTAACCAGCACCTCAAAAAATTGTCAATTACATTGCAAATATAGTCCTTCCCCTTGTCTACCGTCTCTTCATCTTCCACACTATTTCTTCAAATATTTTTCTGCTGTCCGCCAATCGTTTCTCGCCTCTTCCCTAGTTTCGTCCCCTTTCCGATAGAAGCAGCAGCATCGAAAATCAATTCGAACACACGTTTCTCTTACCACTCTCTCTGATCCATACACTATTTCTTCTTTTGTGCTCCACCGCCCCGAGAAGAGACTCTTTAATGTGTCTAACTCTCTTTCTTTTGAAGAATCGAGAGAAGAGAGGGAGTTGTTTCTTTTTCTTTATTGTTCTTATGTGTTCATTCCGTGTTTTCCTTCTTTTCCAATGATGTGTCTAGACTCTCTCTTTTGTCGGTGATTTTTGCTGTTATTTTGCTTTTTTTTTAATTCGAGATTTTTGGGTTACGGTAGGGACTTCCAAAATTTTTGGAAGTCTAGGATTACTGTAGTTTTTTTTTGGGGTGTTTAGGATCCTGTTTAGACACTCTTTGTGCTGATTTTTCCTGGTATTTTGTTTTTCAATTCGCAAGTTTTAGGATTATTAGGGTACCTAGTTTCTCTTGGGTTACTGTAGGGACTTCCAAAATTTTTGGAAGTCTTGGATTAGTGTAGTTTTCTTTTCTTGAATTTTTTGGTTTTCGGAATTGAAGGGGATCCCAAAAAATAGAGATTAATGTAGTTTTTCGAAATTGGATCTATTTATACCAGGATTTCTGAACTTTGAAGCTTAGACCTCTAATACAGCGGCACCCTTATAGTTTGAAACTCTATATCTCTCTTCCCAGTGGAGATACAAAAAAGTTGTCAACTGGTAGAATACGCAAAATTTTATGCTGAGCAATTCATCAGTTAACAATTTTTGATTATCTTCACTCCTAACTGAGATAGGCGGCATCGAAAAGGATGACCCGTGGCGCGCACTTGCAGCACACTGAAAAACACTGAGGATTGAAGCTCCATAACTCGCTTAGGAGTAGAGATACAAAAAAGTTGTCAACTGTTGAAATGCGCAAAATTATACGCTACGCAATTCATCAGTTAACATTTTTTTGCTATCTCTACTCCTGATTGAGATATGGCGGTTCAAAGGAAAATCATCAAGCTTTCGTCTTGTTCAATGCGCGACAGTGTAAGATTACTGTAGTAGTTCTAACGACCAAACTTCTTTTTTGAGAAATCAGTTTGACAAAAAATATTCCAAAAAAAAAAAAGCTAAAAGGTCGTAAGATCTGACGCCAAGTCCGCAAACACACTCAGCTGACACCGTCACGTCAGACTACACAATTCGTTAGTTTTCTGTTGACAACTCTGAAATTTTTGAAAAAAAACCTTTTGAAACTTATCGAACTGAAACTAATGCCCTTCTATTAAAGGTCACATTCTCAAACTTCTCCACATACACACAAGTTTCTCACCAATCTTTTCGGCACACAATCCACCTCCCCCACTCCCTCTTCTCTCTCTCTCTCTCTCTCTCTCTTTCTTTCTTTTTCACAGTATACTAGATGCGTCTCTAACTATTGGGGGAATGACGACAAACATATCAACACAATATATAAATGCCCATTAGTTGTTGTTATGTAATGTCCTAGAATTCGATTGTACATAGTACTACGTGTTTAGACAGCTTGGAATGGATTGTAAAATGAGGAGATTGAATACTTTTCAATCTCATTTTTATTATGATCTCATCTTCACAAAAGATAGAATCTTTGTTGGTTTTTTCTGTACTTCTTGGGTTGTGTATGGTTTTGATGGTCGAATTCCAATGACATTACTTTCTGGTTGGCAGGAAATTGACAGGTTCTTATTTTCAGTTTCACAACTAAACCCCTCGACTCTCCATTCTAAAAAATGAGCTTCTGACAGAATTTCTTATTTCTAAAAAATCGTTCTATTTAGATCAATGTGGTGTGTCTTGGCTAGTAGAAGAAAAAAAATCAAAATCAATTTTCATCATGCCATACACTTGCAATTCGAACTGCCATCAGAAAAAAAGAACTAATCAAAACGGTAAACAGTTATTCACACTGTCCAAAAGTAGTGATAAGCCCCCTCTCTTTTCATTGATAAGACGTCTTTTAGACACTCTTCTACTTCTTCCGTCTCTTCGCTTTCTCAAGAACACTGTGTTCAAATGTATAATGGTTTTTTTGGATTTCTTTAATTTTAACTTGTTTGAAATCGAGAAAATTCATCCCGCGGGATCTCCTAAGATACGGTAGTATCCCGTGTGGCAAAGGAGTACAGCCTTCGTTTCCGGCTTCCTTTTTCCGCAGTTCCCAACATTTTTCATTTCGAATTTAATGTGCGGCACTGGCAGTCTCACGAGCACAGAGTAACTCCATGCTTTTAGAGGTGAAACCATCCAGGTCACGGTTTTTCATCTTCAAAATCTTGAATTTCTGCTCAAAGTAGGCTTCTGGACACTTTTTCCGTTTGAGGTCCCGTCCTCCCGTTCGAATTGAATTTAGAGTTGAGATTCTGCTAGAATGGTTCCGACGAGCCTAAAAAAGCCTGAAACAGCCGCTAAATTTTTTAATTACTGATACCGCCCTCATAAAATACACGCTATTGTTTTATATGTAGGGCGAAGATCAGCTATAATTTGAGCCTGAAACTTCCGAACACTGCCAAAAACTTCTGGATAAAAACACTTTCTTGACCAAAAAATTCATTTTTAGCTCCAAAATAGTCCGGGTTGTGTCTAAAAATAGTCGAGTCCCGCCTAATAAGAAAGCGGAAGACTATCCTAGACTGCCCAAAAAACGTTAAGGTCGTTATTTGCCCCGACTAGAAAACAGTAGAAACAGCTTGAACACAGCCTAGAACGGCCTAGAAGCAGCATATAAGCAGCCTACAGAGAATCTGAAAACATCATAAAAGAATCCGAAAATGGAGCTGAAAACAGTCTGAAATTAGACAAAAACATGCTCAAGCGGCCCGAAAAGGCCTATGGTGGCCCTACACATCTCTAGACTGTCTTCCTGCTGTTTAGCCGTTCAACACTGCTTCCTTTTACAGCTTCTTTTCTTCGAAATTGTTTTTTCTTCTCGATTTTCTGTCTTGTACTTTTTTCCCTAGTTTTCACTAATTCGAAACATCGGAAATTAGTCAGAAGCTTCAGTAACAAACTATACAGTCCTCCTCCTCTTCCTCTACATTCCTAGTCTCCCTCCCTCTCCTTCCGTTCCGTTCATCACTCACCGTAATTCATTTCGACACTTCCCCATATTATGTTGTAAAGGGTCTCTGTCTACCCTTATAATAGTTTCATCATTCGTCATTATATCTATCGTTTTGTTCACCCAACGGAAAGGCTTAATACCACTTTTACAGGGTATGATTGAATCTACAACTTCGCATCAAGATTTTCAACAAAGGTGAGTTTTTGAGAAATTCGAGGGCATTTCTAGGAACTGTTTTCACGAAAACTGCTAATTCGAGGGAATTTCAAACTTTGTTACACGGATTGTGCCCTAAATATTCCAAAAGAACCAATTTTCCAGATCCATGACAGGGTACGCCCTGGAACACCCATCCTATCGGGTAAGGGGTGCCCTATTCCGACACCAGGACGATGGACGCCTTCTTTCAGGTGGGTTTTTGACTTTTGGAAGCCCAGCGGTTCTTCAAGACTAAGCATTAGCCTAAGATGAAGCTGAGCCTGAACCTGGGTCTATCTTGATCAGACATTAGGATGAGCCAGACATTTCCAGGCCTAAGCCAATTTTCCTGAGAGCCTGACTGAGTTTTTTCAAGCCAAGCCTGTAACATTATTTTGTGCCTAAAGAAAGACTAAGCTTGAGCAACAGGCCAAAAACTGAGCATGCCTTTATCAGACCTAAGCCTAAGCTTTGTTTCAGCAAGCCTTAGCCTAAAATAAAGATGATTGAGCCTAAACCTGAGTCCATCTTGATCATGCTTCAGATCGAGCCAGAACTTATTGGGTTGAGCCTGAGCTAGCTGAGTCGAAGGCTGAGCCTGAGCGGGAGCCTAACCCAACGCTTTTTGGACCTGAAAAGAGCAGTTGAGCCTAAATTTTGTTGGTCCAAGCCTAAACCAAAATGCCTGAGCTTGAGCAAAAATGTACAAGACCTGAGCCTAACTAGATGCTGTCAAACTTGAGTTTTAGCCTAAATTTATTCCAGCCGAAGCCTAAGTCTAATCCTAATTCTGAGATTGAGTCCGAGCCTATTCCAACCCAGACCCTTAGGCCTGAAGAAAGAGGCGAAGCCTAAATTCTTCAAGTCTAAGCCTAAACCAACTCCATCAAGCCCTTGAGTCTCACTTAAAATCCCTCCAAACCCCCCTCTCTTGCAGGATGTGGTGGAGACATCGAGGTGATCCACGCCCTAGAACTGGAGAGATCTCAACACACGGGTCTCCCCGTCCGTGTCACCAACGTCGTCGTATTCGGATCGAATGACGTCGTTCGTCTCATTCAACCGATCGAAGGAACGGAAGACGTCATTGTCAATGGAGACTATCACGTATCGATTGTTCAATCCGTGGAGTTATTCGAGAGTTCAACAGTGTCGAAGAGCCGAATTCTCAAATTACCCGGAAAGATTGTGGCTGTTAATGCAGAGAAGCACTCGAATACTGAGGTTGGTGCACTTCTATTAGAGGGAGTTCTGAATTTTGGGTTGCAGCTCCTTCTGGTATTTCTTCTGGAGACCGGGCTCTATCACTACTCATTTTGTGCGCAGACTTCGGAGCATTTTCAGTGTATTCAAGCGTTTCGATGCAAGTGAGTTGAAAGAAAGAGAGAGACGCAGAGAAACGAGGGTGTCTGACTTCTCTGCGCTCTCTGAAACCCAGAGGGAGAAAGCGAAAGAGAAAGAAAGAGAGAGAGAGAGAGAGAGAGAGAGAGAGAGAGAGAGAGGAAGAGAGAGAGGGAGAGAGGGAGGGAGACGCAGAGAAGGCGAACAGTCTCGCTTCTCTGCGCTCTCTGAAGCTCTTTGGTCCTGATGGAAGAGACGCAGAGAAACGAGAGTGTCTGACTTCTCTGCGCTCTCCAAGTTCCCGAGAAAAAGAAAGAGAGAGAGAGAGAAAGCAACCTAATTTCCCACATCTCCCCATTTCCAGCCGCCCGATCACCAGTGGTCTTCTCTGGCGTGACTCCGGTCTCCTCCACGTGGCCTACTACGATGGATTCGTGAGAGTTGGAGTGGTTCATGAGCAATACGATGACATGCTCCTAGTCAAAAGAGTTGCAGTGAATCGAAACAATTTGAGTGTTCTCCTGGATGTGGTCTTCGAAGAAATCGGACGAATTCAAAAGTTTGAGGATACAGAGAAACAGAGAAGAGAGGATATGTTGAGTACTTCGAAATGTCTGTCGGAGAAGTTGGTGACTGAGGAGGAAGTCATTGAAGGGGATACGACGAATGATGATTTTGTGAAATTGAAAATTGAGTTCAAGAATCAGTCGGTGAGTTGGGGGAGTCGCCGCTCCTCTCAGAGTCTCTGAGTGAGAGTGAGAGACTCACAGACACACAGAGTGTCTAGTTCTCTGCGTCTCTCCTCTCGTACCTTTGATACTCGCTCTAAAGGCGCAGACAGCGAGATACTCTAGCTGTCTGTGTCTCATCAAAAAATTTGGCGGGAATTCATAAGCTTAGAGGTTTCGGCGGAAATTCGAATTTTCAAATCTTTTGGCGGGAATTGTAAAATTCAAAATTCTTGGCGGGAATCAAAAAATTCAAAAACTTCGGCGGGAATTAAAAAATTCGAAGACCTTGGCGAGATTTGAAAATTCAGAAATGATTCGAAAAACTCGAAAAATTTGTCGGAAATCTGAAAATTCAGAAAAGTTGGCGGAAAATTCAAAAATCTGCCAATTCTCGCTGAGCCTAACTGAACCAAAGCTTAGCTTCATCGAGCCTAAGCCTGACATCTTTCAATTCTAGACCAAATCCAACCTTCCTGACGCAATCCCCAACCACTATATATTCCAGATCCGTTGCGAACGAGTATCCCAACGTCTAACCTCCCTCCGAAAACTGATCACAATCATCAAATCAGCATTGGATATGAATGATCAAATCGAACAAATGATTGGACTCCTCGTGGATCAACTATCAGAATTAGAGAAGCTAGAGCAATTATGTGATGAAGTTCAGCTGACAGGAAATCAGAATTTGATAGGGAAGAGTTGGATAGCAGTGGAGGAGAAGAGAATGGTTGTGGACGAGTTAATTGCAAAAGTGAATTCGGATCAAATAAAGAAACATTCGACTGAATGGGGACTCAAAATTGATCAGATTATCGATCAATTGAATGGATGTTCAGAGGGATCGAAGGACATGAGACTCATTATTTCTCAGAATATATTCGAACATCGAGGAGACAAAAAGGATATTTTCACTCATTTTGTATTGGATTCACAGAGTAGGGATGTCACTTTGTACTGTCTTTCTGGCTTGACTACTCTGGCCATTTATCCAAGGAAAGGGAAGAGGTGGGTGTTTTTCTTAAAATCAACATTGGAAGGCTCGTATTTTTTGTTTTTTTTCTCGATTTTGAGCTAGAAAGAAAGATCAAAGAATTTTCTTTCGATTGGTATAAATTTAATATAGGGTTTTATCAGAAAACTCAGAAAAAAAAACGTTTTCCCGATTTTGAGCTATATTTCCTGAAGAAATTCCATTGGCTCTATTCGACTTGAACGGTCCCTTGGAAGTTGAACGGTCCCTTCAGGTGCCTCGAAAAAAAGAACGGTCCCTTCAAAGTTGAGCGGTCCCTTCAAACCCCAGAAATAAAATAACGGTCCCTTGAAACTTGAACGGTCCCTTCAGACCTCAGAAAAAAAATGACGGTCCCTTCAGAGTTGAACGGTCCCTCAAGAAGAATATTCAGGAATACAAATTTTTCGCTTGTTCTCTTCTTTCCTTCATTAGTGTTCAATGTATTTTGTAAAGAATAACATTTTTATCTCCACATTTAGGGAAAAAAAATTATCACATTTTTTGTCAATTTTATGTCGGAGGAATACATTTTCGAGTTTTTGAGGTACAGCGAGGACAAGGAAGCTTTCGAAACATTACATCTGAAGCTGGGTCTCCTCCAAATACGGGGAATCGAGAAAAAACTGAAGAATTTAGTTGAAAAAAATCTTCTACAACTTGTTCTGATAAAAAAAGTTATGGATTGTAATAATAGTCGAACAACAATGAGAGGAAGAAAAGAAGTGGAAAATCCGTATTCCTGAATATTTTTCTCAGGGGACCGTTCAACTTTGAAGGGACCGTCATTTTATTTCTGAGGTCTGAAGGGACCGTTCAACTCTGAAGGGACCGTTATTTTATTTCTAGGGTCTGAAGGGACCGCTCAACTTTGAAGGGACCGTTCATTTTTTTGAGGCACCTGAAGGGACCGTTCAACTTCCAAGGGACCGTTCAAGTCGAATAGAGCCATTCCATTTTATACCAATCGATAGAGAACTCAATTTTCTATCAATTTATGTAAATATCCAGCTCATGTTCGGAGGAATAAAAAATCAATCGTTCATCGAAAAATTCGATTTTTTTTTAGTTTTTAGAACTTTTGACCTACTTTTTCTGATACATCCCTATACGATAATTATACTAATCGATAGAGAATGAAGTTAGCTATCATTGAGTATGTAATCATATGTTGTTTCGTCAGGGAAATTGGGTCAAAAATTTCAAAAACTCAAAAAATGTAGATTTTCAGATTTTTCTGAAAGACAAAAACCATTTATGACATTTTCATCAAGTGGCAAGAATTTTAATTCTCTATCGATCGGTAAAAAGTCCAATCACAAAAAACAACTGTCTCAAAATCCCAAAAAAAACTCCAAAAAAAAAAAACGATTTCCCGACATTCGAGCCTGTTTTCTCCTCTATACAGCTCATAGTTTGTGGATTATACTTTGTAAAATATAAGATTACTGTAACCCAGGTTACTGTAATTATAGATTGTGTTGTCAAACGAATTGATATTTGATGTCGGTTTACGAGGCCACGCCCCAACATAATTTTGCACTGCGCGCGGTTGAAAATTATATCAGGACGTGGCTCGTGAATCGACGTCCTGCGAACACCGAATGTCACTTCGTTTGAAAGCACGATAACAAAATGAAAGCTGAGGGTTATGGTAGTTTAGTTTAGATGTGCAGGTTAAGTCCCCAAGTGAATCTATCTTCTCGGGAAGAAAAAAACATCAGATTACATTCATTTTCTTCTTTTTTTCAGAGTCGCCTCAATCTCCCTGGACGCCTCCTTTGCCACTTCTCTCACTGCCGCTTGTGCCATGAAGTCAGCCGAAGGAGTCTATGTAGCTGATTCGAATGCCGTTTTTCCCATTTATTTTTATAGGTATTCCATAGAAAAATTAAGCAAACTTACCTTAAAAACGCCAATTTTTTTGCGTCTTTCGATTTTTTTTCTGAAAAATGGCAATAGGGCGCAGTCTCTACATTAGGTTTTCCTCGCGGGCGCTCAATTCGCCCGCCCGTCCGCCGCCCGCGCCCGCCCGACGCCCGCCCGTTGAACGCCCGCATGTCTCCCCTCTCTCTGTGTCGGCCGCCGCGCTGCGTTCATGGTGTTTTGGTAACGCTCCTGAGTGAGAGGTGATCGACGGGGGTTCAATTCCAAACTGCAGCAATAATTTTTGTTTTTATTTTTTATTGGAAAAAATGACGATTTTATTCCGTCAAAGTGTATTACAGTCGCTGGTGAGATAATTACTTGACGATTCACTGAAAATGAATGGCTGACATGAACAGTCATTCCAAAAACTATTACAAATGATAAAAAATTGTGGAAATGAGTGTCGTTAAATTACAAAGTTAATATATTTGTTTTCTGTGAACGACGGTCAATTTTTGGTCATTTCGGCCAACCCAATAGTTCCTTTTTTGTTAACACTCAAATTCAGATACATCAGTCTTTAGAAATCCGGGGTGAAATCCTAAAACATGTGAGACAATTTTGAAAGTTAGTTGAGCAAAAACCAAAAACATTCCTTCTGTTTGGACTCGAACCCTCGTCTCTTCTCTCCGAAACGAGGAATGCTTCTCGGGCGCGTTGCCACTACACCAAACATGCAGCGCGGGCGCCGCGCAAAAGTAGGCTAGAAGAGAGTAGGGGGCGTTGGCGGGCGGTCAGCGGGCGTGCGGGCGGCGGACGGTGGCCGCCCGTTTCCTCACCGCCCGCATGGAATCCCTACTCTACATCTATTCAACTAAAAAAACATTTTCAGAAATCGTCCAAAAGCTGGAAAAGGGTAATAACTTATCCCCTTTATACACCCACTTCTACCACTTAGTTTTTATCTTTCCCCCACTTAAAAAAGCATGAGAATTTTTTAATTTTTATTGGGAAAAATTGATTGAAAAACGAAAATTAATTTTCAAAAATTTGCAGAGAAAAGCGATATTTGGACGCCGGGAGTGCTCTTCAAATTCCAGCTTTCGATAGTATTTCGTCGATTTTAATCGAGCCACACCAGATGGTAAGTCTCTGTAGCAGATTTACCTTAAAGGCGCATGGAATGGGGTTGCCCGTGTCGAGACCCACTCTGCGCCTTTAAGATAAAACAAATCGGTAACTTGGACCCTCTACCAAAATCTCCTGAATTCCAGATCCTTGGAAGCGTCACCGGCGGTCTCCTCCACCTCTCTTTCGATTTCTCCTCCAATTTCGAACATTTCGTGATTGCCAGTAGCATGTTAGCCCATCCCATCTCCTCCGGAGCAGTCAACTGCATCAAACTCCTCGCCACCGGAGAATCCCTCCTAGCCCTCCATTGTACTGATTCTGAAGTCGTTGTTTCGGAGAAAGATCAGGATAGATGGCACCGGGTGACACACCATACGGGAGGAGCTCATGCTATTGCAGTCACTCCATTCTCGGTTGATGAACGGGGCGCGTTTGCAGTGGTGGCCAGCGATTCGTTTGTGCGGTTGAAGGCGTTGCAGTATGCGGAAGGTTAGTTGGGGAGTCTGAAGTACGGGGGAAGAAAGAAAAAAAAGAAAAAAAAAGGATTCGTCACGGGTGGATTTTTTTTCAAAAGCGAGAGCGCTAGCCATTACACCGCGGCGCCACGGGTTGACAAAGGAGAGAGAGGGCCTACACATAGTGGCGGTTTTCCTCTCTCTCTGTCGGTGTTCCCACAAACAGATCGAATGAAAAAAAAAATACAAAAAAATCTTTTTTTTTTTCCAGAAAGCCTAATCGGTCTCCACGACCTCGGGCAATCCAGCGCTGAAGACGAGAACGGTGTCCCTATCGAAGTACTGAATGTATCCCTGGATCCAAGTATGCAGTACCGTCAGTTGCCCTGTAAACTCCGGTATGCTGTCGGATTTGCTGACAAGGCTATCAGGACTTATGTGGCATTGTTGACCGGACAACACGATTTCACCGTGACGGAGAAGTTTATTGCGCAGATCGAGCCGCTGTTTAGTGTGCAGAATGTGAGTTTGACGGGGGGGGGTGGAGAGACGCAGACAGGCTGAGTTTCTCGCTGTCTGCGTCTCTCCAGAGAGAGCTTGGGAGTGACAGAGAGAAAAGGAGAAACGCAGACAACTAAACAGTCTAGAGGTCGGCGTATTTCCAATTGGCTTCGAAGTAAGAGAGGGGAGACGCAGACAGCCAGAGTCTCTCGCTGTCTGCGTCTCTCCAATAAACTTCGAAAAAACGGAGAGAGCGAGAAGAGAGACGCAGACAGCTAGACAGCCTAACTGTCTGTGACTTGCCGAGACGAAACATTTGCATTTACAAAGTCGAGAGACGCGACGCAACCGCAACGCGTCAAAAAGAACTGAAAATAGCACATTCGCGCCGAAATTCCAGTATCTTTATGCGCGTTGCGGACGCGTCGCGGCCATTATTTTGAACTAAAACCCACACGAATACCAAGAAAACGAGTTGCTCGGCATTGCTCAGAATAAAAAAAGGTCAATTGTTGCTCAGAATAAATTATTGACTACAAACTACAAAGACTACAAAGACTAAATCCCGAATTCCAGATGATTTGTTTCCATGGTCGCCCAATGGGATGCTACGTCTCCTGCGCAAAGACCCTCCAGATCTGGAATGATTTGGACCGTCATCAACAGAAAAAGCTGAAAAGTGAACGGATGCAACTGGTGAAACTGACCTCATCAGTGACTTCAATGGAGAGAGCCGAAGGATTTCTTCTGGTTGGATTCGCCGACGATCGGCTATCGATTTATGAGGAGAAAGGGAATGGATGTGTGGATCATGTGGGGAATATTGAGGAATGGCATAGAGGGTGTATGGATAGAAGTGTTATGGGTAAGTGGGGACGCAGAGAAAGAGGACAGTCTGGGTTCTCTGCGCTCTCGTCAGTTCTGTTATCCTGGTGGGAGAGACGCAGAGAAACGAGAGTGTCTGACTTCTCTGCGCTCTCTTGTGATTGAGAGTGGGAGAGAAAGAGAGAGAGAGAGAGAGAGAGAGAGAGAGAGAGGGCGTAGAGAAAGAGAATAAACTCGTTTCTCTGCGCTCTCTTCAGCTCTGTGACTCTGATGGAAGAGACGCAGAGAAACGAGAGTTTCTGACTTCTATGCGCTCTCTGAGCGTCTCTCCGAGTAAGAGACAGAGAGACACACATACTGTCTAATTCTCTGCGTCTCTCCTCTCTTACCTTCAGTGCTCTCTCTAGAGACGCAGACAGCGAGAGACTCTGGCTGTCTGCGTCTATCAGCTCCGAAATTCCAGCTCTCCGAACCCGAGCCTCCAAAACATCTTGCGGCACACGGCTCTTCATTCATTCCCTTACATCCCATCATATCGTTATTCATACTGTACTCGTGAACAATGGAAAAATTGAACAGGTATATTTCGGAAGGGTCTCACCACGAATGAAGATATTACTGTATTTTCTTCGTGGCGAGACCCACTCTGCGCCTTTAACATAAGAAGACTTCAAAAAATAATCCTTGCAGCACGACTTCATCGTGGCGCACGAGCACTCGATGAGTCAACCGATTGGTTTCGAGTTCGTCTCCTATAAATATTTCGAATTTCTCGTCTACGGAAGAGGAATTTCCAATGAGAAGCTATCGATTGAAGACCGCAAACGAATGGATTGTTTCCGAGATTTCGAGTTTAATTAATCAATTATTTTCGCTTAATTATTGATTTTTTTTCTTGCGGCACTGAAACTGCACAAATGGGTCTCGCCGCGCTTATCGACTTTTTGATTTGAAAAAATCGATAAATTTGTCGCATTTTTCGACTTTTCAATCTAACGAAAAATCGATAAATTTGTCGCATTTTTCGACTTTTCAATCTAACGAAAAATCGATAAATTTTGTCGGCAAAAATCACGCACGTTTTTTTCCGACAAAATGCATTTTTTGAAGTAACAAAAAAATAATCGATAAAAATTGCTACCGTAAGAAAAATGTTTCGGGCGCGGTGAGACCCGGCAGGCCGCCTTACCTTTTTCTAGCGCTAAACTTGAATTTAGCTCTATTTTTCAGTTGATTTTCAGTCAATTTTCAGTTTTTTCTGTGCTTTTTCGTCGGGTAATTTTGTGTGTGGGATCACAAAAACGTGTATAGAAATTTCTAATTTTTTCAGTTGCTTTGCTCATTTTTTGTGATAAAATATAGATTTCTATTTTTTTTCAATAAATATTTTTCAAAAAATCAATAAAATCGGATAAAATTAAGTTTATTAGTAGGACAGAAAGGGAGGGTACAATAATTCAAGAAAAATATCGATTTTTCAAAAAAAAAATTTCAGAAAAAAAATTATTAAAAGTGAAAAATTGTTGCGTTTAACTATGGGATGGGTTGATTGGAGCGGTGAACGCCTCGGCGGTCATTGGACGATTTCTGGAAAATGTCGTTAATTTTGGGGATTGCACAAGGCACCAGACACTCTGGTGCCGGTGTATTAGAGGGTGGTTAGGAGGTGTTAGTGTTTCATCACAGTGCAAATTTTGTTACAAGTGTGGTTATGTTTCGGGTTTTTGGGAAAATTAGCCGAAACTTAAAATTCATCGGAAAACAAGCGGCTTCAAAATGTTCGGAGCGCCGTATCTCGGCTCCTAATAGAGATACAGAGAAGTTGCCAACTAATAAAATGTGTAAAATTACATCCATAACAACTTTGTAGTTGACAATTTTTTGATACCTTTACTGCTAATCGAGTTAGGGGGTCTTGAATAAAAGTGTGTCTCAGTTCTATCACAACTCTGCTCCTTGGCAGCTAACTTTATAGCTTCATAACTTGGCTACTAGTAGAGATTTTAAAAAAGTTATCAACTGATCAAATATGTAAAATTACATGCTCAGCAATTTTGTGGTTGACAATTTTTTAATATCTTTACTCCCAACCAAGATAAATCGTCTTGAATGAAAGGGTATCGCAAGTTCTATCATAACGCTGCTCCTGAGCCGCTAACTTTGAAGGCTCATATCTTGGCTACTCGTAGAGATAGAGAAAACTTGTTGCCTGATAAAATATGTAAAATTCAATGCTAAACATTTTACTAGTTGACTGTTTCTTGATGCCGCTACTCCTAACCAAGATAATGTTGTCAAAAAGAAAGCCGTCCCATACTTCTGGGTAAATATCAAAGCTCCATATCTCAGCTACCAGTAAAGATAGAACAAAGCTGTCAATTAACAAAATGTGCAAAATTCCATGTTGAACATTTCATCAGTTGACAGTTTTTTGGTATCCCCACTCCTAACCGAGATATACCGCTTCAAACCTAAACTTTTCCCAAATTTTTGTTAGATACTCAACACTCCAAAACACACTCATCACACCTAAACACCTTCTTTAATTATTCCCAAATTCCGATTTACGTCTTCTTGTCTCCACCGAACTTCTCTCCCGAATCAGTGGTCAAACATCCAGCTCCCAATCCGAATCCGACGCCCTTGGGTCCGAATTTCCGGCCGTGGCACTGTTTACAGTAGAGTTCAGCCTCATGGGGGGCGACGGTACACGAGTCGAGCAGTTTGTTGCACATGTCTAGAGAGTATTGGAAATGAGGAGGGGGCAGAGAAAAAGAGAAATTGAAAATGGCTCTGTGTGATTCAGGGGATGCACATGGATGGGTGGTTAGTAGCAAAGGTGGACAGGCACAAACATAGATTTCGGGTTACTGTAGTTTTGGATTACTGTACTGACGTCATATCAACTTCTGTGTTTCCGAATTGCTCTCCAGTGTCCATGGTCAGGGATCCAGCTCCGATTCCGAATCCGACTCCCTGGAAAATTGTTTTAATAGAAGGGCACCTCTATTAGAAGGGCACCAGGATTGCCAAAAGTTGCTCCATCCTAGATAAAACCGTTTTTGGCTTTGTGCCAAAAACGAGATTTCTAGAAAAAGTGATCCTCTATTAGAAGGGTACCAGAGAATTTTTTTTTTGATTTTTACGATAATGTATACGCCACCTCTGATAAAAGAGCACCCCAAAACTACAGTAATCCAGGCTTACTGTACTTTGCTCCCTCGTTTTTTCCCCGAGAAAAATGTGACCCTCAAGACCAAAAATAGGACATAATTAGGTCAAATTTCGATGTCCTGGTCATGAGACTTTTATGGGGAGAAGGCGATCAAGAACCAGAGCGTTTTCTGAGCTCAAATTGGATTGTACGGGTGCTCTAATAATCGAGGTATGTTCTTGTATTAAAGGAGGACTGAAGTCAGATTTTTTATTTTCGATTCCCGTAAATTAGGACTTCAGTCCTCCTTTAAAGGTTCTCAGATTGTCCAAATTCATTGATAACTAAACCTTCATAATTAGAGCTTTGTGCCGTGTGCTCTTCTATTAGAGGTTTTTTTTTCAAGTTTTGAGGCCCTCAGAAAGTGACACCATCAAATATATGTTTATAAAAAAAGAAAAAAAAAGAATTCGCCTAGATGGGGGTCGAACCCGCGATTGAAATTTCAAGAGCAACGCTGTTACCCACTGCGCCACATTGTCGATAAACTCAGAGAGGCGCGTAGAGGGCGTACACCTTCTCGGGCCGCTTTCTCTAGTGCACTCACCTTTGGTCCATACCGCCTACAGTGACACTGCTTACAGAAGAGCTGGGCCTGATGCTCACAACACGACATTGAGTCCAACAATTTGTTACACATACCTAAATAATACGGACATAGAAGGACAAGGAAGCCGGATAGGACAGGACAGAGGACATGGGACAAAAAGCATTAGAATAAGGGGGACAGAGCCATTTTTTTATTTCTCTTTTATCTTCAAAAATTAAAAAAAAAACTCACTGCACTTGAAGCAAAACTTGTGCCATTTGTAGCCGCCGGCGCTCATCTCCTCAGCAGCGTACACACTTTTGCCGCATTTCGGGCATTTCGGGTGCTCCACAGGCTTGAATGGCATTCTGTAATTGATAAAAAATGAGTGAAAACATCACTGAAACTATTTGAAGAAAGAAAAAAAGATATTCCCCAGTTGGATGTCGAACCCGGGATGGAAAATTCAAAAGCAAGAGTGTAACCCACTGCGCCACGCGAGGGCGTAGACAATACCGCACCCTCTCCCTTTTTCTCAAAGGCGATCCGAAGGATGGGCGGGGGACTATAAACTAATAAAAGAACATGCCCTTCTATTGGAGGTTGTTCTCCCAACATTACCAGCCAGGCTGAGGAAGAAAACCAAAAAGAAATGAAAAAGAATAGATGGAAGGGGTGTCTGCGCTAGGGAAGAGGTGACTCAAAGGGGGGCGGAGCCTAAATATTTTTTGATTGTTTCGTCATCGTTACAACACTTTTCTTTTGTTTTACGAATGTGTCTCCGGTAGGAAAAAGAACATGTGGCGTTGTTGCTGGGTGCCACGTCATCTATGAAAAAGTTGCGAAATTGGGAAAGGACCTCTATCAGAAGGGGTAAGAAGTTCTAGGCTCCGGCAAGGCTCCAGGAAGAAAATCACATGGAAAAATGTTGAACTTTTCCTACTATCACATATTTACCAACTGGATTACGGGGGGAGACCTAGAGGAAGTCTCAACTAAACATCTCAAACATCAGCTGAACTTTCCATCTTCATGGAATTTTTTTAGGTTGGTGGCTTAGATTCAAACTCATTTATCTTGATTCCCAGTGAAAATAGAAAAAAGTTGTCAACTGAAGAAATATGCGAAATTGCATGCTAAGCATTTTATTAGTTGACAACTTTTTGATATCTCTACTCTTAACTGAGATATGAAGCTCCCTGCAGCTGTGAAGCATAGCTGCAGCAATCGGAGACATGAAAGTTCGGAGCCTCATATCTCGGTTTCCAAAAGAGATACAAAAAAGTTGTGAACTAATAAAATATGCAAAATTACATGATAAACATTTTGTTAGTTGACAATTTTCTGATATCTTCATTTCTTGCAGACGTATGATGCTTCAAGCAAAAATCATGTAGTGTTGTCTCAAAAGGGAGGGATTCAGGACGATCCCAAATTTGACGATCCATATCTCAGTTTTCGGTAGAGATACAAAAAAGTTGTCAACTAGTAAACTATGTAAAATTTTATGAAAAACTAGTTATTAGTTGAAAGTTTTCTAATGTATCTTTTCTTAACCGAGATATAGGGTCTAAGCTGAAGGTTTAATGAGCTCCCAGTCTGAGCATCCCATCAATTGTTTAGAGCTTTATATCTCGCTCCTTATAAGAGATTCAAAAAAGTTATAAACTAATAAAATATTTAAAAATGCATGCCAAACATTTTATTAGTTGACAATTTTTTGATATCTCTTTTCCTTACCAAGATTTAATGCCTAATACAAAATGTGTAGTTGAACTTGTGGTAAATTAACCCTAAATGTTTGGAGCTTTATATCTCTACCCACAAAAAAGATGCAAAAAAGTGATCAACTAATAAAATATGGAAAATTGTATGGCAAATATTTTGTTAGTTGACAACTTTTTTCTATCTCCACTCCTAACCGAGATATACCGCTTCCATCCATGCTAGAACGAAAAATTCCAAAGCATTTTTGGCGGAAAAAGTCAATTTATTAGTGTCGAAACAGGGGGGAGGAATACAAGACTCAAAGATTATTTGCTCTATTTATTATTTCAGAAAGTTGCGCAGCCTTTCCCTCCCTCCCTTTTCGTTTCGCTTTTCTCCAAGAAATATTGTTTGGCAAAGGGGGAGAAAACTAACAGAAAGAAGGGGAGGAGGCCGCCCATGTCTTCGGTACGTTTTAATCATTCGAAAAATGGGAGAAAAGAAAACAAAAAGGAGAAGGGAATTGTATTATTATTGTTACTTTTTCAGGAAGAAACAATTGAACAACATTGCTTTTTTTGGTGGCGGTGGCGGTGGAATCATTCCGATGACGAATTTTTTGAAGAGTGGAGGATCCGGAAATCCTATTTTTACGAAAAAACAAGTCGGGATGGAAAATAGGGTTTTCAAAATTTTCAAATTTTAGAAAATTGTTGAACTTCAGGTTCCTGGGATTGGCATACATGAGTTTTCTTGCTGCTGAACAGCTTTTTTTTAATTTTCAGATAGAAACAAACTTTGTAGATGGGAGAATTTCCCGGCGATTGGTATAAGGGTTCTGTCAGAAAATTAGCCTCAAAACCGAAAAAAATTGAGTTTTGTGCTAAAGCTTTGTGCTTTTTGGTATCAAAGTCCCTATTTTCTGAAACAAATGTAAATGATATTTATACCAATCGATACAGAATTTGATTCTCTATCCATTGGTATAAATATCATATAAGGTTGCGTCAGAAATTCAGGCAGACCCCTTGGAAAAAGTGAAAAAAAAAACTTGAGCACTAGAATTTCTATTTTTTGAAATTTTCTATACCAATGAATAGGGAACCAAATTATACTTGAAAAATTTCGGCCTGTTCCAAGTTTGAATGAATTTCTATTTCAATTCTTATGAATTCCATATGGAATTGGAAGATCATTTTCCAGTCAAAACCAGGAAGAACTAGAGAGATGAAATTTTTGAGATGAAATCTCAATTTTTCGCTTCCGATCCATTTTTCCCAACTTTTAAAAATTGTATGAATGAAATAGGGGTGTATCGGAAAAATAGGCAAGAAATTTCGAAAAATAGCGAAAAAAGAAGTTTTTGAGGTTTTGAGACACTAATTTTTGTTATACCACTCGATAAAGCAATTTTACTTTTCTACGGAATTATTATTTTTGAGAATCCAATTTTCCAGAATTACCCTTTTTACTGCCGGAAAGAAATCAAGGTTTCGAGAATTGGTTTTGCCGGTTTTCGAATTTCGGAAAGCCTACTAACCTTAACTTGACAGTATTAGAATTAGGCGAACTATAATCCAAGATATTTCAAATTCAACGGAATTTTGGTGTTGCTCAAGGCTGTCAAAATGGCGGCCGTGGTCGGACTTCATATTAGAAACATACTAAACTTTGGACCCTTTACCAGGACCGCTAGGCCGCCGTAACTACCGAGCAGCAGAATGACAAAATCCAGAAACTTGATTTCGACCGCGGCCGCCATTTTGACAGCCTTGGTGTTGCTATCAAAGTTTTAGAGTCTCAAAACCTCAAAAACTTTCGAAATCCCAAAAGTCCAGGATCGAGAACATTCCGGAAACATTTGAAATTTTCGAATTTCGAAATTTCGCCAGTTCTAAAAAGTCCAGGATCTCAATAAACTCCGTCCTAACCTTTCAAAAAGGTGACGAACTTTAAAAACGTGTTGACGTAGAGAGAAGGAGTACGAAGTGATTTGGTTGGGGTAGGGTAGTTAGAAGTAGAAAAGAGGGACAGTTGGTTCTTTTCTACTGGCAAAACCGAAAAGAAAAGATTACACATAATGGATGGCTCGGAGAGCAAGATTGAGCCAATCGGGGGCGAAAGTGTGACGAACGGATGGGTGGAAAGAGGAAGAGACAGAAGAACAGCTGCCATTGGAAAGATAACTAATATATGAAATGGCAATAACAAAAAATACAATCAGAACAGTTCAAAGATGAGGCAGGGAAGGTTTAGGGAAAAAGAAAAAAAGGTTTAGGGGAGGTGGGGGTTGAACCCGGGTCGTGAAATTCAAAAGGGGAGCGTTAGCCACTGCGCCACGCGTCGACAGGAAGCGCAGGAGGGAGAGGGCATAGAGGTCGCCGCGGTGTCCCCCTTTTTCAGCGGCGCCCGTCATGGGATGATTACCAGGATGGTGTGCGCCTTTAAGGCGAATTTACCCCTCAGGCACCAAAAGTCCACTAAACAGTGTAATTCTTTGAGAGGGGACCAAGTGTACTACTACCTCCAGGAGGACAACACATTGCAGCAAAAATGTAATAAAAGTGAGTAGTGAAATGACGGAAAAGAGAGAGAGAGAGAGAGAGAGAGAGAGAGAGAGAGAGAGAGAGAGAGAAGAGATTTCTGGTTCCAATTAGTGTGAATTGAATAAATCGGAGATATCTTCCCTGACCTCCTCCACTTATCACACCACTCCCCGCACCCCCTCCATCATAAATTCCGAAATATTCGGAAAATTCAGAAGAAGAAGTCAGAAGAAATGGAAAGTTCTGGAGAAGAGGAAACGGGCGGTCAAAATTGATTGGGGCGAAACGAAGAAAATTCGGGAAGGTGCTCTCTCCGGGAGGGAATGTTTGGACTGTGGCAGAGGAGAGGAGGATTTTTTGGACGACGGAGGGGAAGACAAATAGGAGAAAATGATGGAGGAGGGGGAGGAAAAAGAACTGGCTCTCGGGGCTCTCTGGACAATATCCATTGGAGCAGCACCGGGAGCACTCAAAAACACTTTTGATCAGAAAAAATTGGGTACACATTTTGAAGCGACCAGAATGACCATGAGATTTTCGGTGGATGACCTCTATTAGAAGGGCATGGCTGGGGGAGGGGAAATTGGCTCAAGATAGCGTTATTCAACCCTGAATGAATTGAAAACATCAGATTTTCAGATTTCGGCTGGAACGAACAAAAATGGACTGATTTGGCTAAATATTTTCAAAAATTCGCTAAATTTTGCCAAAAATTGATGAAATTTGACCAGACTTTGGTTCAATTTGGCTCAAAATGGACGTATGTTGTGGGAAACGTTCGAAATGCACGAACCTCTATTAGAAGGGCATGTCAAAAATTTGAGAAGTGTTGCTCAGACTGGAAAACTGCTAAATACTCTCAAGCAGCAGGAAACTCTATTAGAATGGCACTCTATTAGAAACGGCAAAAATCTAAGGGCCCCCAACAGGGATGTGCGAACATTTTTTCGGTTTTTTCGGATAAGAAATTCTCGAAAAAACTATCGCCGATAAATTTTTAATCCGAAATTTTTATCGAGAAATTGATAATTCACTGGCGATCTCTGAGAAAAAATTCTGAAAAATGAAACTTTTTGGCCAATTTTTGAAACTTTTTGTTGCTTTTTGTTGAAATGGTCGAGACTGCAATAGAAACATTTCATTTACTTTCCAAAAATTTTTTCCGTTTTTTTTTTCGATTTTTTCGGTTTTTTCGGGCAAAAAATTCCAAAAAAAAGTTATTGGTCCCCAAAGATTTTTTTAAGTCTGCAATCTGACGTGACGGTGTTTGCAGAATCGGCATTGTATTTTACGACAGTTCCAGTTTTTTCTGATAGAATGGCACATGGTCAAGTTGATTCTCCAGGTGCAAATTCCTACACAAAAAAACCAAATTTTCAAAAAAAAAAAGGCTTCATTATATGAAATGGGAAAGAAAATGACTGAAATGGGTATACAGGAAAATGGGTAGAACCGAAGGGAATTATGAAGGAGAGTAGTAGATCAAAAATCGGTGACAATCCTTCGTTGATGTTGCATTGGTGGAACGATACGAGAGGGGGCGGCACAGCCGTTCTGGGAGAATTTTCGGGGGTCCTGAAAAATTGGAATGTTGATTTTTGGAATTTTGGACTGCACTAATACCAGAGGGAGCCTCATATCTCAGTTAGGAATTGAGATATCAAAAAGTTGTCAACTAATAAAGTGCGCAACGTGCAATTTTAGATTTTTTTTTCCAGTTAACAACTTTTTTGTATTTCTTATAGAAGCTGAGATATGAAGGCTTAAAGGAAGTGCGTTTTATTCCAAGCATCTCCGCATTAAAGCGCTGTTTAGAGCGTTGTATCTCGGTTCGGAAGAAAGGTATCAAAAAATTGACAATTAATGAATTGCTCAAAATCAAAGTGTACACATTCCTTTGGTTGACAACTTTTCAAAATATTTACTGGGAACCGAGATATAACGCGTCAAATTTTCTGTGGCTCACTACGTTGCAAGTGCGCTTCCTGGCTGACTTGGAAGCTTCATATCTCGGTTAGTAATAAAAATTTCCAAAAATTGTCAACTAATAAAATGTTAAGCGTAAAGTTTTACACATTTCATCTGTTGACAACGTTTTTGTATCTTTTACGGGAAATGAGATATTGGGCTTGGAAGTTATGTTTCAGGCTATTCTGACCCTCCTGTGGCTTCGGCCAATTTGTCTAGCGCGAGAGACGCAGACACCTAGACTGTCTAGCTGTCTGCGTCTCTCTTTCTCTCTTTCCTTCAATGCTCGTTGGAGAGGCGCAGACAACGAGAGACTCTTGCTGTCTGCGTCTCTCGTCTCTCGCCTTCGAAGATCTCTGGAGAGAAGGTGAGAGAGAGATATAGAGACGCAGACATCTAGACTGTCTGGCTGTCCGCGTCTCTCCTCTCTTACCTACGAGGCTCTTTGGAGAGGCGCAGACACCCAGACTGCTTGATTCTCTCAACTCCGAAATTCTTTGCGAGACGCAGACAGCTAGACCGTCTAGCTGTCTGCTTCTCTTCAGAATAGCTTGTACAGATCACTCACCTCAAAATGATGTGGCATTTGCCGAACTGCAGGCTGTGGTGGCGGCTGCTGTGAGAACTTCCTTTGCTCTGCTGCACTACTCATTCTCGGAATTTTCGATGTGGACGCCGTCTGATGGGCGGGAAGTGGTGGTGGATGAGAAAATGAAGAGGATCCCGATACGACGGGACGTGGAATATATGAAGAAGTGGTTGGAGACGTCGTGGAAGGATCCATAGTTCCAATGGTGCCAACAGTGATTTTAGTGACATGAGATTGATTGGAAGTTGTGGAAGAAGATGATGTGGAAGTGGACGGAGGATCCATGAATGGATTATTATTATTGTTTAGATGGAGTGGTTTTTTGAGATTCGGTGATGATGGAATTGGAAGATTTGAAGAGGAAGGGGCGGGGAGCGGGGGTAGAGGGGGCTCCGATAGGGCATGGGGGCGTGTCTGTTGGAGCTCGGCGGCTCGTTGTTGTTCCATTATCTGAAAGGAAATAATTTGGTAAAAATTTGGAAATTATGGGTGAGGCAATCTCGGCGTCTTATCTTGCGATAGATTTGAAAACGGAAGGGAAGAGACTCAGACACCTAGACTGTCTAGATGTCTGCGTCTCATCAAAAGGTTCGAGAGTGAGAGACGAGATGCGCAGGCAGTCAGACAGTCTGGGTGTCTGCATCTGAATAGTTCCGACGCTGAGAGAAAGAAGAGACGCAGACTCTTAAATCGTCTAGCTGTCTGCGTCTCCTGGTCTCTCACCTTTGGAGCTGTTTTGAAGAGACGCAGACAATCAGACAGTCTGGATGTCTGTGTCTCTCTCAACAAGTCTCGTAGGTTAGAGAGAAGACTGACTGTCTAGGTGTCTGCGTCACTCCTATCTCACCTTCGAAGCTGTTTTGAAGAGACGCAGACAGCCAGATTGTCTAGCTGTCTCCGTCTCTTCACTCTAGCCTACGTAGCTTTTTAAGAGAGAGAGAGAGAAAGACGCAGACAGCTAGACGATCTAGGTGTCTGCGTCTGTCATTTTGGCAGGGTACACTACAAAAACCACAAAAAACCATAGCCCAACAGACGAGTCTCTTGTTTTCTGCGTCTCTCCAGAAGTTCTCGACGATGAGAGACGCTGACAACAAGAAAGTCTAGTAGTCTGCGTCTCTCTAATAGAAAGCGTTAGACACAGACAGCTAGACAGTCTATCTGTCTGCGTCTCTCATTCTAGATCATCTAGCTTACCTGCTGCCTCATCTCCTGCCTCTTTGCATCCCTAATCTGTGCATTCGTCACATGACTCTGCCTGGGACCGTATCTCTGACTGGGTCTCCTCTCAAAAGAGCATGATTGTCTTCTGGATAACCGTGCTCCTTCTTTGTGAATTGTCTCATATTCCGTTCGTCCTCTGTACTTAAAAGTGCTTCCCAATCGGAAGAATTGCATTTTACGATTCGGTTGAATTGGGCGGGATTTTAGACGGAAGAAGGCGTGTTGCTCGATGGCACATTTCCAAAAGTGCTTAGCTGCTTTTTCGGATGTCAGGTGGAAGACGAATGTGTGCAGTTGGATTTGTCCGTTGTTCTGGAAAGAAATTGTTGGATATACATGGCGCATTACTTCTAAGCTTAATATCTCAGCTCCCAGAAGAGATAGAAAAAAGTTGTCAACTAATAAAAAACGCGAAATTGTATAATTAACATTTTGTTCGTTGACAACGTTTTCCTATCTCTACCCGCAATCAAGATATAAAGCTTCAAGCTAGAGGCTCCAAATGCTGCCTCACAGAAAAGGTGTTTAGAATGGTCCTAAGTTTGACGCTCCGTATTCGGTTCACAGATAAGATAGAAAAAAGTTGTCAATTAATAAAACATGTCAAATTGAAAGCCAAACATTTTGTTAATTAACATTTTTTTCATAGCTCTATCCCCAATCGAGATATAAAGCTTCAAACAAAAAGCTCCAAGTGCTACCTCAAAGGAATGGGTAAGAACAGTCTCACGTTGGATGCTGTATAACTCAGCTCACAGTGAGAATAGAAAAAAGTGATCAACTAATAAAATATGTATAATTACAAGCTAAACATTTCATCAGTTGACAATTTTCTGATACCTCTCTTGCCAACAAAGATATAATGCTATGAACAGAAGGCTTCGAGAGTTGCTTCAGGAGGAGGGGTAAGAAGGGCCTTAAGTTTGACGCTCCATATCTCGGTTCCCAAGAAAGATACAAGCAAATTGTTAACTAACAAAATATGCAAAATCGCATGATAAACCTTTTATCAATTGACAATTTTTTCATATCTCGACCTGTAATCGAGATATAAAGCTTCAAACTATTTTATTGGGCTCCTTTGCTTTTCTAGACCATTTCAACCATTTTCGATCAGCTTTTTGTAAAACTTTTGATAGATGTGCATCAATTCTTTCAGAGGAATGACAGTACCCCTTCCCTAACCCTACAATACCCCCTCTACAGTAACCCTTACCGACTGATCCGCATCCTCCTCCACCACCAGCGTGATCTTCTTGTTCTTAAAATCCAACTTCTGCAGTTTCTCCCACAAAAACAACCCAATCTTCTGTCCACCATCAAACACCAACATTCCTTGAGGGGTTAGACCCAATCGGTACGTATTACCGTCTTTTCCCTCGACACAATGCATATCCACTCCGTACATTTCGATCCAACGTGCCTTATTCAGGTAGTTCAACTCCGCTTGGGCGGGAGTTTGTCCTCTGAAAAAATTGGGATTGACTACGGTGATCTTGTTACTGTAGTCTGGGTTTCACCGGACCTTCCCCAGTCCCTCCCCTCCCGGTGAAAAGAGGGAAGGCGCATTGTTCTATACGCCCTTCCTTCCTTTTTTTTGCTGCGGCTGCTGTGGGGCAGTGGCTAACCCTCCTGTTTTAGAAATTCTCGACCCGGGTTCGATTCCCGCTTGGGTCAAATCTTTTTTTCTTTTTTTCTCAAGTCTTCTAAACCCCCAGTACTATCAAAAATCAAGCAAAAAACTCACCGACACGCCTTGTACTTCTCCAATATCTCGATTTCCATTTTTTCATCTTGCTCCGGATGAAATCGGAATTCTGAGATAAAAAGAGCTGTGTGCTGTTCTGGGTTGTAGTCGCCGAGTTCTGCTGCAAAATTTTCGAAAATAGGGGAGGTTCAGGTTACTGTAGGGTTACTGTATGATTACGGTAGCCTTAAAAAAAATTAAAAACTCACACTGAAGCGCAAAAGCTGCCAACTCGATGCCCAATTGATGTGGACATTGTAGGCGTCCAGCGGAAATGTCGTGCTTGATTTGCAGGAAGAATTGGTATCTGGAAGGAAATTGTGTTTGCGGATTCGGCGTTTTATTTTACGACTGATTGTGAGGGCGCGGCACCCTTCCCCCAGAGAAAGAGAAAGGTTTATTGTTCTGTAAGCCCTCCCCCTCCTTTCTACTTCTTGCCACCGTAGCGTAGTGGGTAGCACTCTCGTTTTTGAATTTCTCAACCCGGGTTCGATTCCACCAGGTGAAAAATATATTTTTTTTTCTATTTTTTTTCTTTTTTAATAGCTTTTTTCTCACCTTGTCAACTCCTCCTTCAAATTACTTGACGGTTCAGAAGTGAAGAACTTCACCCGGAATCTCAGGGTGAATGGAGGCCCAATAGCCACTTGTTTAGCCACTTTTTTACATGGATCCAGCCAATGCTGAACATTAAATTGATCTGTATACTGTAGTCCAAAATAGTCCCGTTCTTCAAGATCCAGGGAGTAGAACACTTCTTCGTAGAGCTCACTTCCAATGGCGTTTCTCTGAAAAAGAAAGTAAGGTTTGTTTGGAGCAGTATATCTTGATTGGGAGTAGAGCTATGAAAAAGTTGTTAACTAAACAATTGCTCAGAATGAAATTTGACACATTTCATTAGTTAAAAACTTTTCTGTATCTCTTCTGGAAACCGAGATATAAAACTTCAAACAGATATGATCACAGCCACAACTGTATTTAATGTTTCGAAGATATTTATCTTGGTTAGGAGTAGAGCTATTGAAAAATTTTATACTAAAAAAAATGTTTATTATGTAATTTTACATATTTCAGCGGTTGACAATATTTTTGTATCTTTCATGACAACTGAGATATAGAGCTCCAAACATGTGGTACTCCAAAAAAAAAACTACTCACCGGCACGACAATATTCAAATGTGCTCCATCCAACAGCAGTACTTTGCACTGCACAAACTTTTTCGTGTCGAAATTGGCATCTTGTGTCTGATTCTTGTGCTGTTGCTGTTGGGGTTGACGGTTACGCGAGAAACGGGCGGATAGACTTCGCAACATCCAGGACATCTGGAAATGTGGAGGTGAGGATGGACAAGGGAGGGGTGCCGGTTTGATAGGGGCTATTTTTTGGGGTAAGCGATGAACTCGATCATCTTGAGTTTGAAATGGTGGGGGCTCTTCTAAAAGGGAATTTGTTCCTGAAACTCATAGGTGCCCTTCTATTAGAGGTCATCAAATCCAGTTTCAGCGTTGGGGGCCCTTCTAAAAAAGGTACCGGTCCTAGAGCTCATAGGGTCATTGTATTAAAGGTTACAACGAAGGTGCCCTGCTACTACAGTTACGTCATACCTAAATCATTGTATTGCTCAGAATACAAGTAATAATAAACCTGGTGCCGAAATCAATAATATTCGAAATAGAGGGAATGAGTTCTCTCTGCTTTCCCTCACACCGGAATGTCTGCGTCTCTCTAATTCTCTATACTATTTCTCCGGGGCTCCTCTCGCCGGTTACGGTTTTGAACAACGAGAGCAAACGGGGAGTAAACAGAGAGAGTGTAGGGAGACGCAGAGAAAAGGAAACTTGAGGATTGGTCTAGAAGGAGGTATCTATCTGGGACTGGGAATTGAGGGTCTTGGGACTGGAGGGGATGTCCACGTGGAGTACAAAAGTGAAAGGAAACATGTGTGGACCATCTGGTGTCCATTTTACAAATGAAAAAAAGGAATAAAGAGTGACCCAGATGCTCCATTTTATTGTGTTGACCACTAGAAAGAGAGAGAGAGAGAGAGAGAAAAGATGATCGGTGGGAAAGGAGATGCATCTCTCTGTCTTTTTGATAGGTAAAAATGGGAAAAAGTGAGTCATGATGGGTTGCCTTAAAGGCGCATGCAACTCATTTTGGAAAGGTCTTGCTGGTCTCACCACGATTTAAAGAATTACTGTACTTTTACACAATGAGGAAATGTTGAGTTGATGCGCCTTTAAGGTAAATTGAAGCTTTACTCATCTGGAAATAAGTACCTTAAAGGCGCATGCAGTTTTGCTTGGAAGGTCTCGCCCCGATTGGAGTTATTACTGTTCTTTTTGGGAAAAAAAAGAGAAAAAAATACATTATAGGCGCAACGGGTTACTGTAGTTTTTTTCAAACAGGCTGCGCCTTTAAGGTAGAAGCTCAAACTACAGAAATCCCTGGTTTTTGAAGTGGCTTCTTTTTTCTTTAATGAGCAAGCAAACAGATCGGTTTGTAGAGTTTTTTCCCTCTTGTTTCCGCATTTTTTTTCCCTTCTCTCTCTCTCTCTCTCTTCCTTTGGGAACAGAGATCCATCCCTGTATCACAGGATATCAGTGTAGATATGTGCACAAGACACAATGATATACCTTAAAGGCGCACCGAGCCTCGTAGGGGTTACTGTAGGCTTTATGGAGAAAATATACTGTACGATTACTGTAGCCACCATGGTCATCAAGAACTAATGACCGTTTAAAAATAAAATTATCAGTCTTAACCGAAACGTGCTCCCTGGTTTCCAGAAACTCTCTTATTTTTATCTATTTGTGTCTTCTGTGTGTATGCTCCAAAAAAGAGCACAACACTTGAATACACAAAAATGATTCAGAGTTTATGCTCTCGCCTCAAAAATTGACATATCGAGTGTCAAAAAACAAGTTGAAAAGGTAAAAAATATGGCTTGTGAATGGCAGAAAAATAACTTTAAATAGACTCAAAAAACTTGAAAATAGCTCAAGTTGGCCTCAAAAATGATTTTTTTTTCTTAATATAGCGTTGAGAATAATCTTAAATAATTGATGAATGGCTCAAATTTCTTATGATCTTCTTGGAAATGACCAGTTCAGACGTTGGATGACTGAAAACTGCCCGCAAAAGAACTCAGAGTTGAGTGGAAATGACTTGAAATGATGCAAAGAAAACTCTATAAAGCCTCAATTACGCTTGAAAAGATGCAAGAAACTGAAGAAAATAGCACAAAATTGACCTTCAAAATTACCTCAAGAAACAGTCGAAAAGGGGCCAAAATTGAATGAAATTCCTTAAAAATTGAGGCCGGAACCTCCTAAAAGTGACCTCGAGGGGCCTAAAATCACCTAATGCTCGCTGAAAAAGCCTAAGCTTTCACTGATTCTTTCAAAATAGCCTGGGAGCTGTATAAAACTAGAGAGGCGATAAAAATAAAGTGAAAATGTCGGAAAATTTCTCAGAAAAATTTTCAGTATTTTTAGGCTTGAAAAGCCCGAAATTTTCCCTAAACATGAAGCAAAATGAACACGAAATGATTCGGAAGCTAGCTTGGAAATGACCAAAAACTGATCAGAACCATAAGAAAATCAGCTGAAAATCGGCTGAAACGAGTCTAAAATTTGTCTTTACTCTGCTCTTTTGCTCTGATTTTCTGGAATTTTTAGAGAAATTGCCCTTCAATTCTAGGTCCTATCCTAAGTTAAAAACTCACATCCTTAACCGGCTGCTCCCCATCAACAGTCTCGTCTTCCTCATCACTGCTGGACATTTTTAATGATTTTAGCAGAGAAATGAGCACACAATAATAAAATGTTCAGTTCAATTCGACAAGCAAGAGAGAGTGTCCCCCTTTCCGTATCAGCTGGAAGAGAATGCCCTCCTCCTCCTCTTCCCTCCTCAATACTTGTTCTCCTTATCAATAATAATACTTTCTTCTCTCTCTCTCTCTCTCTCTCTCTCTCTCTCTCTCTCTCTCTTTTCCCCCCAAATTTTCAGACAGAGTTCAGACACCCCTTTTACGACAGGGTAGGACGTGTTTCATTCGTATTATTTGTGTGTATACATCTTGGGAGGACGATTCCTTCGAAAAAAAAAAGTGTTCGAAACATATTTTTTGATGACTGAGACCCCTGTCCTCCTCTCTTTTTGAATGGAAGAGGTGATGATAAGATGATGATGATAAGCATGAAGGGGGTGAAAGGTGATATAATCAGTATGTGATGACTGTAGGAGAAAGAGTGAGAGAGAGAGAGAGAGAGAGAGAGAGAGAGAAAAGAAGGGAGGAAGGAAGGAATTACAATGTATTAGTATATGGAATTTGGAGGTCAGAAATATTTTATGCTTTTTTTGTAGAATAGAGAGAAGGGGTGCTTTTAGCTTAAAAGTTATCTGAAAATGGCTACGAATTGGCCTGAAAAGCTCAAAATTTGGATACAGGCGGCCTAAAAATAGCCTGTTTTTGGACAAATTTGAGGCCAATTTCAGGGCAATTGCAGACAATTTTCAGGTCTGTTCGAAGCAATTCTTTAGATTTTTCTATATACTAGAACAGGGTTGTGAATGGCTCAAATAAGACCTCAAAATCGCTTTAAAAAATTCAAAATGTCCTGAAAACAGCATGCAAAAAAACCAAGAAAACATGCTGAGAAATGGCTCAAAGCAGACTGAAATGGCTCAAGAATGGCCTAAAAATGACCAATGAATTTACAAAACTGTCTAATACTAACCCAAAAATAACCTATAGGTACCTAGGTAGAACAGGTCTAAAAATGGACTCAAAATCGCTGAAGAATAGGCTCAAAACGGCTTCAAAATGCCTTCATAACAGCTTGAAAATGGTTTCGAAATGCACAAAAAAGGGCATAAAATCATCGAAAAATGGCTTCGTGATAGCCTGTAATTGGCAGAAAATCGCCTAGAAAAAAGTTGGAAAAGGCGTAAAATATGATTTAAAATCGCTCAAAAATCACGTCAAAACAGCTTGAAAAAAACTAAAATTACATTTTTTCTGTATAAAAAAGTCGTAAGATGTGATGCAACGTCTGCAAGCACCAGCAACTAACACCTCAGGTTACAGGCAGCAATATTTTGAAATAAGTGGGCCCTTACCCAATTCATGGGTCCTCAAATAATTTCATAACATTTCTTGTTCATTTCGCAATGATTACGAAATCCGTATACTTTTATTCATGAGGAATATCTCTCACTTTTTGGGTTTCTAGGCTTTTCTATTACGAAATCGCAATTTTTTAATTTCAAAACTTTCAACATAAAATACTCACATTTGCAGCTTTATTGTCCTCCTTTTGTGATCCTTATTCTTTGATTTCAGATGTTAGGTTGCTCGGCGAGCCCGAAAGGTGTGCTCACCGGGATAGAATCGTTCGTCTGCAAATTAATTGATGAGGAGAGGGAGGGGATAATAAACAGGGAAGAGAAGCGGAAAACAGTTGAATAAATAATGATATGTGATGAGATCACGTGGAAAACGGAACGGAATGGCAGTTGGGAAAACAGAACAACTAGAGAAATATGTATGTGAATTGCAAGAGTTTTGATGAATCAGAAACCATTCAAAAATTGGATGAGGAAGAAAATCACAAGGGGAATAATTGAGATTCGCTAAGAAAAATAGGGCCGATCTTTAGAAGTTTAGATGTGAAACTGAATAATGAAGCGGGTCTTTTGATTGGACCAATGTATCTCAGTTATCTCGGTTAGGAAGGGAGATATCTAAAAAGTGTTAACTGAAAACTTGTTCTTCATGTAATTTTGCAGTTTTTATCTGTTTTCAACTTTCTTCTATCTATTCTAGGAACCGAGATATGATTCATCAATCTATCGCGGCTACTTTATTACAGATTCAACGGTACCCGTTGTTTGAAGCAAGATGTTTTTGTTAGGAGTAGAGATTCAAAAAAATGGTCAACTGAAGAAATGTTACCCATGCAATTTTGCATATTTTATTAGTAGACAACTTTTTTGTATCTATTTTGGGAATCGAGATGTGCGGCTCCTAACTATTGGGGACCCAAATTTGAGGGGTGACTGCGATATTCCAAAATATAGGAAAAAAATCGGACAAAGATAAGCACGAGCTGAAAACTTTCAGGTGGAAAATATCAGTAAGCTTTGAAAAAGTAAAATGGAGGGTTGCAAATCTTCGAAAAGTGTATGAAATTTAGGATATTTTTTTGCAAAACTACGGAAATTCGAGACATCTTTTTTCAATTTTTTTTTTCATTTTGCAAGATTTTTTTAAACACAAAATCTAATTTCAGACAAAAAATATCAGATTTTTATGCCGAAATTTTTTTTGAACCAAAAATACCTTATAGAAATACCTAGTCCCCAAATTTTCGGTTTTTTTTTGAAGCCTTAAACAGCCTGTTTCAGTTATAGAGCCCTATAGAAACCCTGAATAGGTTCAGGGTTCTTAGCCCATATTTTTCATTTCAAAATCCTAAATTTGGGATTTTCTGAGCCTAAATTATTTATTTTCAGTCCTAAAACTTTTCCCGAAACTCTAAATTTGGGTTTTCTAGGCCAAATTCAGCCAACTTCAGCACTTAACTTTTTACAAAACGGTAGATTCGATTTTTCTGAGCCTAAATTAGCCGATTTCAGTCTTAAACCCCTCTATCCTTTAGCCTAGTTACCTAATCTAGGTCGATTAACCGGATAAATATGTCATAATTCCTCTCAGAAAATAAGTTAAACGAAAAAAGAAGAACTTGTCTTCTCATCCGTAGTTAATCGAATCAAGTGGAACGTTCACACCACTTAGAGACTACACGAATAGAAGAGACGACAGAGAAAGGATCAGTCAAAAAATGGCCTTGTAGGTAAAATGGAAGGGACGGAAAACGACGAATAGAAATGGGGAAGGGATGGGAGGTTGCGGACAGGCGGGTGGTCGGAGAGGAAGGTCGAACCGAGAGAGAGAGTGTGTCAAGTGGAGAGATTTAGAGAGAAATGAGAGAAATGGGACCCTTTTGAAAAGGAAGAAGAAGACTGTGCGGGAGAGGAAGGGAAGGTTCGAGTACCTTGTGAAAACAAATGGTAAATAAGAGTTAAAGAGAGAGAGAGAGAGAGAGAGAGAGAGAGATGAATAGAAACTTTGTGTCAAGAAGTATTGCCTAGTGTTTACCTATTTTTAAGTGGTGGGAAATGCATGTGGGTGAAGTGTACCTCTTATAGAAGGGCATCCTATTTTCAAGATAGGAGAACAGAAACCTTTAATAGAAGGGCACCAAAAATTTACTTGTGAAATCTTGGTGGAGGTTTTTTGGCATCCCTCATAGAACAAACCTCTTATAGAAGGGCATATCTTGGTTGAGGGTCTTGTATTTGTAGTTTGTAGCCTGTGTCCTTGCCACTCTATTGGAGGATTCGTTCAAAACTTAGCTTTTTGGGTTCAAATTCGCCGGAATTTGGACTATTTTTGGCCAAAATTCTTCTAAATTGGCTAAATTTGAATTTCGACGACCCTTGATTTTTGAGTTTTTGGCCTAGACCCCGCCCACTTTTTCTCATCTTCCAGGGGCTTAAGAAAGCGTTTTCATAAGCCAAGAAAACTGCTCAACAAAACGACGATGGAAGTAGGCGGAGCTTATTTTTTGGACTCAACATCCTTTAGTAAAGTGGCCTCAATGAAGAGTTCACAGCGTTTTTTGGGGAAAAATGGGCGGAGCCTACTCCAAAATTTTTTTGGCTAAGCATTTTCTAATATAGTGGCACCAATGAAGCTTTGGAAAGTTTTCGAAAATGGGCGGAGCCTAAGAACAGTAGGCCCTATGTTCTAGCACCAAAAAGGGGCGGAGCCTTGGAAAAATTGAACCTTCTTTGAACCCAAAAAAGGGGCGGAGCCAAAGTTCAGTTGGACCTAAATTCTAGCACCAAAAAGGGGCGGGGCTTGAGAAAAATTGGTTCTAAATTTAGTCCCAAAAAAGGGCGGACGGAATCTGAGAAACTTTGGTCCTGAATTCCAAAAACAAAAAGGGGCGGAACCAGAGCTCAGTTGGACCTGATTTTAATAATGAAAAAGAGGCGGAGCCAAAAATCAGTTGGTCCTAAATGTTTGTGCTAAAAAAAGAGGCGGAGCCTGGAAACTTGGGGTACCGTTCTATTAGATGTTTTTTCTACAGTAATCCCGTAGTAGTCACCAAAACCAGAAAAGAATCTCCATAGTAATAAATCCAATTCCCGAAAAAGGGCTTCTTTTTCGAATGAATTGCGGGTAAATGAGTAGGTTTGTCACCACAAAATGAATGGCTTATTGGGGAAGGGGAGGCCATGTGTCCTGTCCTGTCTCGACCGTCCACCCACCCCTCCCTTCCAAATGACCAGGTATTATAATTAAAAAAGGGCAGGTGGTCTTGGAAGAAAACAGATGGGAAATTGGAAAGGAGAGACCGGTCATGACATTTTAAATTAGAATAGGAACAAGAGAGGGGGAAGGACATGAGAAGATCAAAGGAAAGGGGACCATATGGGGGGAAGGTTGGGCAATATATTGGAAAATAATTAATAATTAGGGGAGAAAAAAGGGGTTAGTGTACCGTAATCAGATTTATGGAGTAGGCGTGTCGGTAGGGTTTAGGGGGCTCGTTTCTTATGGGACGGAAATTTCGATCACAAAGTTTTTGGAGAGCTCTATAGGCGTCTAGGTTTATTCAAAGACAGAAACCCGAAGAGCCAAAAATCAAGGAAACTTGCATTTTGAAATTTTGCAGTTATTGTTCAAGGCGTCATATTTCGGCTTTCAGTGAATATATCAAAAAACTATCAACTACAAACTTGCTTAAAATCAAATTTTGCATTTTTTTTTCGTTAACAACTTCTCTGTACCTCTCTTGGCAATCAAAATACGGAGCTTCAACCATTGGACCGTCCTTGACATCCTGATCAGGCAGCTTTTTATTTGAAGTGTCATGTATCGGTTGCCAGTGGAGATATCAAGAAGTGATCAACTAACAAAATATTGATCATGCAACTTTGCACATTTTACTAGTTGACAACTTTCTTGTGTCTCTACTGGGAACTGAGATATGGAGCTTCAAAGTTTGGACCGTCCTCGACACCTTGACCAGGAAGCCTGTTGTTTGAAATGGCATATCTCGGTTGCCAGTAGAGAGAGCAAAAATTTATCAACTAAGGAATTGCTCAAAATTGAATTTCGCATAGTTTGTTAGTTGACAACTTTTTCGTATCTTTTTTGACAGTAAAGATATGAAGCATCAAACTTGCGACCGTTTCTAATGTCTGATAGACAGAGAGTCTAGTGGTCAAAGCACCATATCTCGGTTGTTGGGAGAGATAGCAAAAAGTTGTTAGAATATATAATATTTACTATGTGATTTTTCATATTTTGCTGGTTGAACACTTTTTTGTATCTCTGCCGAGAACTGAGATAAGGGTCTCCGAAGTTTGGACCGTCCTCGACATCCTGAACAGGCAACCTTCAGTTTGAAATGTTATATTTCAGTTACCAGCAGAGATATCAAAAAGCCATCAACAAACAAAATGTTCATCATGCTATTTCACATATTTCAATAATTTACAGCTCTTTCCCATCTCTTCTGGAAGTCCAGATATGAAGCTCCCATCTATTGGTGCCCTTACGTGAAAAATGTCGTATGAGAAAACCGTGCAATACACCATAAACCTCTGAGAGAATGACAAACTTGATGTTATTCTTGAAGTGGATTCACAGTTTTTTCGTAAAAATTCCAAAGAAACCGGAAAATTTTGGAAGGACTTACAGTAACCCGAAGCTAGAATGGACCTTTTAGTTCATAATGAAAAGAACCAATTTCTTGAACATAGCGCCAAACTTTCAGAAATTACAGAAGCCGTTACAATAGGAAAGCTGGCAACTGTAAAACTCCTACAGTACCAAAATACAGAAGGTACTAGCAATCCAGAAGAATGAGAAATCACTTCAAAACCCTTCAAAAATGGAAATAATGCGAAACGAAATTTCAAATCAAAGGTATGCCTTTCTCCCTGTATGCCAGTTTCCTTTTAAAAAGGACACCCGTTTTTCAATTCGAAATAAATGAAAAATGAAAGGAGGAGGAGTGTGATTTGATATGAATTTATATAGATATATTGGGTGTGGTTGGAGGGAGAGAGAAAGAAAAAAGTGGAAATTAATGAGGGGAATTTGAATGAATGAACAGGAAAAGGGTAATTAATTGGGGAGAGGAAGCTTCTTCTCTCGGAGAAAAAAGATGAAATAAAATTGAAATCCGTGAATTTTTGATGAAAAATAAGAAGGGAGAAAGAAGGGAGTGGTAGGAAAGATAATAATAAAAGATAGATCTTGATTTTCTGAAGCTTCTTAAGGGAATAAGTGTAATAATTCATTTGTAATATTCTTGTAACTAATCGGTGTTCTGTTCTAATCGAGAAGATGATAACTAGAGATGACAAACAAAGTTACATTGTTCTAGAAAGTAGAAATCTAACAAGGGAATTTTTTCCTCATGGGTTCAGAACTTTCTATAAGTTGGTGGTCTGAAAGTATCTGTCCCTGTGAGTGGATTCTGGAATTTCTAGCCCTCACTGGAGCCTGAGAGTCTGGGAAACTTCCTCTGAAAGTCGCCAATGAATTGAAAATCAAGGGCGGGTCAGATATTCAGATGGAGGTTTCCAGATTCTCAGGCTTCAGTAACGGCTAGAAATTTCAGAATCCACTTACGGGGATAGCTATTTTCAGATCACCAGTTTATAGAAAGTTACGAACCTGTGTGAGAAAAAAATTACCTTGTAAGATGTCGTTTCCAGAACTTATGGCTTAACGAAAATTATGAAGATTTGATGACGATTGGAAGAAAATTCCAAAACAGCAGCGTAACCACTACACCTAGAAAGTTTAGTTTTTAGTCTGATTTTCTATTTGATATACCCCAAAAATACGATTTTTCAACGATCGAAAGAGCTTACTGTTAGAAATGTACGATAACATTATCTTTGAGATTGGCAAAGCGCTTGCTACAAGAAAAGTTCGAATTTATCAAAAAACCATACTTGGAAAATTTCGGCCCGGTCCGGTCCGGATCGCCATTTTCGGAAAAAATTCAACAAATCATTTTTGCAAAACTCTTCCGAAAATGTTAAACTGCTATATCTCAACTGCTATGAGGGTGATCAACTGCTATGTTGTAACTACTAGTGTCTCAACTGCTATATTTGACTCTTCTGCTATGGATCAACTGTTATAGTCTTGAGCAGTTGAGACATCAGAAGTGGCGAGAATAGCAGTTGATCCATAGTAAAAGAGCCAAATATAGCAGTTGAGACACTAGCAGTTACAACATAGCAGTTGAGTAAAAAACAACACCTATAATTTCCGACCGGTTAGGCCCGGTCCGTCCAGTTTCAATTATGGAGAAATGGTGTGTTAAACAGAGGAAAAAAATGAACTAGCTCAAAACTTTCAGTTTCCAACCGAATTTTCCAAAGTTCGCTTGACATTTTACCTATTTAGGTTTGAAAAATCAACTTTTGGTGACGTGAATTTTTTTTTTTGCGAAACTGCGAAACTGGAAAAACATGGAAAACTCGCTTCTCAAATGAAGAAGTTTGCCTCAATATAGCATCTAAGCACAAAACAGGAAAAAATTCCGAAAATCTGAAGAAAAACCTCACTAAGACCCAAACTACAGTACTCCCAGATGCCACGTAAACGGAACGGAACGCGTCAAAAATGAGCAGCCGGACGAGAAAAAATGAAACAAGGTATTGAATAAGAAGAAGAAGCGGAACTAGACAATGAAAAGAAGACCGATTTTTGAATGGGTAAAACAATGAGAATTGGGGGGATGGGGGAAGGGGAGGAAACAAATAGAACACATTGGAAGAGAGTGAGAAGAACTATGGGGGACAAAACAATGGAAGAAGATTGTGCAAATAAGGAAGGAATTTGGAGGGAATAGGTGAAAAATTAAGAGAATTCCCAGGTGATTTACTATGAGAAAATGTTTAATTGAATCGGATAAAAAAGGATGCGTGAGGTAAAAAAAAGATGAAGGGGAGGTAATAAAAATTGGAATTCGCGAATATAAAAGAAAAAGGCGGCTTGGAGGGTGGCAAACGACGCGGAAAGTGACGCGGCGCCAAGTGGCCCACCGCGGAACAAATATTTGAGAGGAATCGAATTAATGAGTGAGAGAGAGATCAAATGGAAAGAGCCGAATGGAAGAAAAGAGAGAGAGAGAGAGAGAGAGAAAAAGGAATATGATACCGGTGTCCAATGCACGGGGGATCATCTTTTGAAGTGGTGGATATTGGAGGAGATCGTTTTTGTGAGTTGGAAGAATATCAGGTGTGTTTGGAGTTTGGTGGGTGGGTTGGGTTTTTTGCGGGAGGGGAGGTTGGGTTGGTCAGAAGATCATTTCGCTCAGAAGGTCTTTTCTATAAAATGGAGAGGGCTTCCAAGGGAGGAAGACCCAAGTCTATGATCTGACGTGCCGGTGTCAGTTTGGTGGTGATTGCAGAACCGACAACAAGTTTTAAAAAACTGACTCAAAATGATTCGACTAGTATTTCTTGCTGAACGTGTGATAGTAACTTGAATACGGCCGTCCGCGGATGAGAGGACTAGAAAATCAGCCGTACATTTCATTCAGGGAAGCGTAACTTGGTTTAGAGTGGAGATATCAAAAAATTGTCAACTACAAACTTATTGACCATGCAATTTGACATATTTTGTTAGTTGAACATTTTTTTGCATCTATTTTGGGAATCGAGTTATGGAGCTTCAAACTAGATGAGAAGAAAAATGAGGGATGGTGTTCTGTCACAATGTCTTTCTGTTTGAAACAGTATATCTTGGTCAGAAGTAGAGCTATAAAAACATTGTCAACTAAAAAAACGTTCATCTTGAAATATTGCACTATTTATCAGTTGAGAACTTTATTGGATCTTGTTCAGTAACGGAGATATGAATCTGAAAACTGTTGTGGATTGAGCTACTGGTTCAACGATATCTTTATGTTTTTCACACTAGATCTTGGTTAGAACTGAAGATATCAAAAAGTTATCAACTAATGAAATAATTAGCAAGTGGTTCCACATATTTCACTAGTTGAACACTTTTTTGTACCTTCCTCAGAAAGCGAGATATAGAGCTTCAAACATGTTTTTCTCTCCAAATGAACAATATTAGTTATGTAAAAACTTCTGCTGATGGAATGATTCTAGAAATTTTGAGAAAGATTCCGAGAAAATTCAAGGTTCCACCAACAATGATTCCAATCAGGAAAAAAACCTCAGACATCAACAAACCAAGTAATTTTTGAAAACACATGCCCCAGGCTATTCTGGATCTTCAAACCTTCAAAAGCGAACAAAACTGCACCTACCGACCTCAACTAAACAGCTAGTATCAGTGTACAAAACCAAACTAACAAATGATCAAAAGTGACGCGTCTCTTGTGCTTCCCCTCCCGAACATTGTCCGCCTACAGTGGTAATCCTACAGTAATCCGAACTTTAAACAGAACCCCGGTCAATGGGGGGTGTGATAGTGCTGCTCAGAGTAAAATAACGGTATCAATTTCTTTTTCAAAGAGGGAGAAAATTGTAAAAACTGGAACGGACATCCAGACAAACAGTACAGGCTGTACCTTTGAAAAGTGAGCTCAGTTAGAAGTGGACATCTGGACAAACAGAAGAACACACAAATGCTGAGATTGTAGAAAAACGAATACAAAGTTATACTGGACATCCGGACAAACAGTAAAACAGACGGACCAACGGACAGAGAGCAATTTAGGCAGCGAGAAGATCTACTTTCAAACCCAAACAAATTTCAGTTGGACATCCGGACAAACATCCGAACAGACATCCGAACAGACATCCGAATAGACATCAAAAAGTCGAACCACACCAAAACTGAACTTGTTGGAATGGAAATCCGGACAAACATCCGAACAGACAGAGCTACTCTGCGTTCAAAACATACAAATGGAAAATGAACCGGATGTTATGTATACTTCTTCCTCTCCTTTTCACTATAATCCGTTCGATTTCCAGCCCTTCATCTGCAAAAAAAACTGCTACCTGCCTCCCCATTCATCTAGTTTTCCCTTCCCATTGTTTACACTATTTCTCTCTCTCTCTATCCTTTCTCCTTCTCCTCCGTGTGGTGATGGTGTTCAATAAGTCCGATATAATGATCATCGTTTTCAGGTATTCAGGGGTTAGAGAGACACAGAATAGGTATTAGTCCCCCCGTGGGGGGAAGAGGCTCCGCCCCCTTTTGGAATACCAGTTACTACTGATGATCTAACCGTTTCGCGCCCTCTTTCTCCGACTATTCTGACACTGTCTGACAGAAATAGTGAGTGAGAGAGTGTGGAGATAAGAGAGACGCAGACGGTTTGGTGGCCTTATTATGTCATTTCGGGACGGTGTTCTTCGGGGGGTACGATTTGTCGTATTCCAACATTTTATGTTGTCGCCTTCCCTTTTATGAGAGGCATTTTCTCTTTTTTTTTTGTAATGGAGAACCGTTTTTTTTCTAGGTTAGTTAGGTTTTTGGTCTTTGCTTACGTTTCGTTATGGGTAGGGAACACTAGACATGCCATTTTATTAGAGGGGTTATGACGAGCTGGTGACGCACTCTGAACAATATTTGAGCTCAAAACTCACAATTTTCAGCCCGAAAATCTGCAAATTCAACCTAATTTTAAGGTTTTCCTAATTTTGACGCTGAACTTGCGTTTATTTGGCTCAAACACTGAATTGTCGTGAGATTCGATGCCGAGTCTGCAAACACTCGTAGCTGAAACTGTCACGTCAATTTGCAGATTCACTGAGCTTTCCTCATGCCTCCGGGGTTCGTCTGTCAGAGATTTTAGCTTGTTTTGAGCGTTCTAACTTGTTCGTCAAATTCGATGCCGGGTCTGCAAACACCCGTAGCTGACACCGTCACGTCAGACTACGGACTTTGAGATTTTGAGGTGCCTGTATCATTTTTACCTACTCGGGGCCTGAAACCACTGGATGATTCGCTGATCTTGTCGCCAAAAGCTTGCGAATGTCACTATTGTCGTTTTAAAGGCGCATGCAATAAATTGACCGCGCTGAGCTCCACAAAATTTCTTACTGTCATTTTTTTCTGATTTTCAGAAAATCTAGGGATTTCGGCCAGTTTGAAAGCATAGTGAATTTTTTTGTACGTGTTTTCAAAAGGTTTCATTCGCGGGCTCTGTCTTACTGTAGGGTCGCATGCTAACTGCGTGGCGACTCAGCGATACGTAGGCATTTTTCTCATTTTGTTGAAAAAATAAAAATCAGGGCCTAAGCTTTTTTTCGAATCAAATTGAATATAACTTTTTCTTCGCATCATGTTGAATATAATATTGACAGAATTTGATCGAAAGTTATTACTGAAAAGTGCTGTGGAAACATGGTGCGCGCTCCATCTGCTTAGGCTCGGCTTAATGTCACATTTTAAAGACGCAGTATGAAATTTGTAAAAGTCCGTTTTAGATGGAGCGTAGAAACCGATTAAAAAATTGTACGTACCAAAAAATTTACCGTGGCTGATACTGAATGATTTTCTGGGTCCGCGACATTTCAAAACCGCGACATTTGGAAACTCAGACATCTTGAAATCGTTGAAAATTAAGCTTGAGATTTTCAAAGTGTTGACCCAATCAACTGACTTTTTGAAAAATTGTAGCAAAAAAATGTGTCCAAATTTTTTCGAAAATTTTTTTTTTCGGAATCTTGTTACGGTCGAAATAATTTTCCAGAATAAAAGTTTTGACTTTTATTTTCTTCAAATTTTCCAGAAAATCAAAAATCTGAAAAATCCAAGTTGAATTTTCATCGGTTTCGAAATGTCGTGGAGCCTGTCTTGTTAGATATTTCAAATTCCCGGCCGATGCGCCATGAGGATTGGAGACGACGGGCGGCCTCTTTATCATCCTCATCAATTATTTTTTATCGCGCGGGGGTTCCCTTTGATCAGTGTCGGAATGTTTCCATTGTTTGCTCAGATACTTGTATTGTTTTAGTATCCAATAAGTTCTCTTTGATGTAAGTTTCCTCTCCTTCGTTTTTTTGAAATTAATGAATCACGAAATCATTTTTAGAAAAAAAGTTTACAAAAAAACAAAAATAAACGAAATGAAAAATAAATAAAGAAATAAAAAAGTTGATTGTTTTTCCATGAAAGTATCCATTTCATCTGATGAACACGTCATCATTCCCTGAATCAAACATCTTCTTTTCCCCTATTCTCACCCCCAGAATGCACTGTTATCTCCTCTCCCCTCCCTTCTGCTCCTCCCTGTTTTTCCTTCTTCTCTATCTCTCAATGTCACTTTTCCCTTACTACTTCTACTTTTTCCACTAAAACCGCAACGTTTGTGTTGCTGCATCCATTGATTCTAGTTGCCTCTGGGGCCCCTTCAAGCCCGCCCCTTTGTGTGTCTGACTGTCTGCGTTTCTTCGACTGAAACTGTCTTTTGCTTTTTTTCATTCATCGTTTCTTTTTCTTGTTCATCATCTTCGACCAAGAAAGGCACGCCCCACGCAGTTCTTTTTTTTTGCTGCTGGTGGAATTTGTTTCTTTTTTTGTTCTTGGGGCTCTTGGAGCATATACCTCTGGGGTACGGTCTGTAGGCTCGAAGAATTTAAATTGCCGCCAGAATTTTCAGATTTTTGTTCAGGAAATTTAGCATTTTCCTGTCTTTTCAGACGAAACTTTGAAAAATTGAAGTTTTTCAAATAGTTTATTTTTGAAATTTCAATTTTTCTTTCACGGGAATTTCTTCGAAAATATGCTCAATTTTTTTTCGAGTTCCATCAAAAAATTTCCGATTTTCGCACTGCCCCTCCAACCAGGATTCCCGGGCGCTTCTGAGTTTGAAAAGTACAGTGGTCCACATCTTTAATTGTCTCTGCGTCTCTCGCAGTAAAGCACGCGCAGGCGCTCTCTCGTTACAGCCAGACGGATTTCGGTCGGTTTTAGTCAGTTTTCGGAATATTTTTTCAAGATTTTCCTACAGTAAATTAATTTTGAGGAAATTTGCAACATTTTAATATAAATTTTGAAAGGAATTCGTTTAATTCGAGAGCGGAATTTCGAAAACTACGCCAGAGAGCTCATTTATGTTCTTTGAAACATCAGAACATAATCATTTTTTAAGTTTCCGTTACTTTTCTGTCGTAGAACAATAAGAATAATAAATTCGAAAAAGAATTGCCTCTGGAAGCTCAGTTATAATGTTTCAAAGAACATAAATGAGCTCTCTGGCGTAGTTTTCGAAATTCCGCTCTCGAATTAAACGAATTCCCTTCAAATGTTATATTAAAATGTTGCAAATTTCCTTAAAATTAATTTACTGTAGGAAAATCTTGAAAAAATATTCCGAAAACTGACTAAAACCGACCGAAATCCGTCTGGCTGTAACGAGAGAGCGCCTGCGCGTGCTTTACTGCGAGAGACGCAGAGACAATTAAAGATGTGGACCACTGTACTTTTCAAACTCAGAAGCGCCCGGGAGTCCTGGTTGGAGGGGCAGTGTTTCGGGAAATTTTCGAATTTTGCAGTATTTTCTGAGAATTTCCTGAAAAAGTAAGCAAAAATTTGACGAGTTTTAAAAAATAACACATTATTTTTTCATTTTACCCAAAATTTTGCTTCAGTTTCTGCGAAATTCTTCTGAAAATATTCTGAAAATTGCTGAAATTCGATAAAACCCCATTTCGAAAATGCCGTCGTTTCGAGACCCACTCCAAAACTTTTCAAACTTACACACCTCCCTTTAAGAAATCTTACGGTAAAGAGAACTTATGTGTAGATTTACGAGCGTTTGCGCAGCCCCTTTTTTTTCTTTTCCTTCATTTTCAGTCGCAATTTCGAGTTTTTCTTCAGAATTTTTTGCTTTTTCTCTGAAAATTTCGAAAATCTAGCTTTTTCACAACTTTTCTCCATTAAATTAGTGCAGAAAAATTCCAGCAATTTGCCAATCGCTATCGGCAAGAAACCCGCAAAAAATATAGGAAAAAGGGAGGGGTTCGAGACGATAAACCGATAAAAACGACGTTTTTTTTTTATCACTTTCGTCGTCTTGCACACAGAGCATGAGTCAACCAACGTCGTCGTCGTCGTAAATGAGAATATATATTTTGAGGAGAGGGGAGGATCTGATCGGATTGGTAATAAGGATTTAGGGGGCTCTATTTCTTGACATTTTCTATACGTTCTCTCATTTTCCCGCTTTGTTTGATCACTGTTCATTTTCTTCGGGCGATTCTCGCAGCATTTCCCCTCCCCTCCCCCCTTCTTTTCGACCGTTTATCAGGAGCACCAACCGTCTGCACAGCTGAACTATGCTGTCGTACTGTCTGCGCTCTCCTGTCTCAATTTCGACCCTTTCTTCTCTAAGAATTTTTGTCGTCTTCTTCTTTTCATCATTCCAAAAAGAAAAAAAAATTCGCCTCTTCTCTCGAAAAAAAAAGAGCCCCACAATTGTTTGTTTTCGCATACTGCCCCCCTGGCTCTCGGTGCCCCACCCCCCGTCTCCTCATCTCTGCGTCTCTCTTTCTCTCGTTTCGCTGACAAGTCGCCATTTGTCAACTTGTTATGTATGTCCATCAGTCGTCTTCTTGTCATCGAGGCCCCAGCCAACTGACCACCACTGTCTCTTAGTTCCTCTCTCTTGGAAGTTTTTTTTTGAATATTGTAGTTTCGCGCGCCTTCTTGGCCTAAGTACGTCTTGGAGGCTAGTCCGTGTACTTCTCCCGGGATTCTGGGTTTTTTTAACGGTAAATCACTGATTTTTGGTTTTTTTTTCTGGGGTTTCGAGCCTGTTTGATTTTTCTAAAACTCACAGCGATCTGTAATACAAGAGCCTTTTCTTGGATGATTTTTAAATCCAGGCTCAACTTTTTTTTTGAATTTGACGAAAATTTGGAATTTTTTCAAAAAAACCTCCGGAAAATACTTGATATCCCTGCAAAAGGTCAATATAGTTATACTGAAACTCGCAGTTTTCCCTCTATTAGAACGGCAGGCTTTTTTTGGTTGCTCGGTCCAGTATGGGTCTCACCACGATGAAACTTTTTACTGTCAGAATTTTTTCTGGAGCTCATTTTGCCAAATTTTGATCAACAGTTGACATGCAAAACGCATTTCAACCTTAAAGGCGCACCTAATGTTTTGACAAGTTCCACCACGATTGAAGATGTTACTGTATTTTTTCCCGTCTTATAGGTCTCATCACGAATAAACTTTTCACGATTAGAAATCCTTCCGGAACATATTTTTCCACATTTTGATCAGCCGATAATTGGGATCACCCGTTTTTCTATCCTTGCAAACCCGGTTACCTCAAAAGCGCATGTGTCTTCGGAAGGTCCCACCACGATCGAAGTTAATACTGTGTTTTTTTCCAGCTGCAAAAAAACTGTGTCGTTCTCTACCCACCCTCCCCCTTCTCTTCCATATTTGCCATCCGATTAATTTCTCCTCCAATCAGCTTATGAACAACTTGTTTCCGGTTTTTCCCATCTATCGATTCCCCTTCTTTCATAAAAGTTCCAAAAGTTTTGGTTTTTTTTCATTTTTAAATAGAATGAATGTGGAGAGGCCGGCAGGCATGGCAAAGTGCACTTTCCGTCGTCGAAATGAAAAAAAAAAGAGAAAAATATTGCGGAGGAAGATGAAAAGAGAGGAGGGAATTTCTGAACGTCATCATCTCATCTTCTGATGTACATTTGCATGTTCAATGTGTGTATTCTCTCTCCTGAATACTCGACTAACAAGAAAAGAAGAAGAAGAACGGAAGAAATGTTTACGTTCGGGAGTCTCTTTCTCTCTCTCTCTCTCTTCATCATTTCCATCTCAACCATTCCTTTCCTTCCTTCCCTTTCCCATTGTTCCAGTTGTGCCAATGGAGGTGGCTCCCTGTCTTCTTTTTTTTTTTTTGAAAAGAAAAGGAGCAAAACAACACGAGGCTTACCGTTTTTCTAACGGTTTTTTGGCGCCCAGTGGTTGTTTGATGTGTTAGCATCGACCTTTTCGGCCGTTCGGTTTGGGTTGTTCCGCTTTAGATTGTTTTACTGACTTTTGAAAAACATCAGCATCCCTTTTTTGTGATTTTCCATCTAAAAACTGGGGTTTGGATCGGAATTATCGACAATTACCAGGCAAAATCGCTGAAACTTACCTGGTTTCAGCCGATAAATCGGATTTATTAAATTCTGCACTGCCACAATCGAAAATTCTGAGTTTTTCCTACCCTTTTTAGCTGATTTTGACCGGAAAACTGCATTTTTTCGCTCGAAAATTGAAAATTCGGGAAAAAACCCAGCAGTTTCGAAAACTTTTTGTCGATTTTACTGTTTTCGCTGATTTTTTTTTCAAAAAGATCCGCTCGTGAGATCCTATTTCCGTAAAAGCGGGCTTTTCTAAAAGTTCACTGCCCAAATTTTCATTTTCAGCGGACTTTTTTTCCGAAAGTTCTGCTTGTTTTGTAATTTTTCGAATCGTTAACAGTCCGATTTTTCAGCACCAAAATCCGTGAGAAACTGTCAAAAAGTTTTTGATTTTTCATCATTATCGTTACTCGGAAACTCTAATTATTCCGATTTCCACAACGGTTTTTTCATTTCATCCGTATTTTTTTTTTCGAAAAATTGCCCAACTTCGAAATTCCAGTCCAGAATGTAGCGGAATCTTTCTGATTTCGTGGTTCTCGTTCCGTTTTTCGTGTGATATTTTCTAGATTAGGGATCTTTAGGCCCTCAAAACCTAAAATTTTCCTCGTTTTCAGCTTGTTATCACTGAAATTGCTGGGGAAAATGAATAGTTTTCTATTACTTTCCTAATTATCAAGCTCGCATGTTTCCTCATTTTTCAGCTGTGAGTCTAAAAATTTCGATATATGAATCTTGATTTTTTGTACGGCCCCTAACTTTTCTAGTCAAAACTATGCTGAATAAACTTTTCCTGCACTTTCCCTAATGTTTTTCTGATCAGCTTGTACTGTATCTCCTCAAATTTCCTGCAAATCCCCAAAAAAAAGTGCAAAGTAAACTGTAACCCCCTCCTAGTTTCTAAAAGACAAAAAAGATGTGCAGTCATATTTATTTGATTAGTGAATAAGAATGTGTGGTGGCAGTAGCAGCTAAAAAACGAGTCGTTTCCATTCATCTCGAGCAATTTCCATTGCAAATGACAGGCTCTTTTTTCATTTCAATTCACATATTTCTTATCTTTTTCTGATTGAGAAAGAGCCCCCTTCGATTTCAACACAGAGAATATTCTTCTTCCTTATCGGACCACATCATCTTCAGGTCTCTCTCCTTGGCGCACTTTTGTGTCGTCGTGACGCAGATTGATGAAGGTCCTCTCACTTCTTCTCCCCGCCCTTTCTTCTCCTATTTTCCACTCGACAAAACGTCGCCATCAGATGTTTCATAATCGAGAGAATGGAGGCTTAGTTTGGTCACTTTTTTTGGTTTCGAATGATGATGAGAGAAATTGAAAACCAATTCGATTAGTCATCGTTTGACTGTAGAAATGATTCCTCATCTGTCCCTGATTTGATAAAATCATTGCTAAGCAAAAAGTCAGCTATATAGACTAATTCATCAGTTATTAGCCTGAAAGGCGCATAATATTTTTGAGAAAGTCTCACAAAGGTTGAATTCGATACAATGAATTTCAACAGAATCGTTTGATTAAGCTATCCCGTCAGTTTGTCGGTTTGTCCGGTCCAGAGTCGCAAAATAACTGACCTCCAGCATTCCAGAACCGATTTTCGAATATACAAAACAATTGTCGATTTCCAGTCGATTTTCAGCTCAAACTTGTGTTTTTTGTTCGGAAAATCGGAGTGAGCCTAGTCGAAAAAAGTGTGAATTCTGTACCCAATTTCACAGTTTTTGCATATTTTTCTCAAGAATAGCTTCTTTTCGTGCAGGAGCTTCGCTGTCTGTTTGTCTGTTTGTCCATCCCGGAGGCGCAAAAAACTGACTGCAAACGACTTTTGAAGCTGCAAAAAACATGTTTCAAAGTAAAAAGTTCGAAATTCCTCAGTTTTCAGCTCAAAATTGAGTTTTTTGACTGAAAAATCAGATCGAAAGCAGTCGAATAAACTGAGTATCTCTGAGCAGTCTATGCCCTGCCCTTTTGAATCAAGAACTTCGACGTCTGTTTGTCTGTTTGTCCGTGCTGGAGACTCAAAAAACGACTCTTGAAGTTGTAAAAACTTGTTGGTTTTGTGAAAATCACAGTACATGGTACTAGAAGCTAGACTGGCACCTCTATGTGCCGAGACCGAACTTCCACGCCCTCTTGGCGCCCCCAAACCCTGGCATTCAAAAAAGTGCAACCCGGGAATCCCTCCTACCTATCATCCTAATGAAATGCTCTTCTCCTTTTCTCTTATCCTCTGAGCCTCTTCATCTCTCCGCCCTTTTTTTCCTTCTTCAATTTTTTTTTCGCGGTCCCATCTCTTCCGCTTGTGACGTCGTCAACTTCTTCTTCTTCTACTTCTTCTTGTGCTCCTTCTACTTCTTCCTTCGTTTTCTAGGATCCATGGATCCTGGTTTCTAGGATTCTGGATCCAGAGTCTAAAACCAGAAGAATCAAAAGTTCTGAGATGATTTATATCGTTGAGAATTGCAAAATGACGAAGGAAGAAGTCCTTCTGGAGACTCTTTGGCTGCTGCCCATATACTCATTCCCCCCGGGAGAGAATTGTTCTTTTCCGCATTGCTGCTTCCCTTCTTCGCCTCTCCTTGTCGACGACGACGACGACATTTTCTCGATTCGAATCCGATCGAGACAAGTTCCAGACGGCAAGAGTCGTCGCCTTCTTCTTCTTCTTTTTTCAAAAAAAAAAAAGGAAAAGCTAGAAAAAATGACGAGGGGGTCCTATCCTTCTCCTTTCGATGTGTGTGTGCCGGCAGTAGAAGCCCATGGCCACAACACAAATAACGCGATAACTTTGTTTCGGCTCCTATACAAATTCGGTTATTTTTGTGCTGGTCTTCTTCTTCTCCTTCTCCTCCTCTTCTTCTTCTGCATCCCCCTGCAGTGTGTGGTGCCTTCCCCTCACAATTTTTTTGTCTCCATTTTTGATATTCTTGCCCTTCTTCTCCTTTCCTTCTTAATCATTCCTCATCTTCTTCTTCTTCTTTTGGGTTCCGTTTTTGGAGTCCTCTGAAGCAGAAATTGCAACATACGGAGTAGCTTCTTTATGAGTCCTCGCTCTCTCTCTCTTCGAAAATTGTTTCCGCTCCACTGAGCTCCGCCCATTCTTCGTGTGTTTTCGACGATGCTCTCCTCCAAGAGTTGCTCTCTCTTCTTCAAGTATCACGCATCGTTAGGTATCTTCTGAAGATGAAGAAGGAAGGGAAAAGGAGGTTGATTCTTATCTTAAATTTGTTGCAATACGGTTTCGCACCGGATGTTGTCGATGTGAAGGATTGGCGGAACCGGGGGAGGTCAAAGTGGCACCTAGATCTTGATTTATTGAAGAAAAGCAGCGATGGATCTAGGCTTTTCTATATTCTGAGCTTCCGATTCAACCCCTGTTGTCACGACGAACTCTGGACGAACATAGCAGCTCTTGAATCTCGGAAATGCTCTGATTCTTTCCAGCTCTAGCTATATTTCCCGAAAACTCAAGCCTCCGTTTCATCAGATTCGTAGTTTCTGAGCAAAGAGAATCCTAGAAAACGGTACTCAAGAAAGGCTGCCGCAGCGTCGTAGGCGCGTGGAGAAAGCTTGATGGACCTGTGCCAAAGCTATTGAATTGGTCATATTTAGCTACTTCCTTCGACTGACGGAGGTTTCTAGCACATTCTTCTAGTTACCTAGCCTTGAAGAAACGTCTGCTGGAGCGCCGTAGGCGTGTGGAGCAGAAGTGAGGTGTAACGACTGATCCTCTAGTAAAAAGTGGTTCGTAGGTCCCGTCGCCAAGCTAACCATGTACCTTTAAGGCGCACAAAGCTATTTCTATGAAGATCTCACACTCAGCTAGGCTCACATTGCGCATTTAAGGTCACTGGCATCTCCCTTTTCCCAGGCCAACTTCCAACTTTGAAACTGTATTTCCAAATTTCGAAGAAGTCTTAGATTTCTTCGATTTCTCCTCCAATTTTCTCCACCGAAGTTCATTTTTCCAGTCGACTGCTAATTTAGTTAGTACCTATTTTTCCACAGATATATAGATATACTCATAGATTCGCCGTCTTCTTCCCCTTTTCCCCAATTTCTCTCCTCTACTCAAGTATCAAGTTTCTTTTTTCTTCTTCTTTCTCTTCTCATCTCCCCCTATCCCCTATCCTATCCACACCACTACCCGAACCACCCCTATCTCCATCTTCTTCTTCTCTTTTTGAGTTTTGTCCTTCTTTTCCTTTTTTTTAATCGTCATCATCACTTACTCCTCCTCCTCATCCCCCATCCTTATCCTTCTCAGAGTGTTTCAGAAAAAAAAGAATGTCGGAGGCACATTTTTTTCATTTCACTCTGTTTGCTCATGCTTCTCAATTTTTTTTATTGGAAAAAAAATTTCTCTGTAGATTTAGTGATGTTTTTGATGATGAAAAAAATTGTTGAAAATCTTTTCGGGTCTCGGCATGATTGAAAGTTTGGGGTTACTGTAGTTTTTTTTTTGAAATGTTGAGGTTTCCGGCAGCTTTCAAATCGAGAAAATGATCAAAAATTAGCTGAAAAACAGTGATTCCTCTAATTTTAAAAATCTTGGGTCTCGCTACGATTAAAAAGTTTTTTACTACGGTAATATTTTTAAAGATAAACATTTTCAACGAATTTTTCTGTGAAATTCCTGATTTTAGACCTGGAAAAATTATATTTCGCCGAAATTCCTCGAAATCTTTTTTTTTTTTTACAGAAAATCATGTTTTTTGGGGTTTTCAATTTTTATATAATTTGTCTCGATTTCTGACAGTTTTTCTGCAAAAATCTAGGTCCAAAACTTGAAAAATTACATTTTTCGACCAGTTTTTCAAAATTCCGAGCAATAAATCTCACTGAAAACTAGTTTATTTTAAAAACCACTGACTATTGGGTCCCGGAACAATTGACAATTTAGCAAAGTTTTTCTAAATTTTCAATTATTTTTCTCTAGAATTCCTGAAAATAAGCGAGTTTCTTCAGTTTTGCACGATAATTTTTCTTCAGAAGCACAGAAAAATTCTTTTTTTTTTGCGATTTTCTTTTGAAAATCGCTCCTTCTTCCGAACCCTTGTTTTGAATCCTTCTTTTTCTTACTCTCCGAAATCCTTCCGTCAATTCCGATTCTTACAGAACACGTAGTCCACGTAGACAAATCTGTCTAACGAAGGACTTGAAGGCGTCGTCTTCTTCCTCCCCGGCCGTTCCTCCACATCCAAATGGTGTTACGGGCGCTCGAGTTTTCGGATTCGATCTCCGACTCGCCGTGGTTTCGACAGAATCTTCATGATCATGAAGTGGCACTGGACGACGCGTTCAAGAACATCAAACTCATTGAAAATCAGTGCAAAGAGTTGATTGCGTGCACCAAAAGTAGGGCCTCTTTTGTTTCTTTGAGGGAGAGAGACGGATATTGCGTGGAATGACAAATCAGGACACTTTTCTTTTTTTTTTGCAGAGCTCTCCACGGCACAACGAGCATTCGCAAAAACATTGAGCGAGTTTAAAATTGAAACAGTTGGAACGACACAGACCGATGATGAGCGGTTTATTTGTAAGGGAAAATGGGGAGAAATTAGTGATTTTAGCAGTGAAAATTCGAGGAAAATTATAGAAGATGGGATTTTTTCCAAGAATGACAGCTAAAAAATTATCCTGAGACAGCGAAAAATTCAATTATTGATCCGAAATCGTCTAGCGGCTTTTTTGTTAGCTTTGTCTAAAAATTATAATTTTAAAGCTACCGATTTCAGAAAATTCTTTTTAAAAAATTTCGAAAAAAGGATTTCTGTTCAAAAATTACAGCTAAACATTCTCATAAAAACAGGAAAGTCATCAACTATTGATCCACAAAAGACTAGCTTCACAGCTGCTTTTTCTTAAATTTTGTCTGAAAATAACATTTTTTCGATTTTAAAAAGCGATAAATGAATTCAATAAATTTCGAATTATTTTTCGTAGATGAATCGAAGAAAATCGACCAAAAGGGATTTTTGTCCAGTAATCACAGCTAAAAAAAAATTTCCCACATATCTAAAAATCAGTGATCACTAGTCTGAAAAAGACTAGCCTTTCGCCACCAATACAAATTCCCACATATCTCATTTTCCAGCAACGTGCCTAAAAGAATTCGCTTCGTTAATAAACCAAGTGGAAGATGAGCGAATGAAACTAGTCGGACAAGCCGAGGAGAGTTACCTGGAACCAATCAAAAAGTTTCGAACAGAAGCGATCGGAAAGACGTTGAAAGAGGAGAAGAACAAGTACGATAAGGAGAGCAGTAAATTCTATTCGACACTTGAGAAACATCTTCATTTGAGCACACTCAGAAATAATGATTTTCGGGCGGCCGATGCTCAGTTGGAGACGCAGCAGAAGAACTTCTTTCAGGCGTCGTTACAGGTAATTTTGACCGGGTTTTTTAAAGTCGAGGGTTAAGAAAATGAGGATTTTCGAAAGTCTACCAGCCTAAAGCTTCGAAACATCACGATGACAGCCTACTGACTGATCAAAATTCCGAAATTCAGTATCAGAAAATGAATTTTTGTATTTTCAAGACTAGTGGGCTGCCAGGATGCCGGGGCACGCTCGCAGCCCCATGGTGCTAATTCTTTTAATGCCAGTGGGCTGGCACCCTGACAGCCCACTGGCCGGCCTCCAAAAAGTTAGGGTACCAGTTTTCTGGAAAAGGTTATCAAAAACTTCAAAATCCAAATTTCAGTACGTGGCAGAAGTGCAGTCGGTGCAGGAGCGAATGCGATTCGAATTTGTAGAAACACTCGGTTCATATGTTTATTCATGGCTTTCTTTTTTTCACGTTGGTAAGGTTTTTTGTTTTTTTGGGCGGAGCTGCCTACTAATGCTGTATTTTTGGGCCGAAAATCAATTTTTCTAGGAAAAACCCTGTTTTCCCCTATTTTCTATGTGTCGGAATTGTGAAATAACTCTGAATTTCTAATTTTCCTGGCCCCGAACTAGCCTATCTTTTAAAGATAATTTCCCAAAACTCTGCCAATTTTCTCGTGAAACCCCCAAATTCCATTTTCTTATTTTGCAGGTAGCGTAATTCATCAAGACTTCAAACCATTCCTAGACAATGTACAAACAAAAGTGCTCAAAACGAAAGAGAACTACATGGCAACGAATGCCGAAGCGGAGGAGCTCAAGAAGAAATTACTAGCGTCACATACAAAAGTAGGTTATTTTTTAAGGAGTTGTTGTGAAAAATTGTGTCGGATACGCAAGCACTCAAACTAACACAGTCACATCAGATTATCGACTTTGATAGCTGCATACATTTTTAAAAAATTAAATTTTCAGCCCGGATCCGAAGAACGACGGCCGACACAGTCGATCAAGCAAGGATATGTGTATATGCAGGAGAAGAGCAAGATACCCAGTGAGTTTAGCCACAAAATGCTCAATTTTTCACTGAATATCATCAGTTCAAGTTTTTATACCAAAAAATTTTCATTTTTTGTCCGAAATTGCTAATTTCCACACCTGAAACTGTTTTCTTCAACTCAACTTGAAACAGTTCGTTTTCACCCGGAAATTGTACTTCTTCATCAGAAACTGCTAGCTGTCAGCTAGAAAATCGCCATTTTTGAACTCAAAATCGCTATTTTTCACCCGGAAATTTTGATTTTTCAAGGGAAATTGCTAATTTTCAGTCATAAAATCGACAGATTTAAGCACGATGCTGCTCATTGAAGCTTAAAATTATCGAGTAGCATCTACAGGAGTTGTCAGATTTTAGGACTAAATTCTTCAGTTTCAGGCTCCTAGTAACACATTCTGAGTCATATTCGTTCCCGGATCCCCCAAAAAATCTCCACTTTTTCCAGAAACAATCGGACGAGACGTACTCGGCCGTTGGACGAAATACTACTGTGTCTACTCTCGTGAAACCCGGATTTTCACGATGGTCAGCGCCAATTCGGCGACAAAAACCGATATGAAGAGTGCGGTGGCGCAGACGGCGACGTTCAAATTCAAATCTTGTTCTAGGAGACCATTAGATAGTATTGATAAGAGGTTTGTTACTTTAAAGGCGCGTGCATTTACTGGCAAAAAAAATCTTCGGAAAGTCTCATCACGATAGAATCTATTACAAGATCTAGTAAGAAAAAAAGACGTTCTGACAACATTTTAGGTTACAGTAAGCTCTTCTTTGTGGCAAGACTTTCCTCTAGTCTCATACTTTTTTAATATAAAATCTTGCTTCTCCTCACATTTTTTGTTTGTCCTTCCTTTCTCCCGATGCGATCTATGAGGTAGGATGGGGGAAAGAGGCGCGAAAAACAAAAATGATGGAATTGTGTTTCTCATAAATTTGAGAGTGAAGCTGGAAGAATGAAGGAGGAGGAGGAGGCGAAAAAAGCAGATGAATCCCTTCTGGAATCTCCAGGGAGGCTAAAAAGTTTGCACACACATACACACGGAAATGGGGCGAGAATCTCGGCGCGAGATCTTTTGCACATGCTCACCACTTCTGCTGCTCATTCTTCTCCTCCTCGGCGGCGGCGGCTCCTGATCACATTCTTCTTTGTGTTTTACACCACATCCCATTCATTTCATTCATTTTTTTTTGTTAATCAAGTTTCTGGGAGTCCGATGTACTAGCTTCTCTGTTTGAAGCTCTGAAAATTCTCTAATTTTTTTTAGCTGTGTTCTAGGTTTTTGATCGAGAATTTTTAGGTTTTTTATATTGAAAATCGGTCTAAACATGGCTATCTGGAGATAGATAGCTCTTGAAATTTTGGCAGTGACACATAAGTTTTTAAGTCTTCGAGCTCTAAAAACGTATTTTTAAAAGTTTTTCTTCTTGTTTTTTTTTATCCTGGAATTTCAGCTTCCTTTCAGTTATTTTTGAACAAACCTCTCGACTTCGCCTATTAAAAGTTCCGAAAAGTCTATTTTTTGATCATTTTTTCCAGAACTTTGACCCCTGATATTAGGTGTTTCTTTTAGTTTTTTGCCCAAAAATTTCTGTATTAGCCTATTAGAAGCACCTAGAAACTGGATTTTTTGACACTTTTGAGAATTTTTGATCTAAAACTTAAGGTTCATTGGTTCATTTCCGTACGTATTAATTAAATTTGCTGATTTCAAGCAGGGAAGGCTGAAAAAAAAAACAGATAAACTCGTGCCAAATAGATAAATTTCAAATCGAAATTGATCGTAGACCATGAAATTTTCTGTTTAAAAACACATCCACCCCAGGCTAGTCTGTTTTTGACACGTCTAGGGCTCTTCAGAGCTCTGATTAACCCCAAAAATCCCAATTCCAATCCTTTTCGTTTTCAGATTCTGTTTCGACGTGTGTGTCGAAGAAAAGAACGACGTGATGACGATGCAAGCCCTGTCGGAAAAGGATCTTTGTGAGTGGATCGACGCGATGGACGGTGCCAAGCAGAATTCGTATACGGCCGGCGAGAATCCGTCGTGTTCCACCTACAAACAGAGTGAGTCTCCCTTCTTTTTTCTTTTTGGAGTTTTCTTTCGTCTGGAACGCCCAATGTTTTCCTGTTTTCGTTCCACCAGTAGTAGAACCACCACCATCACCACCACCAAATCGTCTTCTGATACAAAAACTTTCGGCTCTTTCAATTGTGAGCCGAATACATTTATCTTCTTCGTCGTCGTCGCTGACGAAAAAGAATTCAGTCGTTGTTTTGGGTTCCTCCCCTCCATCCATTCTGTTTCCTCCCGGTTTCCGTGAGTCGTTTGTCGCCAGAAGCGTCGGCAGAAGCAGAAGCAGTAGAAAACTCGGAAGAAGAAGGCCTTCAGTATATCAGTAATCCTTTTTTCGGCGGCGACCGCTCCTCCTCCTCCTCTTCCAAAACTCTTCTTTCTTCTCATTCGGTTGCTCCTGCCCCTGCTGCCCCTTTTTCATTTTTTTGTCGCCTTACGAAAAAAAAAATTTTGTGAATTTCTTGTGCAAAATTTTCTTCTCGTCTACTTCCTCATTGTGATTTTTTGTATCCCTTGGATTCTGACTAGTTGAAAAAGACGTCAAGAAGTTCGCGGAATTGGTTTCGTATCCGGTTTTACGTCAAGATCTGAATTCCTGGAACTTTTCTATCGAGATTCTGGGATTTTGCAAGTTTTGTGTGTAGGAAGATAGATTCTGATTTGGTCACGTCATCTGAGCCAGAAGATTTTACTTTTGACAAAATAGTACTCCAAAATTTGTTCTGAAGCGCCTGAGGCGCGCGCAATAAAGCTCAAAACTTGTCTGAACCGCTGGAAGTTCTGTAACTTCTGAACTTCGCGGTATTATTCGAATGTTTGAGTAACCAACGCTGACATAATTGTTGAAATCAAGCTTCTGCTACGGACAAACAGACAAACAAACGGATAGATCGGTTGGGCTAGGTTCATTCGTTGTCAGGCCGTTTTAACGACCGCACGTTCAAAGACGCATAAAGTTCTTTCAAGTTTTTTAAAGAAGATTTTTACAAGCACGCTTCTGATTTGCACGAAAATGAGGTCCTAAGCATCATAAAAACCTGCTTTTCCCGAATCTCATCCTCTTCGGGCTTCTATTCATCTTCCCACACGCCATATTTGGCACCGGCTCTCTGTCCATATGATATCCTCTTTTTTGGCGATGAAATTTGAACGTTTTCATTTCATATGAATCTCGTGACTAGATTCTATGGAGTCATTTTTTGTTGCTTTTCAAGTCGAAAGTGGTTATTTTTTGCATTCTAACGGCACCGGTCTTCTTACCAGGCCTACTTACCAGAATTTGTCGTTAGATATGTTGCTGAGTCTGCAAGCACAATCAATTCGGATTCTGTCACCGGAGCACCGTCTCTTGATCGCGAACCTTCAGACTCTGAGTTCTCGATTCACTAGAATTTAGTTCTAGCTGGTTCTCCCACAGCTCTCATCCCCATCCAAAAAAAAAGATGTGGTGTTTTGATAAGTCTCTTTTGGCTCTGTTTTTGGGGCTCCAAAGAGCCCTTTCTCCATCTCTCCCACCCCCCTCCATTTTGTAGTCTTCCTCTCTCTGAGAAAAGTGACTTTTCTCTAACTACAATCACCACCTCTACCCCCAAAATAGGTTAGTATTTGTGCTGTGGTCCTTCTTTCCTTCCGTCCCTCCACCACTTCTTCGCGTGAGCCGGTGTGGGAGAGTGACGGGAAGAAGAAGAAGATTTCTGAGAGCTTCTCTCTCTCCCTCTCCAGAAAAGTCACGGAATGCCAAATTAGGTCAGGTGATGATTTTGGGTGGGGTAGGAGAAAAGGAAAAGAAGAAGCGCGAAAATGAATAAGAAGTGAGAAAATGACGTTGTTGGTTTTGAGAGAAAGGAAGTTACTTCCCCTGTCTAGACTACACTTTTTGTTGATCTAGAATTTGGAATCTTCAGATTCTGGCCTTCAAAAACGGAGGATCCGGTCTTTAGATGCAGGAATTCAAAAAGAAAGAAGGACTCAGATCCTTAGAAATCTGTTCCCCCAGGCGTCCAGATGTCCCAGTGTCTGGCATCATTTAGACAGCTCCTTACCAAACGTGTACCTGAATTGGGACTGCCTAAATTACAAGAGTAAATTCAAAAGTTCGGTCATCGTGAATAGAATGTCAGGCTTGAAACTGAAACATAACGTCTGTTTGTGAATTTCTGACCTCGAAAATTGATTTTCTGGCTCAAAAACTCTACGTTTTTCTTCAAAAGTCAGTGAGACATTATGGCTGGATTCCTATTTTTCTTTTCGTTATCCAGACAGCTCTTGACGCTAAAAAACCCGTTTACCAAAATTGAGACAGTTTCAATTTTTAGGATTATTCGGATGTCCTTTTCGAGTTTTTGAGACCAAAAACTCCAATTTTGGCTTGAAACGCTTATCGGAGATTGAGATTTTCGACATTCTGTAACTCCGTATATCCAGATGTCCGGATTTTTTTGTTCCGATCGCATAGAAATCAGGTCGAGCACTACAACAGTTGATAATGTCTTGGCTTCGTAAATTCTCGATTTTTGAAATCTATCAGTTCCGAAATTTCCAGCTTCAAAAAGACGCGGTTTTGAAAAGTCCTCATCAAACCATCGATCTGTCACTTTTCTCTGTTTCGATCTACCTTTTGTATGATCCTCGTCCTTAATCCTAATTAATCACCTTCCTTCCTTGTGATTTCTGAACGCCTACGTGTGTGATGTTCGTGTGGAAGCCCTCTTCATTTGAACGTCACCCCTGGTTGACTCGAAAACACACACAACCCCCTCGCTCCGGAAACTGGGGGCTTCTTGCAAAAAATTCCAATTTTCTTGCAAGAAACTTTTTAACGAGAAAATGAGCTGTGGGCTGATTCCACACGTTTCACATCATTTTTCTCATTCTACTCATTGAATCCACCCCACATGTCCCTTTAATTAAGAAAAAGAGGAGATGATGAGCTGGATGAATGAGATGGATCATGAGTGAAAAAAGAGATGAAAAAAACGCGTTTGACATTATAATTCACATTTCGAAAGTGTCTTTTCCTTCACTTTTCATCCCCGTATTGTTCCATTTGGAGTGGCGGATGAGGATAGCTGTGAAAAAAGAGAGAGAATTTTGAAACCGAAGCCATCTTCCCCTCCTCATCCTCTCAGTGAATGTGTGTGTGCATCTGGAAGAGATAAACAAACGAAGAAGATGTGCGAAAAAAAGAAAAGAGACACACACACCACACAAAACAGCTCAGAATCAGCTCAATTCCGGGCCCCTCTTTTCTTTTTGGTTGACGTCATTCGGAAAAGAAGAAGCACCCCGAAAAGTGAATAGACTTTGTGCTGCTGTTGTAAAAACGACGAACGCAAAGAAAGAATAAGAGGAAGGAAAAGTATATGTGTGCAGTCATTTTTCATGGATTTAGGAGAATGGCACACAGGTCACTTTTTTTTTTGGATTATTTTTCTTCATTTTGAACGGAAAAAAAAGCATTATGAGCCTCATTTTTCGAACTCTCAGGGTTCAGAGACTTCCTGGTGAGGATTACTGTAGAAATCCTGGGTCTGAAGTCTAGTCAGACCTCAGGGAAGTGGCAAAGCCAGTTTGATAAAGTCTGTTGGATCTGCCAGGATCAGCCAAGCCAGATATCGGGCTCATCCTCTGAGTGCATGTTTTCTGAAAATTTGAAAAATATGTTTTTGACGAAAAACGTCCGTTTTAAACCTAAAAACCAATCAAGTAATTCAAGTTTTTAAACCTAAAAACCAATCATCAAACCTAAAAACCAATCAACGTTTTAAACCTAAAAACCAATCAACCAATCAATGGTCAAAAGACCCGCTCCTAGCACAAAAAACTGAATGAGATATGGTTCTGTGTCCGCAAACACTTCCACGCCAAAGGCCTACCGTAATCCTGGATTCTGGATTCTGATCTTTGCCCTTTCCCAAAAGAAAGGAAAGTCTCTCAGAATAACCGAGAAGAATGACCTTTCGATCATCTCTGGATAACGTCTTAGTTGTTCATCAAACATTAATCCATTTCTTCCACATCCCATCATCATTCTCATCCAGAGTCCTTTCTTCTCTCTTGTTTTCGTCTTTCTCCCCAAACTCCGCCCCTTTTTCGTCTTCGGAGGAGGAAGACGACCCAGAAGAAGAAGCAGCTCAATTTTGCGACTCACTGACTCCCAAGAGAGTTCTCAATGACACCTTTTCTTTAACAGATCATGGTGTTTCTTTTGTGCTCGAGCACGTCATTTTCTCAAATAAATCCGAAGGATTACCTTGATCCTCTGATCCTGCCTGGATGGATTTTTGATCTCGAAAAATTGAATTTTGAGCCCCCACTTGCTCTTCAATTTCCATAAATGCCTCCAATTCATTTTGTTGATGGCGTCCTTTCCGACTACTAAAATTAGCTTCAATTCTCTGAAAACTGAAAATTCTGGCTAATTTGAGTACATCTACACTCCATTCTCTTCTTTCTCCTCCACCAAAGATGCTTGATTCATCTGAATACGTGATAGAATGAGGAGATGGATTCTCTTTGTTTTTTGTATTCTGATGGATTTTTTTTTGTTTGATGTGGAGAAAAAAGAGAGTCTAGACCGATTATTCATGGAATTCCCCCCTCACACTAAATGAGGTTTTTTATTTGGGAGAATCGGTTCTGGAGAATGGAGATGGGAATGTGTACTCCTAATGACCACGAAAGTGCTCGGAGAGCTCCTAAGAATCCTCTAATATAAGGGCAGCTCACTAGCGGTTGTTGAGTTCTCAGTTGAGATTGCCTAGCCTGAAACGGATTTTGAGCCTAAAAGCGGATGTTTGGACCCGAAAGAGAATTTCTGACCCCAGAACCTAATTTTGAGCCAAAAATTGAGTTTTTGAGCTTCTATTCGGGTTTCCGCCGCAAAGCGGAGCAACTGAGCCTGAGCACGTAATTCTGAGCCCAAAATCGGATTGTTGAGCATGGAACCAGCTTCTCCGGCCAAAACTCTAACATTTGGAGCCTAAATCCGAGTTCCGGAGCCAGAATCGAGCTTTCCGAGCTCAAAATTGTATTTTGAGCCCGAAACTAGCTTTTTGAGCCAAAACAGAATTATGAATAACAAAAACTTCTTTTGTTTGGCTCCTAACTTTCCAGTGCTGCTCAAAACCCTCCGCCCCTCCTTCCCGCCCCCTGGAACCCCCATTAGCCTCATTTGGCCGCTTCTAACTTTTTGCCTGTTCGTCATCCCTACTTCACATACACATATTTTTCCGCTCGATTACCTTCTTCTTCTTCTTTCTACGAAAAAAAAGAAGCGGCTCTTCTATTTTCCCTCCCACCAACTATATTCTTTTTTGGAGAGAGTCACTTTTTTTGTGTCTGGCTCCTTTTTTCCAAAAAAAAAAAAAGAGAAAATTTCATAAACGCCCCATCCTCCCCCGTCCTCCTCTTCGTTTTTTCCATTTTTCCAAACGGATTGAACAATGGTTTTTCCTACTCCGAAAAACCAGTTCATGAGGTGTCATCATTGGCTCCGCCTACTTTTTCTCTTGAAACTAGGCACCGCCCACTTTTTTTAGGCCGAAGAGATTCATTAACTTTTCACGCGTACATCGCGTGTAGCAGAAGGACCAGAAGGATCCTCTCCCCTCCGAAAACGATTTCCGTGACTTTAGGGGCAAGAGTTGTTTCCGGACACATACCAACGATTTTTGTTTCTTTACTTTGAGCTTTTTTCATTTTACACCCCCTTGTTTTGGTCTCCGGGGAGGAGAATTCCGAAGAAGAGTTGAATGATCACGGCACACGTTTGAACTTATCAATCTTTTTTCCTACGAGCACGCTAGGAGAGCAGTGATCGTTGTAGAAAAGCTGGAGCTAGAATCTTGAAGATCCTAGAGAATCAGGATCCTGAATGTTCCAGATTCCGGAGATCTCAAGGATTCGAAATTTCAAAAATCCTGAATGAGTATAATCTTGCTATGATTCCGTCATCCTAAAAATTCTAAGTTCTAGAAATCTTGAATAAGGAGAATCTCGAACCCGAGGTTTCATAATTCCTACGATTCCCGATTCAGAGCATATAACCTCATGATTTCAGCTCGTTTAGACACCAATAGCTCTGGTAGTTGGAGCCTTGAATCTGAAAGTTTTGTTTGTCAAGAATTGTGGACCTCCAGAATCTTTGATTCCAAAAATTAGTGGTCCTAGAGCTTCTGGGTTCTTTTTCTAAATGTCTGATTAGTCCGAATTATTAAAGCTTGAGAACTCAGGAGCCATGACACAAAAACCCTGGGAACCAGGAGTCTCCGATCCAAGACTTTTGAAATTAGAACTTGGAATCCTAAGACACAGTACTGAATCCCCAAAGACCCGAGGGCTTCGGACCCAAATCCTAGGACTTTAAGACCCCGGGAACTTATGACCCAGGACCTAGGACTCACTCAACTTCTTCAAGAGTTTGACCTCTCTGAACTAGCGATTTATGCTCTTTGGGATCAAGTTTACCCACCTACTTTAGACACTCCATTCATTTCTAAATGAGCTGGAATTATTCTGAATGAATTACTCTAAATTCATGAACTCTAGACTTTTCTCGACTTCTACCTTATCTAATTCCTTTCAGTTCCTCTTTTCAGGTGACTAGACTCCGCCCACTTTTCTTCAGACATTTCTTGTTTCCTCTCCTTGTTTCCCACTATATTTTCATCTCTCGTCTTCCGTCTTTCCACAAATTAAGTAATCATCGTCTTGTGTATGTAGAAAAGAAACACGATGAGCAGTTTGTACGAGAAACAACGAAGTTCGTCTTTCGGCGACAACTCGCAGCCAATCTTTGCCACCATGGCTCAACACCATCACAATCAGCAACAACAGCAGCAGGTGTTGTCCTCCTCGTCGCCTCGGAAATTCAATATTACCGATGGGTTGAGGTCGTTTCATAAGGCCTCGGCATTCCTCCCAGGATTTGTAGTCGATAATTGTAATGGTAAGGTTGTAGTAGAAGTTAGAGACGAAAAATTTGGACTGTAATTCGAATTTTTATTCTAAAAACTGGTTTGACGGTCTGCATTCTGACGTGGCGGTGTCAGTAGCGGTGTCCGCAGATTTGACATCAAATCTGACGACGATTGAGTTTCAGATCATTTTTTATACTAGAATCTGGGGGGTTGGGTCTTTTTGACCATTTCAAATTTACTTTCACTCTAATTCAAACTATTCTAGGTAGCCTATACTGGAAAAAGTTTGAAATCCTAAGCTTTGTCTGAAAAATGTCCGAAAACTGTCTGAAAACGGTTTTCTTTTTCTATGAAAACGAGGTGTTTTTTCTCATAAATTCTAGAAATTCATTAGCGAATGGTGGTGATGGTGGTTTTCTGCTGAAAAAATACGAAAACAAACAATTGGTAGTGATGGTGGTGGAAGCGTCATCCTCCTCTTCCACAAAAAGAGAGAGAGATGGCTAATTGATGTCGTCGTCGTTGTGTCTATGTGCCAACACAACAGCACAAAAAGCAGAAGCAGCATCCAAAATGACACACTCACTCTTTATTCTTTCAGCTCAATTGGACGATATCGGCTTCGAGTTTGTGCAGCAATGCATCGACATTCTCGAGGAGAGCGGCATTCACGAGCAGGGTGTCTATCGGAATTGTGGGGTGACGTCGAAGGTGCAGAAGTTGATGCAGCTGGGTCTGGATAGGAGAAAAGCCAGCGAGAAGGGCGGTCTGAATTTGAGAGATGAGGAGTGGGAGACCAAAACGATTAGTAGTGCTGTCAAGACTTTTTTGAGGTAATTTCGAGAATTTTTGGGTTTTGGGTCTGGAATTCTGGATCCTGGATCTGGAATTCCAGATTCTGGGCCTCAAGCGTTCTAGTACCAGGAGAGGTATTAACTTCAAGGATTATTGTAGTTTTGGAGGATAAGGATTACTGTGTTTTCATCTTCGAGGATTACTGTAGTTTTGGAGGTTAAGGATTACTGTAGTTTTAGCTTCGAGGATTACTGTAATTACAGCTTTGAGGGTTGCTGTAGTTTTAGAATTCAAAAATTTGGTAACTTTGAACATCTAACGTGTAGTTTGTCAGACAGACGCATTCAATGAAGTCCGAATATATTTTGAAACAGTTTGAACATTCGGACACACAGACCTTCGGACAGACATAAATTGAGAGCAGTTTTGGAATGTTTTAGATCCAAAATAACTGAAAACCTTGAAAAATGAAAATTGATGCTCACATTTCTGGATTTTCAGTTCAGGATCAAGTTTTTTGAGGGTAGTTAGTTTGAAATTTCTAAGGATTAGGTGTTTTCCAATATTGAATTTTTTCAACTACCAGATTTTCCATATTCTAGAGAAGTTTATTATTCTTCATCCTGTTTACGGTTAGGGTACTCCCGGGAGTAGTTTAGAAAAGAGGGGGGGGGGGGTATTTTCTCCTCTACGCTACTCCTGAGAATGTAGGGTCACGAAAGGAAAAGGGATGAAGGAGTTAATATTCGATCGATAAGTAGGTCAGTGACTCCATCCCTCTACACTCACTCAACCAGTCATTCTTACTGTTTGTCTGACCAGTAGTCGTTCATTTCTACATTCAAAATGTCACCATCTACTGCTGAGATCCAGATTTCCAAAATCCAGAATTTCAGTATTTAGAATCCGAATTCCCCAAAGTTTGGAGGACCATGTTTAACAGAATCCATCATTTCCCAAAACTGACCCCCATGGATTGCCAGTCCTCCCTCTCCCCAAACCCTACCATACCCTACTCTCACAATATCTTTTTTTTTTTCCAGAAATCTCCCCGAACCCCTGATGACATTCGAACTTCACAACGTCTTCATTAATGCGGCGAAAATGGGCGACGCGACGATGCGTATAGACCATATCCACTTCTACGTCCATCAACTCCCTCCACAACATCATAAAATGCTCGAGATTGTCGTTCGTCACCTACGAAGAGTCGCTGATCTATCCAACGAGAATCTGATGACAGTCAGTAATCTGGGTGTCTGTTTTGGTCCGACCCTCCTTCGACCCAAAGAGGAGACTGTGGCGGCGATTATGGACATAAAATTCTGTAATGTGGTGGTTGAGGTGTTGATATCGAACTATGATAAGATATTCAAATCGAAACCGAAATCGAATTTCGGGTCGGCTGTTCCACCGAAACCCGATCATCATCAGAATACCGATAATGGGCGTCCGTTGGCCACCCGCTCCTTTGGAACATCGGTTCCATCTCCCATCACTCATCGTTCAAGGTCCCCGAAGACTCCTGGAGCCGGATCCAAGATCGTCAGGAGCACCCAAGTGGTCTCCAGTTCCTACTCCAGAGGAATGCAGAAGAGAGACGCCATGTTCCCGTCGGAGATTGCCCGGTATGGAGCTGGATTCGATGTTTCGGAGATATCTGACTTCAATAGCGATCACCAGAACAATAAATCTCCATTGACATCACCGACGACTGTGGTGGCACCTCTGGCCAGTGGATCCATTGAGGAAATTGATGAGGTGTCTAAGAAGGAGCGGAATAGTTCGGATTCCCTGAATTCGTTGGGATCCTTGGGATCTGTTGGCGATGAGTCGACGGCGACGGTGGTGGCTGGCGTGCCGGATGTTTTTGATAAATCTCATGTTAAACGTGAGTTTCTCTGATGGAAGGGTACTGTGGGGGGGGGGGTTACTGTAGAAGGGTTACTGTAGCAGAACTAGCGGCTACTGTAACAGGATTACTGTAGGTTACTGTAGAAGGTCTCCTGTAATTCAGTGATGGATCCTGTAACAGGATTACTGTTGGTTACTGTAGCTGGGCCACTGGAAGAGTACTGTAACCAAACTGGAGGGTTACTGTAGTGAGGTTACTGTAATATTACTGTAGTAGGATTACTGTAGCAAAAAATTTAGGAAATACGTAGCTGTTTTGGACCGTTTCGATTAGAAAAAAGGGGAAATGGAGATTGAGAATAGCTAACCTTACCCATAAAACTCCATCTGTGCCTCTGGATGTCTGGATGTCCTAGACTTTGAATTTTTCCTCAAAAATCGAAATACCCTAAGTGAGACGATGAAAAACCGGAGATTCTGAGCCAGAAAATCTCAATTTTTTGCTCTTTCCCGACTAATTTTCTCCTTATTTTCAGCCAAATACAGTGTATCCTACGCGTCGACCTACAATCGAATGCCCGCTGATCCGTAAGTTTTTCCTTTTTTTTTCCCTTTGAGCCCCCAGTTTTCCCCTGCCTGTCAGCCCATTGTGCATGGTTTTGTTCTTCTTTGCCTGCTCAATTTTCTCTTTCTGGTTGGTCTGTTGTAAAGTGTACTGTATTCTATGTTCCTATCCCCTATCCCTCTGCCCCTTATCTCTATTCTATCTTTCCTTCTTTCCTTTCTACTTTCCATTCAGATCCAAACTGACGTCCTCCATCTCGTGTACCACTGTCGACACGACTGGCATCGTCGAGACCTCGTTCACCTCGCTGACTCGTCAAAATTATCTTCGAGGCACACTGAACAACTCGTCGTCGCCGATGGGACATACTTATAAGTATTTGAGGTATCATCATTTGACCTTAAAGGCGCAAAGGGTCTCGCCGCGACGAAGAAACATACTGTAGTATTTAGACCCCACAGTACCCTCTTCTTCGCGATGAGACCCCTGCGCCTTTAAGGTGACAACTCCGCCCCTGCATTTATATATCTATATATTTCTAGTACTACCTATCTTTTTCACTTTCAATCTATCGCACAAACACCTATGAGATGCCACAATATTACAGGTTTTCTTACACCAAACACTCCCACTTTCTATATATCTATCGTAATTCGTGAATATATAGACTGTGAGCATGATCACCACCAATACTAAAATCATCCTAAAATTCCCCCCTAACCCCCCAAATTATCGATTAATTTTGCAGCCGCCGCGTGAAAACACTGTACGCCTGCACACCGGACCATCACTCGGAGTTGTCGTTTGAGCCTGGACAGATTATCACGAATGGTGAGTTTTTTTTTTGGGAATTGGAGGGCAAAAGGGTTACTGTATCAAGATTATTGGCTAAAAACGATGCGTCTTTGTTCAAGGATTACTGTAGATGGGGAGTACGGTAGATACAGTAGGCTAGGGACCAAAGTTAGGGAGGACCGGGACTAATATTTTCTGCATGGAAAGGCGGAAGAACTGGTTGCTGTATGATAGATACAGGCTGACAACCAAAGCAGAAGAAGACAGCGGAGAAGAGCGAACTTTCGGATTTAAGGACGGAGGAACCCATTTTTACGAATAAGACCCCTCTGTAACAACAAGACGAACAGCTTTTGAAAAAAAAATTGATTTATTGAACGGGAGAATTATTATGATACACAGGAAAGGTTGACAGTTAATATTAATCACAAGATATGAAGGAAACGGTAACAAATACAAAGTAAGAGAGAGAGAGAGAGAGAGAGAGAGAGAGAGAGAGAGAGAGAGAGAGAGAGAGAGAAAGAAAAATTAAAAATTCAACGACGTGAATATGTCTTTCCCGAACGCTGCTTCTTCTTTGACAGTTCCATCTCTCTTGGCAAATCTTTCGGGGCAGTGGATCCTTCATTGAGCATGGCAAGTCGTCGCTGAATCCGCCAATCCTGCATCTCCATTTTCCTATCGGCGACCTTCAGCTTGGCCTCCTCCTTTTGACGCTGAAGTCGTTCCTGTCGCTCTTTTCGTTGAGCTTCGAGCCTCGCCTTCTCCTTTTGAGCAGCCTCCTTCTTGGCCTTGGCAGCTTGCAGATTCTGAAAAATGAGAGATTGAAAAAATTAAAACTTGATAAAACTCGCTTACCTTTGGATCGATTCTCGGGATGGAGTCCATTTTTTTGGTGACAGCAGTTGATCCTTGTAGTCCATATCGTTGCATCAGGACAGTCTTCAATGAAGATTGGGCAATGGTAGATGGAGCCATGTTGGTTGTAGAGATGATAGTTTACTGGTTAGAAAGACAGTAAGAATGAGTGGTTGAATGAATGTAGAGGGATGGAGTCACTGACCTACTTATCGATCCAACTTTAACTCCTTCAACCCTTTACCTTTCGAGACCCTACATTCTCAGGAGCAGTGTAGAGGATTATCCCACCCTCTCTACTACACTACTCCCAGGATTACCCTTACCGTAATCATGATAAAGAATAATAAACATTTCTAGAATAAGGAAAATCTGGATGCTGAAAAAATTCAATGTTGGAAAACACAACAGTAATCCTTAAAATCTCAAACTGTCTAGGCCCAAAAAACTTGCCAAATGCTCTTATAATAGAAGAATTCACCGGATGTATGTTCTGCGATCCAGATGTCCAAAAAATTGGTCTGATATCCAGAAACCTAGGTGTCTGGATGTCCAGATGTCAAAATGGATATCCATTTTGTCCCGGTGTCGAGATCCGAATATCTGTATAGCTGTATGAAAGATATCCGAATAACCGTCTGTTTGGATGTCCGTATACCGAATACAGGGGTACTTTTCACTTTCTGGTTACTGTAGGGTGGATACAGTATTTTGGGAAGATCATCAACGAAAGTTGGCGTCGGAAGACAGCAAGCTAACCCTTCCTGCGTAGTGCGTAGTGAATACAGTAGGAAAAACAGGCGAAGATCGTCAAGAAGAGCACAAGAAGACAGCGAAGAAGAGTTCGAATGGAAGGACGGAAGAATCTAATTTCACCAATAAGACCCCCCCCCCCCCCCCCGTAGGAACATCAAGACAAACAGCTTTAAAAGAAATATTGATTTATTAAGAACGGGAGAATAATTATGATATACAGGAGAAATTGGCAGCTATTATAATGACAAGATATTAAGGAAAACGTAACAAATACAGGATGACAGACAGAAAAAAGAAAAATTAAAGAATTCAAAGACGTGAATATGTCTTTCCCGAACGCTGCTTCTTCTTTGACAGTTCCATCTCTCTCGGCAATTCTTTTGTTGCATCCGATCCTCCGTTGAGCATCGCGAGTCTTCGTTGAACTTTCCAATCCTCGTACTCCATCTTGCGATCGGCCACCTTCAGCTTGGCCTCTTCTTTTTGGCGCTGGAGCCGTTCCTGTCGCTGTTTCCGTTGGGCCTCGAGCCTCGCCTTTTCCTTTTGTGCAGCTTCTTTCTTGGCCTTTGCAGCTTGGAGACTCTGAAAAAAAGAGAAATTAGAATAGATGAAGAATTGGGAAAATTCGCTTACCTTCGAGTCAATTTTCGAGATGGAGTCCGATTTTTTCGTGACAGCCAGTGATTGGGATGATCCTCCGAGTCCATATCGTTGCAGGAGGACAGTCTTGAGCGACGATTGAGCAGAAGTGGATGGTGCCATGGTAGTTGTAGAAATAGACGATTACTGGTCAGACAGACAGTAAGAATGAGTGGTTGAATGAATGTAGAGGGATGGAGTCACTGACCTACTTATCGGCCAAACATTAACTCCTTCAACCCTTTACCTTTCGAGACCCTACATTCTCAGGAGTAGTGTAGAGGATTATCCCACCCTCTCTACTACACTACTCCCAGGATTACCCTTACCGTAATCAGGATGCAGTAATCATTACTACAGTAATCATTATAAAAATCTCGAACTGTCTAGGCCCAAAAAAACTTGCCGAATGCTCTTATAATAGAGGGATTCACCGGATGTATGTTCTGCGATACAGTTCAAAAAGTTGGTCTGATATCCAGAAACCTAGGTGTCTGGATGTCCAGATATCCATTTTGTCCAGGCGTCGATATCCGAATATCTGTATAGTTGTATGTAAGATATCCGAGTATCCGTTTGTTTGGATGTTCATAAACCCAAAACAGGGATACTTTTCACTTTCCTGTTACTGTAGGGTGGATACAGTATATTGGGAAGACTATCAACAGAAGTAGGCATCGAAGGAGGACAAACTAATCCTTTCTGTATGGTGAATACAGTAGGAAAGACAGACGAAGATCGAAGAAGAGACCGAAGAAGACACCGAAGACGAACTTTTGAATGAAGGACGGAAGAACCCATTTTTACCTATGAAGTCCCTAGAAACATCAAGACAAACAGCTTTAAAAAATATTGATTTATTAAGAACGGGAGAATTATTATGATACACAGGAAAGTTGACAGTTATTATAATGACAAGACATTAGGGAAACGGTAACAAATACAAGATGGCAGAAATACAGAGAAAAAAGTCAAAAATTTAACGACGTGAATACGTCTTCCTCGAACGCTGCTTCTTCTTTGACAGCTCCATCTCTCTTGGCAAATCCTTCGGTGCATCTGATCCTCCATTGAGCATCGCAAGTCGTCGCTGAATCCGCCAATCCTGCATCTCCATCTTCCGATCGGCCACCTTCAGCTTGGCCTCCTCTTTCTGACGCTGCAAGCGTTCCTGCCTCTCCTTTCGTTGAGCTTCGAGTCGCGCCTTTTCCTTTTGAGCAGCTTCTTTCTTGATCTTGGCAGCTTGAACACTCTGAAAAAAAGAGAAATTAGAATATATGAAGAATTGGGAAAATTCGCTTACCTTTTGATCAATTTTCGGAATGGAGTCGGTCTTCTTGGTAACAGCAGTAGATCCTTGCAGTCCATATCGTTGTAGCAAGACAGTCTTCAATGAAGATTGGGCAGTGGTTGAAGGAGCCATGTTGGTTGTAGCGTTGAACGTTTACTGGTTTGACAGACAGTAAGAATGACTGGTTGAATGAATGTAGAGGGATGGAGTCACTGACCTACTTATCGATCCAACTTTAACTCCTTCAACCCTTTACCTTTCGAGACCCTACATTCTCAGGAGCAGTGTAGAGGATTATCCCACCCTCTCTACTACACTACTCCCAGGATTACCCTTACCGTAATCATGATGAAGAATAATAAACATTTCTAGAATAAGAAAATCTGGATGCTAAAAAGAAATCTACAGTAATCCTTGAAAATCTTAAATCGTCTACCGTATGTTCACTAAACATGCCAAACGCCCTTATAATAGAAGGGTTTTGAAAAAAGCAACTCTGAACGGTGTCCCCGGATTTCCGGAAGTCCAGATATCCAGATGTCCATAGTCTAAATACTCAGATGCCCTGGTGTCTGAACTTCTAGATATCTGTATGCCTGTATGTCCAAACATCCCAGACATCTAGAAGTCTGAATGTCCCGATGTTCAGATAACCGTCTATCCGTTTGTCTGGATGTCCAGGTGTCCGGATATCTGCACGTCTAGTTGTCCAGGTACCAGGTGCCTGAATTACAAGACACTTGTATGTTCGGATTCCTAGATGTCCAAATATCCGAGACTCGGTCTGTCTGGATGTCCAGATGTCCCCAACTCTCCATAAACCCTAAAACCTCTTCATTTTTCAGTATATGAATCGAACGAAGACGGCTGGTTGGTGGGGACACTCAACGGCAAAACCGGACTGATCCCGTCGAATTATGTGGAGCCACTTCCATGAATTTTTATCCATTTTTTGTTTTTCTTTTCTCTCTCTTTGTCTCTATTTGGCCAGATTCACTTTGTGATCCAATCTCTCTTCTTTTCTTTTGATTTTCCGAATTCTAGACCAATGTTTTCTTCTTCCAATTGCTGTGTGTCCTGAATACGAGGTTCATTTTCTTCCCATTTTTCCCTTCTTGAGATTCGTTTTTTTTTCCAATTTTTTATAATAATTCCCTCTGAAATCGATTCGCAAAACCACCACCACAAACTTTTTTCTTTGAAAACGACGAATTACTGGTTTTCTCTAATTCTCTCTCTCCCTCTATAGTATTTTTTCTCATTGCGTCTCCTCCTTATTATGTTATTAATTAATTGCTCTCTCTCTTAGCCCCTATCCCTTAAAAAATGTATGATTGTAATTCTTAAACTCCCAACAATTTCCCTAAAAACAACGAAAAATGATAATTTATTTGAATATAAAGAAACATAAATGATAAGGAGGTGTTAAATAAATAGATATTTATTTTTTCTGACTTAGAGGCGCTTGGGCAAAAAATAAGTAAACTTTTCTAATTTCTATGAAGAAGATTTAGAGAGCTCTTTGAACTCTTTCAGAAGACGTTCCATCACTTCTGAATGCTTCATTCCTTCGGCACTATAATCCCAATAATGGAGTTCCTGATATTCTTGAAATCCCACTTGGAACTCATTGTTATACGGTCGACGGAGAGGTGGTGGAGAGGGAGTGGGAGCAGGAAGAGGTTTAGAGACAACTGCTGATCTTTTGGGATCCTCAATTCGAATTCGGGTGTTTGTTCGACGACAGAAACGGTAGAGAATGAACCGTCCACGGCATCGCCCGCATGCTTTTCGACTCGTGTCCAGGGATTTCGATTGACGTTTTATTCTGGAATTCGAGTGTCGATTTACGGGAGAATTCGGCAATTTGCAAGTTTGCGGCGCGTTTTTTGGTGATTTTTAAGAATCGTGCCGTACTTTTGCAAAAAAGGGGCGGGGCCACTGTATATGATTCATTTTTTGTGTATTTTCGCTTCAATTTTCTGTCAGAATTCGTCGAAATCGACCAAATTTCAAACTTTCATCACGTGAAATCTCTTAGAAACTATGAAAAACAGCGTGCGGCGCCTTTGCAGAAAGGGGGGCGGAGCCTCTGGAAATCTTTCTTAATTTTTTTTGTGAAAGTATCAAATTTTTTATGAAATTTTATTCCGTTTATCGCCTATTTGTCTAGAAAAGCTCAAAAATAAGCGTCAGAAAATCATGCGGCAAAGTTGCAAAAAGGGGCGGAGCCTCCGTAAATCTTTTCCTTTTTGTGAATTTAGGTGTTCATTTTTATCATAATTCTAATAAGTTTAGGCTCTTATCGCTAATTTTTTCAGAAAAATTGTCTAGGAAACTTCAAAAAACAAGCGCCAGAAAATTATGCGGCAAAATTGCAAAAATGGGCAGAGCCTCACTGTAGCCCTAAATCTGACGCAGAAATGAACATACAATTTTAGATTCTAACCGCCTATTCACCCCCTTTCCGCTCGCGACTATAAAAGGCCGTTTGAAAAACCACGCCTCACCCTTGCAAAAAAAGGGGGCGGAGCCTAGCTCAAAACTTACTCAACATCACATCCATCATTCTCACAAACATAGAAGAACTTTGCCTCAATCTCATAGGAATGACATCTCTCAATGAAAGGAAGTGATTTGAATGCAGAAGAGCATCTGGCTCCCCACCGTTTCCATCCGGGACCATGTCCCTCTTTATGCAATCGATCGACGACCCAAACAGCGGCATGACATAACTCGTGAATGAGAGTGTCACGTACTCTTTCTGCTGTCGTACACACTACTGGAGACATCTCTACAGTACTATTCCCATTCGAATGATTACGACATTGACCGGCCGATTTACGGAGACGTGCATTCCATGTCACTTTTAGTTTCTCCGATGGAATTGATGAGAAGATTCGACGGACTAGAATCTCTTGGAGGCGGAGCAATAGGGATTCACGGTGCTTTTTGAAACGGAGAGCACCCTCTTTTACGTAGATTTTCGCTTCGTCGTGGCTGAAAAATGAGGAATTGTCGTAGGATATGATGCCGAGTCCGCAAACACCTTCACGTCGAATTACAGACCTATCTCTCAATTACTGTAACCCCATTCTCTAATTTAGACAGTTAGCTCATTTGGAAACTGCAAACTTTTGAAAAAAAAGAACTGTCGTAAGGTAAGATGTCTAGTCCGCAAACACCGTCACGTCAGGTTGCAGACATCGGATGAGAATGTCTGGAATTTGGCAAATGGTGTTTGCGGACTCGACGTCATAATTGACGAAAATTCAGTTTTAGAGCAGATAACATACGGTAATCAGGTGCTCAGTCCGCAAACACCGTCACGTCAGATTACAGATACTTAACCCTCATATACCGTAATACCATTTGTTAATTTCAAAAGTTATCTCATTTGAAAATAGCCGAAACAGCCTTGAACGAAAAAAGAAGAATTGTCGTAAAATTAAATGCCGAGTCTGCAAGCACCATCAATTCAAACTACAGGAAATTGAAGTAACTTGGTGGGTCTCGTCACAAAAATTTACTACTGTACAAATTTTTTTCGAAAAAAAATACAGTAATAACTTTCCGTAGTCGTGGCGGGACCCACCATCCTGGTGCTGGTGGTATGTCCGCAATCTGCCGTGACGGTATCAGGGTGTTTGCAGACTCAGCGCCATATCTTACGACAATTCAGTTTTCCAGTACTAAATCGAATTTTTCAGAGCGTTTTCCCCAATTCGCATCGCCTGCCCCTGGTGGAACTACGGTAGTATACGGCATGATGGTGTTTGCAGACTCGACATCAAATCTTACGACAGATCAGTTTCTTAGTGAAAAACGGTTTTTTCGGTCTTGATTCGGGATAGAAATGATGCCAAAAAGCCTATTTTAAGCTTTAGGTTACGAGATTTTTTTTTCATTTTCCGTGCTTACATAGGTCCCTTAAAATTGTTGGTCAACGACACCAAAAACCACTCCTCATCATCAGAAGGTCGATTCTTTTTCTTTTCGGTCTTCTCCTTTCTAATTTCCACTTCTGGACTCGATTCCCTAAAATCGTCTTCTTCGTCTTCGAATTCTGAATCTTCCGATTCGTCGTCTTCTGAATCCACGTCACTAATGTAGTCATCATCGACAACGAAATCGTTTTTTCGTGGTTTTGGCGGCTTTCTTTCCGCTTTCGGGGGCTCCACACGCTCTTCGCCACGCAATTTTTTCAGGTCTGGAAATTCTGGAGTTTAGGGGTGTACTTTAAAGGTACACAGGGTCTCGTCACGATCAAATAGATTTCTGTGCATTTTTTATATGCACGAAAATAATGCCCGCAGAATCATTCTTCTATGGTAAAAACCATGCTGCGCCTTTAGGACAGTAGCATTGCAGAACGTTTTCGTGTACTCCTCTCGGAAAACAAAAATTTTTAGGGAAAACCTGCGCGCACGAGTTCAGAAAGTGTCCCCTAAGATTGAGTTGTTTCAAACACCCGCTCGACATCAAATCTTACGACAGATCAGTTTCTTAGTGAAAAACGGTTTTTTCGGTCTTGATTCGGGATAGAAATGATGCCAAAAAGCCTATTTTAAGCTTTAGGTTACGAGATTTTTTTTTCATTTTCCGTGCTTACATAGGTCCCTTAAAAATATACAGAAAGTGTCCCCTAAGATTGAGTTGTTTCAAACACCCGCGAAAGTTGAGCCACGCCCACATTTCTTTCACTTTTCGCATTTCTTAACTACAATCGATTTGAAAAACACAAAAAAAAGAGTTTTCGCAAGATTTTTGAAAAATGTACGGCGGAGCGCACTTTCCGATTTTGTAGCAAATTTTTTCCGAAGGGGACACTTCGCGAGCCCGTGCAGCGCCTTTAACGCAATTTAAAAAGGCATTCTGGTCAAATAAAAACGCCACAGTAACCGCCTTTTCGTGCTGAGACCCTGCGCCTTTAAGGTAGATCAAAAAATATTACAATTCTCAAACTCCTCCTCATCCTCCGAATCCGACGAAACCACGATTTTCTTCGATCTCGGTTTTCTGATAATCTCTGGCGTCTCCTTCTTTTTCTCTGCTTTTTTATAGCCTCCAGGTGCCACATTCTCCTTCTCGTCGTCCTCGGAAACTCGCTCTAATTTCTACAAGAAACTTTTTTTTTCTGCCCAATTTTCAGATCAAATTACCACTTCTTTCAGACCCTTTTTCTCCAAATTATTGGGTTTTTTGGGTGGCTCCGCCTCCTCGAACATTTCCGGATAGAGCTCTCTCAAAAGAGCCCGATCTTGCTCCTTCTCCACCGTCTGCAACAGTCGATCTCCGGGTGTCATTGGAGCATCTTTGGCTCCTCTTACTTTCCTTGCCGGTGTTTTATATGCTGGAGAAATCGGGGAACTAACTGACATCATTGAAATATTATTCTCCAAATTCGAAATACTTTCATCCAGGTCTGATACTGGCTCATCTTTCTGCAATTTTCTTTTTTCTTTGAGTGGTAATTATTGATTTTTTGTTCCTTACAATTGGCTTTAAATTGGAATCGCTATTATTGTTATCCGCAGACCTTCTAGCGCTAAAACTTGTGCTCCATGCTGTTCTGCAAGAAAATCTATTTTCCTCATTTTTTTCTAGATAAACTCACTCATATGATGATATAGATGCATTACTATTATTGTGTCGCTCCCGAAACGGAGTCGGCATTGCGAATTCTAGTGGTTAATCGAGCTAATCGAGGCAAAAACGAGCTAAAGAGTGGAGAGCGTTTCAAATTTTTGGTTCCCGCCGCATTCGGTGTATTGCGTACACCACCCAAGAAATCACGCGCAGAAGATGGCTCATTGAGGCATGGCGAATTATTTGTTTTAGTAGGGTTTTTGTTTGATAAATTTGTTAGGAAGACTTTATTTGGATGATTTTCATTACAAAATGTTCAAAAATAGCGACAGAGACCGCGATTTTAGCCTTAAAATTTTGAAAAAATTTAGTTTGATGCAATCGCGCTCCAGTGGACTTTTCGGAGAGCGATTTTCGAATATAACAAAATGGCTAACTTCAAGCCAATCTTGTCTGTTTTCCAGGTTTTTTCCTTGTAAATTCGTTTAGAAATTCTGCTTATATTGATCCTTTGATAGAAAATTACTTTTTACCTCATTCTTTTATCGTAATTCCTCCCCAAACCCGAGCGTTTTAGGAAAAATGTGATTTTTCAGAATCTTCAGTCTCAAACGATGGATTCGGATCTCTATGATGAGTTTGGTAACTATATTGGTCCGGAGTTAGACTCGGACGACGATGCTGGTGAGATGGATGATAATGTGGAGGAGGAGGAGCGAAGCGATGACGATGACGAGGAGCCAGAGCGAATGGAGGAGGACGAGGCGGAAGAGATTCCACAGAATCAAGTCGTTCTTCACGAAGACAAAAAATACTATGCTTCAGCTCTGGAAGTGTACGGAGAAGGTGTCGAAACTTTAGTTCAAGAGGAAGACGCTCAACCTCTAACTGAGCCAATTGTGAAGCCAGTGTCGAAGAAGAAGTTTCAAGCTGCCGAGCATCGTCTTCCAGAGACTGTCTACAAGAAGGAATACCTTGCGGATCTGATGGATTGCCCTCATATCATGAGAAACGTCGCTATTGCCGGACATCTTCATCATGGAAAGACCACTTTCCTGGATTGTTTGATGGAGCAGACTCATCCGGAATTCTTCAGAGCTGAGGATGCGGACACTCGTTTCACTGACACTTTGTTCATTGAGCAGCAGAGAGGATGCTCGATTAAGTCTCAGCCAGTGAGCATTGTGGCTCAGGATAGTCGCAGCAAGAGCTACTTGCTCAATGTTATTGATACTCCAGGTAGAGTTAGAAAGACCGGAGCCATTTTTTCCGCATTCGAAAATTGAAAAATGTGACTCCAGTCCTTTTTTATAGAGCTCAGAGAATAACGATTTTTTTCAGGACACGTAAACTTTTCGGATGAAATGACAGCTGCCTACCGTCTATCGGATGGAGTAGTGATTCTAGTGGATGCTCACGAGGGAGTCATGATGAATACGGAAAGAGCAATCCGTCATGCAATTCAAGAGAGACTTTCCGTCACTCTTTGTATCTCGAAAATCGATCGACTTCTTTTGGAGCTGAAACTTCCACCATCGGATGCTTACTTTAAACTTCGTCTCATTATTGATCAGGTCAATAATATTCTGAGCACTTTTGCCGAAGAAGACGTGCCAGTGTTGTCTCCATTGAATGGAAATGTCATTTTCTCGTCGGGAAGATTCAATGTCTGCTTCTCGCTTCTTTCATTCGCTAATATTTATGCGAAGCAACATGGTAAGTAGCAGAGGTCTGCGAAGATTTTCAGATTTTTTGAGCATTTTTAGCATAAAATCTCAGGTTTTGTTAGAGAAATATCCCCGAAAGCTAGAATTTTTGACAATGTCGCTATGAAAAATGTGTTTTCCTTTTTTCACAGCGGGACCCCCCGCTCCGCCGGCGCAATCGCAGCTCGATTTCAGCTGTTTTCAATCACATTTTGAGTCGAAAATGCCTATTTCACCCAAAAATCAAGAATTTTGAGCCGCAACTCATCTTTTTTTAAACCTATTTTGACCCAAAAGTGACCTGTCTTGCTAGTTTCAGCTCAAAACTCGCCTACCTGGGTCCCGCGCCACCGACGAATTCGCAGCTCTATTTCAGCTGTTTTCGAACACAATTTGAGTCAAAACAGCCGGTTTTACACAAAAAGCAATAATTTTAAGCCAAAACTCTCTCTTTTGGCCTTCTCAGCTCAAAAATTCACCTAACTGGCCCCCGATTTGCAATCTCATTTTTATCAATATTCCATTTTCAGGTGACTCATTCAACTCGAAAGAGTTCGCCCGCCGCCTCTGGGGAGACATTTATTTCGAGAAGAAAACGCGGAAATTCGTCAAAAAATCACCATCCCATGATGCTCCACGGACGTTTGTTCAATTCATTCTGGAGCCAATGTACAAGATCTTCTCTCAAGTCGTTGGAGACGTCGACACTTGTCTTCCGGATGTGATGGCTGAGTTGGGAATCCGTCTGTCGAAAGAGGAACAAAAAATGAATGTTCGTCCGTTGATCGCACTGATTTGCAAGCGATTCTTCGGAGATTTTAGTGCTTTCGTTGATTTGGTCGTTCAAAATATCAAATCCCCTCTGGACAATGCGAAAACAAAGGTGGAGCAGACGTATTTGGGACCAGCGGACTCTCAATTGGCACTGGAAATGCATAAATGTAATGCAGATGGTCCTCTAATGGTGCACACGACAAAGAACTATCCAGTAGCAGATGCCACTCAATTCCGTGTATTCGGAAGAGTGATGAGTGGAACTCTCGAAGCGAATTCAGATGTGAGAGTACTCGGAGAGAACTACAGTATTCAGGATGAAGAGGATTGTCGGAGAATGACGGTTGGAAGACTCTTCGTCCACGTCGCCAGATATCAAATTGAAGTTTCCCGGGTGCCAGCTGGATGTTGGGTTCTTATCGAAGGAATCGACCAACCAATCGTCAAAACTGCGACCATCGCAGAGCTGGAGTATGAGGACGACGTCTACATCTTCCGCCCGCTGAAATTCAATACTCGTAGTTGTGTGAAACTCGCCGTGGAGCCGATTAATCCATCGGAACTTCCGAAAATGTTGGATGGACTTCGGAAAGTCAATAAATCGTATCCATTGCTAACGACTCGAGTCGAAGAGTCTGGAGAGCATGTCCTTTTGGGAACTGGAGAATTGTATATGGATTGTGTGATGCATGATATGCGGAAAGTGTTCTCTGAGATTGATATTAAAGTCGCCGATCCGGTTGTCACGTTCAATGAAACTGTCATTGAGACGAGTACGCTGAAGTGCTTCGCTGAGACACCCAATAAGAAGTGAGTTTGCCTGGATGTCCTGGGAGGGAATTGACATCTTTTGTTTTCAGAAAACGCGCTTAAAAATCTGATTTTCTAGAAAAAAAAACTGGTCAATTTAGCATAAAAATTCCATTGAAAAAATAGTTACAATCGAAGATTTTTGGCTTTATATAAGACTGTTTTTACAGTTTTTATGATGTTTTCCACTTTCAAGCTATTTAGAATCATTTTCAGAGTCTCTGAAGATAATTTAGGTGTTACATGCCATTTTTTACCTTTCTGGGATTCAAAGCTGCAAAAAAAAAGAACAAAAATTCGCGCAATTTTCCATTGAAAATCGAAATTTTCAGTATTTTTTTCTGTTATTCTGTGTCCCGATTCCCTGAAAATATCGATCAAACCCTGATTTTTTGGCTCCGGGACAATTCGCAGCGAGACGTTTCGCAGCCGAGACATTCCGCAGCGAGACATTTCGCAGCCGGACATTTCGCAGCGAGACATTTCGCAGCCGAGACATTTCGCAGCCGGACATTTCGCAGCCGGACGTTTCGCAGCCGTTTTTTTCGCGTTTTTCGGTTTTTAATCAAATTTTTCTCGTTTAATTTTTAGTTTTTTCGGTAAAAACTGGACAATATTATCTAATTTCGTTACAAAAATGCACAAAAACACGGAAAAACGACAAAATAAGTGTTCAAAGTAGTGAAAATTTGAGAATTCACTTAACTTGACTTCACAGCTATTAATTATCGAAGAATAACATCGAAAAAATTTCTCAGTACAATAAAAAAAACATTACAATCATTTTACTAATAATGAATAGTTAAAAACTCAAGCTAAGCGAATACTCAAATTTTTCACTACTTTGAACACTTATTTTGGCACTTCCGTGTTTTTTGTGCACTTTTGTAACGAAATTACTTAATATTGCCAAGTTTTTACCGAAAAAACTAAAAATTAAACGAGAAAAATTCGATTAAAAACCGAAAAATGCGAAAAAACGGCTGCGAAACGTCCGGCTGCGAAATGTCCGGCTGCGAAATGTCTCGGCTGCGAAATGTCTCGCTGCGGATTGTCCGGCTGCGAAATGTCTCGCTGCGGAATGTCTCGGCTGCGAAATGTCTCGCTGCGAATTGTCCCGGAGCCGATTTTTTAGGGTCAAATTCATCAATTTCGGCGAAAAAATACTGTATTCCTATACAAAAATCATATACTTTTGTCAATAGAACTGCTGTAAAATGAGCATTTTGGGTAAAAATCACAAATTGGAGCTGTAAAAAATCCTGAAGTTTTGTCTGAAAATCAGCGAATTTCACTTAAAATTGCGGATTCCAACTCAGAGTTTTCCAATGCTTCACTCACACAATTTTTGGAAATTCCACCGATTTTGATTCAAAATTGAGAAATTTTGACTCGATGAACATTCAAATTTAACTCAAAACTGCCCGAAAAACGCATTTTTTCTATCAGGTTTTGAACGATTTTCTAAGATTTTTGGGCTCAAATAAATTAGAATTGTAAAATAAAACCACCCAATCAAGTGTTTTTGAGAATTCTTTGAGGTTTTTGGAATCAAATAATTGGAAACTGCTCGGAAAACCACAAAATTCACAGTTTTCTGGAAATTAATACTTCAACCTTCCAGAAATAAAATCACAATGATGGCTGAACCACTGGAGAAACAATTAGACGAGGACATTGAAAACGAAGTGGTTCAAATCGGATGGAACAGAAGACGACTCGGCGAGTTCTTCCAAACCAAATACAACTGGGATCTCCTCGCCGCTCGTTCGATTTGGGCCTTCGGACCAGATACGACAGGACCGAATATCCTTTTGGATGACACTCTCCCTTCAGAAGTCGATAAACATCTTCTATCCACTGTTCGAGAGTCTTTAGTACAAGGATTTCAATGGGCCACCCGGGAAGGACCCCTCTGTGAAGAACCGATTCGTCAAGTGAAATTCAAACTTCTCGATGCCACAATTGCCAATGAACCACTCTATCGAGGAGGTGGTCAAATGATTCCGACGGCTCGTCGATGTGCTTATTCCGCCTTCCTTATGGCAACACCTCGACTCATGGAACCTTACTATTCTGTGGAGGTTGTGGCACCTGCTGATTGTGTTGCCGCTGTGTATACCGTACTTGCTAAGCGGCGTGGTCACGTTACTACGGATGCTCCGATGCCTGGATCACCAATGTACACTATTAGTGTAAGTTTTGAGGAGAGGGGGCTGTGGAGTATACCTTAAAGGCGCATACAGTTTTTGAAAAGGTCTCACCACGATTTGAGGTCTTCCTGTATTTTTTGGAGCATTGGAACTCGTACAAAATCCAAAAAAATCATTCAAAATTCCTTATTTTTGCTCGAAGATGGAAAAAATACAGTAATATTTTCAATCGCTGCGATACCAAAAATTTTCAGTTCGCAACGTTTTGAAACGATATATGGTACAGTAATCGTTTTTTCGTGGCGAGACACCCACATTAGTTGGAATGATTCGAATTGGCAAATGCGCTCCAAAACAATATTCTGCAACGATTTGGCGGAGATTTGAATTTTTCAAATTACTCTAGTTCTCGTGTACTCCTCTCGGACAACTCGATAGCTTTTGGGGTTTTTTCCCCGACAAAAATAGCATCGAATAGCAAAAAAAAAACTCTGAAAAATCAAAAATCGATAAGAAATGTTTTTCCAAAAGGGATACACAAGAATTGAACTTATCTCGATTTCAAATCGCCGCCAAACCTTCGCGAACCAGAGTTTCACAGTGGAGTACATTTGCATCTTTCCTAGCGGAGTGGTTCAGTTTCTGTAGAATCTATCAGAAGGTTCCTAAATTTATCATTCTAAAAGAAATTCACGGTGGAGCGCGTTTGCCAATTTTCTGGCAGAGACAGTGACTCGAGAAAACAATCTGAAAAAAATGAGCGCCATCCGATTTTCCAGGCCTACATCCCCGTAATGGACTCATTCGGTTTCGAGACCGATCTCCGCATTCACACACAAGGACAAGCATTCTGTATGTCGGCATTCCATCATTGGCAACTCGTTCCCGGAGATCCATTGGATAAATCGATCATCATCAAGACTCTGGACGTTCAACCAACTCCTCATCTCGCCAGAGAATTCATGATTAAAACCAGAAGACGTAAGGGACTCTCCGAAGACGTTTCCGTCAACAAATTCTTCGACGATCCAATGCTTTTGGAGTTGGCCAAGCAGCAAGATTACACTGGATTCTAAATTGCTTTTTTTGTTTTATTTTTCAATTCTAATTTATTTCTAATTTCTACTTTTTTATACCTATCTGTCTTCCTGTGAAGCGGTGATCTCTTTCTGATAAATTCATCACACAATTATTTATATAAGAAGAAAAAAGACGAATCGGGAATTTTTTGAGAACTGATGATGATGTTGAGAAGGGAAAGAAAAACAACAAATTGTAAATAAAATTAGAGAATTAGGAAAAAAAGAATAAAATAAATAAAAAAAGAGAATAAAAATGGAAGATGGAATCTATTCGTATTCAATTGTGAATCTCTCGATTCCCCACGACGAACGATCACGGAAGATTTTGAAGAGTTGACGAGAGCCCAGCAGTTTCGTCCATTCGGGAAGGTTATCCTTGTCGGCACGGTATTCGAACACAAGGCGACCGATTGTTTGAAGGGAGAGTCTGGAAATTGAAATTTTAGCTTTGATTTTGAGATAATTTGAAAATTTAGGTTTTTTTTTTTACAAAAATCATGATTTTAGCCCTATTTTGATCTGGAAAATAGGGTTTTTAGTCCAAAAAATTTCAGAATTTTAGGGGTATTTTTCACCCAGACCAGAGGTTTTCAGGTCTGTTTTGATTCGGAAAAGCAGTTTTCCAAGTGACTTTTTAAAAAATCGAATTAGAATCTCGGGCTGAAAGTGCGCGGAGCCAAAGCTGGGAGTGCTTTTGGCTCATTTTCACCCAAGACAAGGATGGGCCTTGGGGCGTTCGACCTCAAAATCTGTAGTCGCGAAAAACTACAGATTTTGGAACAAGGAGGTTGCTAAGGGCGCGTCGCTCGCGTCGTAAAAAGGGCGGGGCCTACACTTTTGCAGACGACCACTGAAGGAGACGCAGAGAAAATTTCTCTGCGTCTCTTCAGCGGTCGGAGAAAATTTCTCTGCGTCTCTTCAGCGGTCGTCTGCAAATTTGCAGGCCCCGCCCTCTCCCCCTTTTCGTTTTTGCAGCGCCTCAGTCGCGACCGGGGACTTCCTTGTTTTGGAATCAGCAGTTTAGTGATAAGAGAGACGCAGGTTGAAAAAAAAAAACGAGAGACGCAGCAAACGGGGAGACGCAGATTTTCGTGGCGAGACCCGCCAGCGCCTTTAAATTTCTCTATCTGCGTCTCTCACTCGCGCTACACACTAATTTCGATCACAAAACTGCGGATTTCAAATTTGTAGTTTCAAAATAGCCTCGCGGGCTTACGGTCACGCCCATCCTTGACCCAAGATATCAGCTTTTTCGATTTTGATAGTCTTTTATACTTGCAACAGGCGATTTCAACCCATGGTTTTTTGTGGAGATCGACGCTATTTTAAAGGCGCATACAATGTTTTCTGTGATGGTCTTACCGCGATTGAAGTTATTTTTGTATTTTTTTAAGTTAAAAAATCCAAAAAATCATCCGAAATGCCACAAAAATAAAGATTCGCTGTGAGACCTTTCCAAAAATTGTATGCGCCTTTAAGGTGAATTGTCTATCAAAACGAAAAGAAAGGCACCTCTGAATAGTGTTCTTATTGCCAGTGGGAGCATGAAGTCGTGTCTCAATAGAATTCAGAATCTCCTGCATATGTTCCTCATCGACATCCGCCTCAATGAAATCAATCAGTCTACAGTAATCCGTATAGACCATTCCAGTGGCACCCCATTCTGGAATGACGTCTTCGAATGGACGAACAAGATTACACGCCGTTTTCAGTGCATCATGATCTCCGGCGACGACGGCTGTCGGAGCGATTTCATCACAGAAAAGACGTCGAATTTCCAGATGATTCTTTGCGGCGACGGCCAATTCGAACAGTTGAGTCGTGTCGTCGACGATTTTAGCAGTGGAGAACTGAGCGTCGGCAATCCAACTGGCAGGAATATCAAACTCTTGCGAGATGATTTCAAACAGACGATTGTCTTTGAAACGGGCGGTACGGTCGAGAATCGAACGGACTGCTGTCGCTCTTCTGGAAAATTTAAAGTTGAGATCATTGAGAAACTCGGGGTTTCGTGTCGATTTACGGGAAGCTCCGCCCCTTTTAGGCAAATTCTAGAATGGTTAACCAGCCAGGAGGCAATTATTTTTTTATATTTGGATCAAACTCAGGCATTTAATAATATAAAAATTGAAATATAGCGCCGAAAAGATCGTGCGGCAGATTTGCAAAAAAAAGGGCGGAGCTTACCTAAAAATAAAATTTTAAAGTAATTTTTTAATAAAAACATCGGCTTTCAACATAAATTTTTGTCATTTTCCTCGAAAGTGACTACTCTTTGTGTTGAAAGAAAAAAAAAAGGAAAACATCGTGCCTCAGACTTGCAAAAAAAAAGGGGGGAGCCTAAGTTGGAAGCAAATCGTTCAATTTTTTCAGATTTTGTTGAGCCAAAACTCGGGAATTCGGACAGAAAAGCAATCATTATAGCCTGATTCTGCAAATTCAAAGCGAAAAGAGAGCGTGCGGCGGAATTGCAAAAAGGGGCGGAGCCTAAATTTTTTTCAAATTCATCCGGATTTTTTGTCAGTAACAATTCGAAAATTCGAGCGTATCTTGCCAGACTTCAGCAGGATTTGATTTGAAAATGAGAAATGTGTGCCCTAGACTTGCAAAAAGGGGCGGGGCCTACTTTTTACACGCGATTTGTGATTTTCCGGGTTATTTCACAGCGTCAAAACTCTTGGATTTTTGGAAAATCGAAACAAAATTACAAGTGTGCGGCGCAATTGCAAAAAGGGGCGGGGCCTATGCTTCCAAACTCACTCCTCATCATCATCAATATGCTGAAGAACAAAAACCGCATATTTCGATAGTCTAGCGGCCTCCAACTGTGCCGAATAGCTTCTATGAAGTCTCGTCTCCACAGTCTTCGACATTGTTCGATATCCAACTGAGTAGAGAACACTCCACACGTGCCACTGAAGGAAATGATCGTGTGGCGATTCACCGGCTGCACAATCCAACACAACTTCCACCGAATGCTGTGATTCACATGCCAATTTGATGAGCTCTCCATGAAGATCTCCACGATTCGATGCCGCCCGTCCAGCATGCACATCCTTCTGATAGGCTTCATAAGCCTCCTCGAGTCCCGTCCATTTCCTTAGATACCAGACATGCATTCCAAGTGATTGGATCCAATTGAGTCCTTCAAGACAGTTAATCGAATGTTTTTGTCCCTCGTGAGTCCATTCGAAATGGGATAGTCCCGACATGAGAATGTAGCATTTGAGAGTGGATTTCGGGATCAAATGGAGCACTTCACACTTCTTCCAGTTATCAATTTGAGTCTTAAAACAGTGAGTGATCGCTTCCGGACAAACCATCGAAGTTTGAAGCATGGCGGCGAGTTTCGGTTGTTTCAACTCGATCGCCAATTGGAATGCCCTTTCGACGTCTCCCAAACACAATTGATTCCAAACTGCCGTTGATGTAGTGTCCTTCGAGGCGATTCTCTCCTCTGGAACTCCTTTCGCTGCCTCAATCCTCAGCCACTCTCCGATTTGTTCACCCCGTTCGAATGACCATCCCTCGAGACGTTCCGATGGGAAGAGGGCGGAGAGAAGACGCCACACGGAGGCGTGTCCGTCGTAACCGCCGGATTGAGCGATTTCAATGTATTTCTGGAACATTTGGAAGTAGGAATCCGGATAGGTGACGAAACTGGAGTTGAGTGACGAGGCGAATGTGTTGGATCGAGTTGAGGGACCCTTGCGACTCGATTGGCAGACATGGACGTTGACGTCGAGCATCGCGGCAAGGGTGGTCTGGAAATTGGGTAATTAGGGGAGGAGGTTTACTGTAGAAGCTAGGAATGGTGGTGTTTGCAGACTTGGCAGTATATTTTACGAGCATTCAGTTTTGAGTGAAATACCGTTAAATTTAACGCGAATTTGCAGAATTTGAAAACGTGACTACGGTTGTTTCGAGAAAAAAAGTCTGCGATTTGACGTGATGGTGTTTGCAGACACAACATCACATCTTACGACAGTTCCGTTTCAAAGCGAGAAAGGGACGGGATAGGCTAGTTTTCAACTCAGATAATATTTTTTACGGCGCTTAGCAATAGGATTACGGTGGTACTGGCGGCTAAAATCTGTAATTTGAATAGGTGGTGCCTGCTGAGACGACAGCTTATTTTACGACAATTAAGGTTTTCAGAAAGGTACAGACCGAACCCGCTCAATAAATTCACCAAAAACGGTTACTGTAGTTTCAGGACAAACGTGTGCAATCTGGCGTGACGGTGTTTGCAGACACGGCATCATATCTCACGACGATTCAGTTTTTGAACAATTTTCAGTTCGAATCGGTATTTTCAGAGTAATTTTTCTTTGTTCTGTTCGTACGATAAATTTTAACGGACCAACAAAAAGTCTGCAATCTGAAGTTACGGTGTTTGCAGACAAGGCACTAGATCTTACGACAGTTCATATTTGGAGCTGAATTCCGAATTTCAACAGGGACTTTTAGCCTAGAATCTAACTTTGTAGAAAAAAATAGACTGCCGAAGCGCCGGAGCAGCAAAATCTCTGGAAAACCTTGACTTTCATAATAGTTTTCACAAATAGACATAGACGCTCCCTCCCAACGCTTGACCTCCAGCCCTTCCAGCCCCGCCCCAGCCCCGTCCCCTCCCAGAACAAACCTCATTAACATCGGAAGATCTGTCCAGCGTGGCCAACATAATCTGATTATGATTTGGTTGATTCGACCAAACAAGAGCACCCGTCTCACTCCATCCCACTTGAGATGTCCTACCCTTCACCACTCCGAAATCAATCATTTTACTCTTTCCGTATCCAATCATCTTCGACGCCCGACTACCTCCATGGAATTGATGAGAAGGTTCCATTTGTTTTGGCATCACTTTCAACTCTTGCATATTCTTAATGAATCGACTACTCTCGTATTCCAGCTCGTTGAGAATCTCGAGTTTCGGCTTCTTTTCCGGCTGTTCTCCGTCCTCGATCAGAATGGATGAGTCGTCGCCGTCGGCTCCGGCTCCACTTCTGAATTCGGTGGCGGCGGTGAAGATGCGTTGATCCTCGGAACTGGTGTTGGCAATGCCTCCGAGTCCTGTGAGTCCACTCCTACGACGTACTCGTTCGACGAGCTCCGGATGAGTCGCCGCGACTTCAGCAGCCGCTTGAGCCAGAGCATTCGGAGAGGCGAGCGCTTTCTGGAAGAACTTTAGAGCGGTTTTTGGGGATTTCTAGGTTATCGTGACCCTTAAAGGCGCATCTGGCTAAAATTTGGAAAAGTCTCGGTACGATTTTAGGTTTTATTGTATTTTTACTAGAGCTGCGCCTTTAAGATTAGCTTAAAAAGCATCCGATTCACCTCAAATGTCTGTTTCTACCAATACCATGTAGGGGGATAGGCTGTATCAAAATTCTGAGAAACAAGTTTATTGTTGGCAAAAATACTGTGAAACACATGAATTGGAGAATTTTTCGGAATTTCAGCCTGCCCTAGATGGTATTGGCAAGCCACAGAGAGATTGAAATGTGAAATGAATAACAGAATGAGTGAAAGAAACAGGAAAGAATATCGATAAAAACATGAATATAAAAAATAATGGAAAACGAGAAAATATTAGAGAGAGAAAGACTACACGTGAATTTGCGAGCCATCAAAAACGGACCTCACGGATTTGAGCATCAGTTGAAACGTGCACTTTCTTTCGTTGAACTTGATTGTTGACGTCTCTGGCAGAGGTGTTCATATCGACCTGGAAAATTAAGGATTTATTTGGATTTTCAGAATGAAATAAAACTTACAGGTTGAAGTGGAGCTTGTTGTACTGGAGGAGCAATTTCCATTGGCTCATCGTCATCATCCAGCAATCCATACTTACTGAAGTGCTCCACTTTGAACACCCAGGCTCCCGATTCGGCACGATAATCCTTGAACTCGGCGCCCATTCTGGCGGTTTGACGCTCGAGATGCTCTCGCCAACCGAGTTCGGCGAGCTTCACAACATCCCGGACCTCCTGCTTCGTCTTCTTATCCACGTACCAAACACGTTCCAGTGTGACTTCTGCTGGTCGATTCAACTCCACACCTACTTCAGGTTTAATCTCCTCATTCGGGTAGACGGTCACCTCTTTGTGACGGAAAATGACGATTTCATCGAGAACGATATCCTTAATCTCGATCTTTCCTGGCCAGAAGACAGATCCGTATGAGGATCGTCCGATGGTAAGCCCGTCTTCAAGAACGACACGCCCATCCTTCACCATTCCCTTCATTTCGTTGATTGTCGGGAGGGAGAAGTAGTCTGGTTTACTGAGCCGGACTCCAGCGGTGTCACTATCCGCTGCGCCGTTCTCATCTGATGGAGTGGTGACGACAGAGGTGATGGAGCTGGCTGTGGAGATTGGCTCCAGTCCGGTGTGCTCATCACAAGTTGTGTCCAAATTCAACGATGGTGGATCACGATTCCGGTCCTGATGACGTTGCATGACAGCGTGCACTGGATCCACAGCAGATGGTGTGGAAGTGACAATGTCGGATCTTCTGTCGATTTCAGAGATTCTTGGCAGAGCATCTGGATCATTGGAAGTACGATCTCTTCCACCGGAGCCCAGTCTGGATGTGTCAGACAAAACGGAGAGATCGAGCTGCTTCAGATTGGATCTTCTAACAGATCCACGTGGTCCAAGACGGTTGGAAGTGCCATTGAGGGATGCATCGATCGTGGAGTCGATGGTTCTGAAATAAATTGTTTAATAATTCAGAAAATATTCCTAAAAAAAAAGAACAAACCTGTTGAGAGCACTAGTATCCAGAGCGCTTTGATTAGCCAGCGATGAGTTCGGATTGAAAGTACTATTCCGGAGTCCTCTTCCAAGAGTCGGTGGCGCTTCTTTCGATGTGTAGTTCAGATCCTTGATGACTTCAGAAGTTCTGTTCAATGCTGGCGAGAGATCACTCATCACTTTGCTGATTGGCGGAACGATGAACGACGATTCTTGGCTAGCCGTTCCAAGGGATCCTTTCTTCGCCGCCAGGAATCGAAGCTGTCTTTGTTGAGCACTGATCGGCGAGTCTTTCGATGCTTCTGCCTCTTTATTGTATTTGAGAAGTGGAGAATCTCCGTATGGAGTGTTTGTGAGCTGCGATTGCAAGGATTTCATGTTCGCCTGCATCTGAAGAACGTCAGCAGTCACTCCGATGACTGGAACTGGAGCAACTTGTTGCTGAACGATGACTTGTGGCTGAGCAGCATTTCCGAATCCAGTGTTCAAAGGCTGAACTGCCTGGGTATTCGAGCCGAAGAGTCCTCCAGAGGTCGCCTGTGGTTGAGATCCGAAGAGACCTCCTCCAGTGGTTCCCGTATTCGTTGTATTTCCGAAAAGACCTCCAGGCTTCGCCGCATTATTTCCGAACAATCCACCGCCAGTGTTGCCTGTATTTCCGAAGGCGTTCGTGGTGGTCGGCTGACTTCCACCGAAATTGAATGAGCTAGTGGCTGGCTTAGAGCCGAACAAAGAGCCTCCTGTGTTGGTATTTGATGTATTTCCGAAGAGGGATCCTCCAGTATTCGCCGCAGCTGGTTGCCCGAACGCGTTGGTGGTCTGTGTGGCGCCGCCTCCGAAATTGAAGCTGGACTGTTGTGGCTGTGCATTGGTCTGTCCGAAGAGACTTCCACCGGTCGATGTGGCGTTGTTGTTGCCGAACAGAGATCCGCTTTGCTGCTGTTGGTTCTGATTCTGACCAAACAGCGAACCGGATGTGTTCGGTTGTTGAGTGTTGCCGAACAACGACCCGCCAGTGTTCTGTCCGAATGTCGATCCACCTGAAGCAGCTAATTTTTTGATTAGAATGAAAAATTCTGAACTAAAAACTCACTTGTATTGCCTCCAAACAAAGAGGATCCAGCTGGCTTGGCTGCTCCAAAAATCGAACTTCCAGTTCCTGAAGTGTTGGCATTGTTGTTGCCGAAGAGGGAGGATCCAGTGTTCGTATTGGATGCTCCACCGAATGGCGATGATGTGGACGCTCCTCCGAACAACGATGACTTCTGTTGGGTGTTGTTGGAGTTCCCGAACAGGCCACCACCAGTTTGTTGAGTGCCAGTGTTCGAGGATCCGAAAAGACTACCACCTGTAGTCGTGGTTCCAGTTCCAGGAGTCTTCCTATTCGCCATATAATCCTCCACTCTCAACTCCTCCATACACTTGTCGGAATACTTGGCCATCGCCGAAATGCACATATGCTTTGTGGATATCGTCTGTGTTGATCCATTCCGCATCATTGTATCCGACGCTATCGGCGGCTCGAATTTGATTGTGGTGCCTGTGACCGCTGATCCTGAAGCTAGAATTTTATTAGAAGGCTATTCTAAGAATAGTGAATGCTTACCTCCTCCAAAGAGACCTCCTCCTGATGATGTATTGGTGTTGGATCCGAAAATACTGGTAGTTCCTGCATTGGTAGTAGTGTTGCCACCTCCGAAAAGCGACGATCCTCCAGTCGATGTGGTCGTCGACGCTCCACCGAACAGATTTCTGTTCGCCGTGTTCTGTTGTCCGAACAACGAACTCTGATTGTTTTGAGCTTGTGGCGATCCGAAGAGATTCGACGTGGTATTCGTTGTGCCGCCGAACAGAGATCCAGCCGGCTTGTTCTGAGTGGATCCGAATAGACCGGAGCCTGTGTTCTGATTGGTTGTCTGACCGAAGATGCTCTTATTCTGAGTGTTGTTCTGTTGTCCGAAGAGTCCACTTCCGCTGCCAGAGTTGAAACTCCCCGAGCCAAATGATTTGTTCTGGCCGAACATCGGGCTGTAAATTTGCGATTTTTTGAGGGAAAGCGTGGTGGTTCAGAGGGAAAATTATGCGTTCGGAACGAAGAAAAAAACGGGAAATGCTCTGAAAAACCAAGAAAAAGCTTATTTTTATCTGAAATTTAAGGGAAAAGCGTGTTGGTTGAAATAGAAAAAATGCGTTCGGAAAGAAAAATAAAATAAAATGCACTGAAAAAACAAGAAAGCTGGAGATGAACTGCAAAACATATTTTTCCACCTGAAAAACGGTTTCTGGCAATTTCCCATTTTCCATTCTCCTTTCCTTTCATGTATTCTTGCTACAATCGAATAATGAGACTTTCTGCATTTGCCTATCGCTTTTATAGGCATTAACTGCGTAAAGTTCCGAAAACTGAGCACGTGATACTGAGGAATGGCTGATAAGAGAAGCGAAAACACGGAAGTACAACCAATCCTATTAGTATGACTCATCGCACTAATTATCAGCGAGTGGAGAGAAAAATCGATAAAAACTGTTTGAAAATATGAAGAGGAACAGTCTCCGCACTCGAAAACACAAAAACCACATGCAGAAATTGCCGCGCAACACTGGTAAAACAGTCGAAAACGCCGAAAATATTCGAATTCGAAAAACAAAACCGAGGGAACCGAAAGTACGTTAGGGCACATTTGCATCGTCATGCATGCAAAATCCTGCGTCTCCTCGTTTTGTATACTCTCTCTGCGCGGCGACTTTGCGACAGCTCTCTATTTTCCCGCAGTTTCGTGGCCTTTTTCTGACTTTTTATTTGACAACTTTCTTTTTAAAAAGAATTTGTGTAAAGAGTTATCGATTTTTAGTTTTAACTTCTAGAAGTTATAAAATTGGAATATCTGCAGAACCAATTGAAATGACATGAACAAAAATGGGTAACACAATTCTAACCGGACGTTCCAACGCCATCGCACCAATTATTAGTGCAGAAGATGCAAGAGCTCATAGTGAGTTAAATGATGAAAAAAATCAATAACTGACGAAAATGGAAATTTTTAGTATCCGACGAAGAGTACCGAAGAATACGGCAAGCATTTCAAAGGTTCAAAAACGGATGCATCAATTATGAAGTAATTTTTTCCATAATAGGGTTGTTCATGTTCGGAAAAAATGATTGAAAAACTTTTTTTCCTTATTCACGGATGTCAAAAAATGACAAAAAATGTGAAAAAATCAGAATTTTTCTCATTTTTTAAATATTTTTTTCCAAGGCTTTTTCGCTAATCACTGTAAAATCCATGAGTTTTACGGCGGGAATTTAAAATTTCTCCTTTAATATTTTTTATTCTGGTCAGTTTTTCGATTTTTTATTCTGGTCAGATTTTAGTAAAAAAATTAAAATTCGATTCGCAATATGAGCTCAAATATACAGAAAAAACCTTTGAAATGACATAAAAACAAAGAAAATTTGTTAAAAAATGAGAAATTTCAATTTCCCGCCGTAAATAGACGCACGGGTCTCGCAGCGATCAGCGAAAAACTGCTGAAAAAAATTAAAAATAGTTTTTTTTTTTTGACATCCGTGTATAAGGAAAAATTGTTATTCTTTACAAGAAATACCCGATTAAAAAATTAAAATCCAGGAATTCTGCTATCACGTACTCGGCGGCGCCCAAATCCCCGACGATAAACGTCATCTTCTCTTCAATTTCTTCTCGCATGGCGCTGAAACGATCAGCTTCGATAACCTGCTCTCATCGCTTGTCGGACTGTGTAGAGTGGAAGAGGTTCAATCCAGATTCATCGAAGAGTACCATGAATTCGCATCGTGGGGTCTTAGTCCGCCGAAACTCACTATTCCACTCAATGACTCGTATATTTCCTTCTATGAAGTGATGTCTTATGTAACGCATTGTAAGAGTTTTTACAGCTCTTTGATTTTGAAAAATCGATATTTCAGTATCGGTAAAGGAAGTAATAGAACTGGAGAAGGTGTTCGCCACGATCAGCGATCGGGCGGTTTGTAAATTGACGGAAGAGAAGTGGAAGCAGGCACTGGGTGGATGTTTTCCGATAAGCTATGCCGAGAGGCTATTCGCGGTTTTCGATGAAAATAGAGATGGATTGATCGATTTTAGGGAACTTGTTTGCACATTGTCCGCACTGTGTAGAGGACCACATCCAGGAAGGATTTCTCGTAGGTTTTTGGGTTTTCAACTTGAAGGCACACGTATTTTTGAGAAAATTAGTCAGCTTGATTTTTTTCTTTGTAGAGCTTTCGCCACACAAAAGTTGAAAAAAAAATAATTTCCCATAGATTGTTGTTATTTTTCCATAAAATTGAATTTTTTCAATAAATTTCGAGGTAATACAAAAATCTGGTGGAAAATTAGATGAAAAATATCAATTTTTTTTGATTTACTGCGAGTTTTCGAAAAGTATTCAAAACCAATTTTTGAAAAAAGAAGAAAAAGGTGAAATCAAAAAAAATATGTACATTTTTGTGCTCCAGAGGCATTTTGAGCATTTTTCACAGTTTTGATGCAAAAAATTTTCAAAACTTTATAAAAATCAATAATTTTATGCTAATTAGACTGTTTTGTGTTGAAAATAAATTAGAAATTCCATCGGAAAACAAAATTTTTTAAAATTTTGAATTTCCTTCGAAAATCGAGAAGATTGCAGCGGAGCGTACTTGTGTTTTGTATATTCCAAAAAAATAATTTTGTGGCGAGCCCAATGCTCCTTTAACCCTCACTCAACCTCCCTCATCTATGAATTTCCAGAACTGGCCAGAATCTGGGATGTGGACTGCGACAAGCTCCTCTCCGATGAAGAGCTCTCTAACATGTACAAAGACCTCCAGGTGCCCATTGAACATCAAACCGTCACAAAATCTTCGAACGGAAAGGCGGCTCTCGTGGATTTTGGAATTTGGGCCCAAGAGAATGAGAAATACATTGCGGAGTACTACTCAATGGCTCTTCAAATTGGACACATCTGTTTGGGCTTGAGACCCGAATCGAAGAAAATGGAGTTGGAAATTGTCAAGTAAGAATTCAAGAATTCTTAAAAATTCAAAAAAAATGTTCCAGTGAATTCGAATCGCGTGCCTCCGAACTTCCACTCTCCGAATGGAACATCGTCGCTGCCGGATGGCATTCAGAGTTTCGAACCCTCCTGGAATCTGGAAAGAATCCGAATCCAATCGATAATTCTGGAATCAAGGGAACCCGAGAGGATAGTTGGACGAGTAAAGTCGCCTGTATTTCTGCAGAATCGGCTCGTTTGAAACCTGACCTTGTCCCTTCTGACTATATCCGTGTACCCGTTCCTTTGTGGAAAGCATGGTTGAGGTGGCATGGATGTGCTCTCACAATAGACTCTCAATTCACGAGGAAGTATTTGGATGGAGACTTTTTTGAGGATAACAAACCGGCTCTTGAGTTGTACCCACTCGAAATTCTTTTACTGGGTCATGACCGAAAAAAGAGCCACGATGGAACAGAAACCACCCCGAGATCCTTGACCCCGTGGGCGTGTGCTCAGGTCTCCAGAAGTATGACGGTGGATGAATTACTTTCATTATGCAAGACAGAACTACGTCTGGGAGATGGAGATGCAAGGCTTTGGCAAGTGATAAAAGAGAATGAAGAAGGGAATGTTCTTCTGGATGATGGAAGACAGAACCTTCATCAGCTGTACACGGCACTAGGGAAAACAAAGAAAGTGAACAAGATGAAGCTGCTTCTAGAAGTAAGAGAACGAGGCACCGGAGTATGGCCTGAAGAGCTTCGAGCCTCTCTTTCCGGGAAACAAATCACGGCGGCATCCACCCTTTCCTCATCAAACGCGCAGCTTTCTGGACGCCCTGGAGCAGTTGGTCTGGTGAACTACGGTAACTTTTGTTATCGAAATGCTGGAATCCAGTGTCTCGCGAGAGTGTCCCCTTTGACTCAGTACTTACTGGAAGATGATCATTTGGAGGAGATCAAAAAGGCGAATACAAGGAGGAGGGATGCGGTGGAGACTACAATTGAGTATGCGAAATTGCTGAGGGAGATGTGGGCGGCGAAGAAGAAGAACATTGCTCCGAATGACTTCAATGATGCGATTCGGATGAATTCGGATATGTTTGAGTGTAGTGAACAACACGATTGTCAAGAATTCGTGGCGTTTCTTATTGATCAGTTGCATACTTCGATGTATGAAGCGAATAAGGCTAGACATCCGGAGCTTTCTGTCCAAAAAAAGAAGGAGTCTTCAAAAGAAGAAGAGGAAAAAGAGGAGACTGATGAGGAGAAGGCGGAAAGATCATGGACGGAATACGAGAAACAAAACGATTCGCTGGTCACTGACTTGTTCACCGGGCAGCTTAGGTCTCGATTGATTTGTAAGACTTGCCAGTCGAGCTCCAGTGTCTTTGAGCCATTCACATCGTTATCATTGCCTATTGGGTTTGAGGATGTGGATTTGTATCAGGTTATAGGTAAGGATGATGTGGATTGCCTTAAAGAGGAAGGCAAAAGTGTTTTGAAGAGGTTTCACCACGATTGGAATTTCAGTTGTGATTAAATTTTTTATCTGTATTCTTTGAGACAAAAGATTTGAAAAAAATTTTTTTTGGATTTTTTTTGAACGAAAAATCGAAAACTATTTTTTTTTCTGGGTTCTTGTCCATATTAAAAATTGATGAGAACCGGCAAATACTCAACTGCTATGCATCTCTACTGCTATTTCTCAACTGCTATGGTCAAAATATAGCAGTGTTAGCAGTTACAACATAGCAGTTGAGAAATAGCAGTACAGATACATAGCAGGTGAGTATTTGCCGATTTTTTTTTAAAGAAAAATCGAAAAACAATATTTATTTTTTTGGATTCCGGTTCATAATGAAAACCGATAAAAATCCCGTAAAAATATTCTTAAAATAAGTTTTTATAACCTTATTTCAAAATTTGTCCTCACAGACTACAAGAGTGGAGTTTTTTTGAGCCATCATTAGAAAAAAAATCCCTTTCGTCTGTTTTTTTTTTATTTTTTTCTGAAAAAAATCGTTTTTCGACGAAAAGTTTTTCCCCGGACCTAAATTTTTCCACGGAGAAGATTTTAGGAGAAAGGAGAATTTTTTAGGCGCAAAAAAACTTAAAACTTAGGAGAAAATTTCCAACTATTTTCGCCCAAAAACTCCAAGTTTATAGGAAAAATTCGAATTTTTTAGGAAAAAAATTTTGAATTTTCGACAAAAAATGAGCAAAAATTAGGTTTAGCTGAGGTTATTTAGGAATTTTTTAAGAGCTTTTGAGTATTTTCACAAGGATTGATCTACCGATTTACAACGTTTTTTTTTGAAATCACATCGATGCTAAAGTCCACGTTGTTGACTAATAAAAATACCAAAATTTTTTTTTGAAGACGGAATTTTGTACAGTAAGAAATTTTGATCGCCGAGGGACCTTCCCAAAAACTCCATGCGCCTTTAAACTACACCAACCTTTCCCCAAACCCAACTTCCCCATTTCAGTTGTCCACCGCGACGGTCGCATTCCCCGCCGCTACGGTTTCCGCCTGTCCCGTGACTCAAAAATCGGAAATCTCCGTGAAGTAGTAGCATCTGCAAGTGGAATCTCTAAAGATCACATCACAATTCAATGTATGTCGAGTAAAGGAACACTTATGAGTCGATCAGCCACTCAGAGAAGCTCCAATTTGAAAGATGAACTTCCTTTGAGCTCCTTCCCATCTGGAGCACGTTTATATGCTCTAGAACTGCCAGAAAGTACAGGAGAGGATGAGTGGAGGGTGGCAATGCATCGGAAACTACAGTATAATCATGAACCACATATCCTTGGATCCACAGCTGGATTCATTGTTTCAAGATTTGGACTTCCATTGATTGTAGGCCTAGATGAGAATGTATCCGGGCGGAAATTATATGAAGACGTCATGTATCAAATGCATCGATTCATGGAGCATTCTGTCAATTCTTTCTCCTCAAGAGCCCATGATCCATGTGAAGATGATGCTTCTGGTTTCCCATTCACCCTGTGCCTGGTAGATCAAAACTATGAATGGTGTGGACAGTGTCCGGCTCTTCGATTCTGTAGAGGGTGTCCCATTCGTCCGGATGAGAATAAGGTGTTCATCCCTCCCAACTGTCCAATTGCAGTTGATTGGCTCCCAATTGCCCTCTACCTGAGGTATAATCACTCGCAGGAGCAGGCTTGTGAGGATGACCCGTCTGTGGAGGAGACGTGGTCTAGACACTTTGCGCCGAGCTCTTTGGAGCATTGTTTGGAGAAGTTCTCGTGTCCGGAGACCCTCGACGCGGCGATTCAGTGTGATCGGTGTGAGAAGAAGACGATGAGGGATAAAGTGATGACCATTTGGAAATTGCCTAAATATATTGTAAGTAAGAGAAAAGATCGTTCAGGTGTCCGGGTGTCCAAATATCTAGAAGTCTGGATGTCCGGATTTCCAGATATATAGGTGTCCGGATGTCCAAATCTCCGGGTGTCTGAATGTCCAGATATCTAGATGCCCAGTTATCTAGATGACCGGATGCCCAGGAATCTAGACTCGTAGATGTCCAGAAATCCAGAAGTCCGGGGCTGTATAAATAACGCGATCATCTATCTTTAAGTCTGGAAGTCCGGATGTCCAGATGTCTGAGTTTCGAGATGTCCGGATGTAGAGAATTCCGTATGCCCAAAAATCCAGGTGACCGGATATCCAAACATCTGGAAGTCTGGACGTCCATCTGTTAGAATATCTGGATGTCCGGATGTTCAGGTTTCCAGAAGTCCAGATTTCCGTGTGTCCTGATATCTGAATGTCTGGAAGTCCAGATGTCCAGATATCTGAATTTCCGGATATCGAGATCGCCGGATGTCCAAATGTCCAGATGTCTAGACTTCCAGATGTTTGGGTGTCCGGGTGATCGAATGTCCAGGTGTCGAGTTTTCCGGGTGTCCAGATATCTAGATGTTGTAGGAAAATATGATTGGTCTTACCTTGCGGTAAGCATATTCTCTTGTTCCATGCGCATTGGCTGATGCTAGTCTTTATCATTATAATTCTAACTTAGGATCTAGATAGTTATCTTATTGTTGGCCGACAGTAATCTGACTATAGTTTAACCTCGTAAGGCGATCCTGAATATCAAATACAACACTTTGATCCTTATCTCACAAAGGTTTATTAAACATAAAATAAAGAGATAAATAATCATGAAAACTCAATGAGTGGAGTCATTACTCCTCTCAAACTCCGACATCTTATCAGAGTTTGGCATTGTATTTATAGGGACTTTGGTGGCGCCATATTTTATGACGTTTCACTGACGTCGGTTATATTTCATACCCCGACATCCCCGGCATCGGAGAAAGCTTGTCCTCAAGCTTGTAGTTGAGTTATAATAATTACAATAGAAAATTAAACAAAAATGACGAACTACAAAATTACAAAACAGAAAGAATATTTAAAACTATGGATTTACAAAAATTATAATTTCCTACCTAGCGTCCCCCCACTTTGGGAGAAGCTAGTCCTCGAGCTGTGAAGAAAAGGTTACATGAAAAGACAATATTGATTAAGATAGGACAATTTCGGAAATTTTTGGATACTAGTGAACACTTTTGAAATGAAGAATTATTTACGAATTTTCTATAGAGAGTAAAAATTCAAAGGCTTGATTAAGTGAGTGGTAAGAGTCATGTGAAATTCTCAAATGGGAAACTGACTTAGTGTATCTGCCATAGGTTGTAATCCTTGCAGTCTTCTGCTTCTTCTGATTGATTCATGATGTAGACGACTGCGGCGAACGAATCTCCTCGAGCCAACTCCACTATCCATTCTCTCATCTCCTTCCGGCTTTCCCCTCATTCCTTGTCCAACGATGGTTTCGTCAGCTTGTCCTTCCATATCATTGTTTTGTGCGGCTTGCTGGTCCTTCTGCTTCTCCATGATCGATTCCAAAGTTACGTGTCTTTTTACACGGTTCTTGTGGATAGTTTCCACTTTGTTTTTGTGATTTCTCACGGTCACCGTTGTTTCGGCTGTTTCCAAGACCGTTGTTGGGGAAGAGAATTTGTAATCCAATTTTCCCGCAGTGAAGTCTTGTATTAAGACTTTTTCTCCCACTTGGAAATTTGTGTCTCGGACGTTGTGTCTTTTGTCATAGAATGTTTTGTAACTTTCTCTTGGCACTTTACTTTTCTTTCGTGCAGTTTCAACGAAATTGATTTTTTTCTCATTTTCTTCTCCGAATTCATTCGAATCTATAATTTTGATAATTTCGTTCCCAACTCTAACAATTCTTTTGTGAATATTGAGTGAGATTTCTTTATCAAGATAATTTAATCGCAACATGAAATCGTTTCCCAGCAAACATGGTGCTGGTGTTTGGTCGTTTCGGACAATTAAAAAGGTATGTGATATCTTTGTTTTCCCAAATGACACAACTAGTTGGATTTTCCCTTGGAAGTTCAAGTTTTGTCCGTTAGCTACTTTTGCTGATACGGTTGTGGGCACAATTTTCCTTTTAAGTCCGAGTTTGTTTACCACTCTTTCCGCGATCAGTGATACTGATGCTCCGGAGTCAAGTAGCGCAACAACTGGTGAATTGTTGAGAGTTGTTGGTACATAAGGAAGATATTTTTCTCCTCCTACGGTCAGGATGCTGTATATTTCTGGTTCAGAAATTAAGGATGGTTTCCGTCTTCCAGAAAACACTTGAAGTTCTGATTCTTCAATTTCATCGTCGTCATCGATAACAATGTTATTGATTTCTGGTTTCATTCTTTTCATGAGGGTGCGGACACTTGGTGGGGCACGATTTGCTAATTTAGCAAATTGAGTCAGTGCGAGACCTGAAGCATTTCTCAGAAAGTATATTTTTATGCCATATACAATCATTGCTGCTATGCATATGACTAAAATTATAGGCACAATTACATGTTTGACAAAAGTCATTATTTTCTCATGGAAAAATTGCTTTCCGGCTTCAATCCCCACTTGGATTTGTTCCTTGATTGTGGCTATTTGGCGTTCTCCAAATCGTATGATTTCTGTGATTTCTGGTGAATGTTCACCGTTTTTCTCCATATTTTTGGCGATGTTAGCTTGATTCTCTTTCAAAACCATGATTGTGTTCAGGTAAGCGATTAGATAAGTTGATGGATTTTCAACATTTTCGAGCTTTGTAAAAGCTGCTGGTGCAGAGAGAGTGAGATTCTGTTTTTCAGGTTTCTTGGAGAAATTTACTCCAATTTTTCTTACGGATGCTTGTCCGTTGTGAGAAACCCATTCTCCCTTCTCATTTTGGTAAACACCGAGAATCACGTCTTCACACGGTATGATCTTACTTTCTTTGATGAGATCTCTACTCATGCCAGGTGCCAAAAACCAAGTGCTATTGTAGACTGTTACTGGGGTATCTCGAAAACATGTCCCATTTACCCGATGATCAAGATGTATCTTATCTATAGTCACGTTTCGACATTGTGTAACTATGTAGACAGCTCCCGCGCGTCTCGCGACGATGTCTTCTCGTTTTAGCAGAGCTCTCATTCCAAGAGTGGGATCAATGTATAATAGTGCTTTGGCTATTTCAATTTGATTGTTTTGAAGTTCACAGATTTGTTGATAAATTTTATCGAATTCTTTGTATGTCGCTTCCGAAATTCGATCGGACGCGTACTGTACTCTGCCATTCACTTGGGCATTTCCTTTGTCTTCTGTATTGACTCTTGCCCGTTCGGCAATTTGATGAACATACTGTTCTCCGGCCTGATCTCTTAAAAACGGCTTCTTGGTGGTTCTTGAACTTCCCATGTTCCATTTTCTTTGGTTTTTCTCATCAGGGGTCAAGATTCGGGTGTTTCCGAATTCATTAATCAGTAACTGATCAAATTGTTGAGATGGTTCTTCCAGTCTCTTGATCATGAGCTGAGTATTTTCGTTGACAGGATTTTCTCTTAGCTGTCGAATCATTTGATGACGGTATTCCGCTTCTCGGATTGCACGAAGTACGGCAGTTTGTTTATTTGGGAGTTCATATGTTTCCCATTGATGTCTTATGTGAGCATATGTCACATTGAATCTCCTCATTTCATTGATAATATTGTTATCAATGATTGGGTCTACCAAGAAGTACGGGTAGTTTTGATTAGTGGCGTCCTCACCAAAAAGTCTTTTGATGAGTGGACTTGCGTCTCCCCGTTTCACACGGTGACGTCCTTCACTGATTTCGTTTATTAACTCTTCAAGAGTTTTGTTTTTCGAGTCAAAGGAAATTATGAATCCGTTGTTCAAGACTAATTTTAAATTCGGAATGCAGCCTGTTCCTTTAGCAGACTGATCTTGTTCAATTGATAATGCCATTTGCATATCAGTTAAAACGACTTTGGTTTTCGTTATCAGAGCGGTGGTGTTTTGCACAAAAGAATATTTACAAAAGTCTTTTACTCCTTCTGTATCCCAAACAATCTTTGAGTCAACAACATCACACTCGCCTGTTTTAAAATCACATCCGGAGACATCTCCTAAATTAGACATGATTGTTTCTCCGTCGGGAGTTGCGACTTCTCCTTTTTCCAAGGTGTACATATGTCGTTTTTCGCAACTGTCACGTAGGGCAAGTGCGATTATCGGTTTTTCCATGGGCGTTTGGAAAATGTTATTTCCTTGTGCCACCAGAGTTTCATTATTTACTATGTGGCTGTTGATTGCCTCATCACATTCCTCCTTGGTCATTGGAAAGGAGGTGACATTCTTGGTGTACATGTTGTGAATGACCAACAGGAATGCTTCAACACAAAACTCGTAGTCTGTTCGGGAACATCGGTTCGCTACAAATTTCTTGGATGCCCCAAATTCGGAGAATACATCCACTGTTGTTCTCAAGACTGTTTCTTCCATGTCGAGTTTGCAGACCGAAGTGCTTGGAGCGGCAAAATATTCTCCTGATTTCTCATTTGGACATATTTGCATTTGAGCAGTTGTTGTTTGAAACAGACAGCCCATTATGGCAACGATCATCAAAAAATTTAATCCTGATGTTTGTGGGGCTCGGTTTATTTGCCAGCCTGATGGTTTTGAGTTTTGCTCGTTGTTGTAACCTTGTTTTGGTTTTCTCTGGTGTTGATTCCCATGGAATTCACTTGGAACTCGATTGAAATTTCCTTGGGGTTGATAATTGGCTCTATTCCCATTTTGGGGATATTGGTTACGGTTTCCTTGTTGTAATTGCTTATTTGCAATCTTCAATTGTTGTACTTGTTTCTCAAGTCTCTCAATTCTTTGATCTTTTTCGGAGTTGTCCATTCTCTGAATAAGGTTCACCGTTTCGGTATCTTCTTCTCTGAGGATGTCCTCAAGAGCTTCAGCTCTTTCTACTGTTTTATTCAGAGTTGTGAATTGTGTTCCTTCTTTCAGTTTTATCTTGAGCTCCCTTGGGAGACCATTCATGAAATGATGAATTCCCATTTCTTCTCTTTCTGAAGGAAGAAGTTTTGGGTGAGCTACCTTAACATTTTCGGACACTCTTTTTCCGAAGGCGAAAAGGCTTTCGGACGGTTTCTTCCGAGCCTCAGCCAGGTTGGTCATTGCTTTGTTCCTGGCTGCTTGGCTTCCTAGAGCCTTTCCTAGTTCTTCTAGAGCCGTTTTCGGATCTGTCTTGTTTGCAGCCGGTATCGACTGATATCTTTCACTGGCTTTGCCAATGAGGAGTCGGGGCAGTACCAGAGCTCCAAGTTGTTTTCCCAGGGCCAGGTTGTTGGCTTCCCTGGTGAATGTCGTTGCCCAGTGAGCAAGGAATTCATTTTTGTTTTCCCCGGAAAACTTTGGGACTACGAGGGCCATTGCCTCAGAAGCAATTTTAATTTCTTTGAAACTCACTTGTTTTTTCGTCCATGTTGTTGGTTGGATTGCTCGGAGTTTCAGGTGAGACGACTGGGGGAGTTTGTGGTGAGGTAGCGGCTAGGGTTGGTGATGGATGACGGTAGCGACGACTTTCTCCGTTCAAGTCACGAAGCTGCATTGATGATACTGATTCCTAACCTCCTTTTTTATACTAATTTTCTGGCGCCAACTTTTGTCAGCGTCTGGTACCTTCCTCCCCCTTTTTTCGGAGTTTATCGGTGGTGTATGTTGCGTACTTGTTCTGACGTAAACCGTGTCTTATCATTCTATCCAGCTCCGGTTTCTCCGGCAATAGTTCTTATCTCCGAAAATTGTCTTCTGACAATATTTACCTTTTTGTCCCCCTGACGTATCAAGATTTCGATGTCGTCATCTAACTTTGCCCTTCTATGGCGAAATTTATTTGTCGACTATCAACTGAAACTGGAAGGGACTGATTGAACTACTGATCACTGATCTTTGGATGAACTGAATTTTTTGAGTCCCCCTTAGGGTTCGAATGACGTTTCTCTATTTCTTCGTCAATTGTAGTCTTTTGACTAATAATTGGTTTTCTTAGGTATTTGTGTTATATTTCCCAAGTTTTTTTTGGATTTTCCTGTTTAATTTCAGCGTTCAAGGTGTGAAGTTGAATATTAGTGTCTTGTTTCAATTATATATCTTTTGACTGTTTTAAGTCTTCTGGTGACTGTTTGGATCAAGTTCAGTCACTTTCTAGATTCTAGAGTGGACTCTCCTTTCTAACAGGGGGACGACCAATGGGTCTATTTCCTTTGGAGACCGTTCGGTGGCTGGTGGATCAGATTTCTCTGATATCCCCTGTCTCTAGTTTCCACGACTTCTATATGGGATGTTCCGAATAATATACTCGGAGATTCGGAGTAAATTCTCCGTTTCAACTGTTGTAGTCGAATTTTGATCAACAAGACTTGGTATTCCCATATAGCCAGTCAGATATATGACGACGTCGTCGAGAACAAAATGTGATTTGGTCGACCGAAAAATAATTTAAGTGAACTAGTTTTTCTGCAGAAAATAAAACTGAAATTTAGTAAGGAAATTGATATTCGAATGTTAGTTATTGATAAGAATTTTCGGCTCTCTTTTGCATGATTACTCGCCGAATGTTTGTTCTCATTCGGATTCTTGTTGTACATACAACTCGAGTTTCACTTGATTATTTTGATCAAGTGCTTTGTGGGACCTCCATGTAGGAAAATATGATTGGTCTTACCTTGCGGTAAGCATATTCTCTTGTTCCATGCGCATTGGCTGATGCTAGTCTTTATCATTATAATTCTAACTTAGGATCTAGATAGTTATCTTATTGTTGGCCGACAGTAATCTGACTATAGTTTAACCTCGTAAGGCGATCCTGAATATCAAATACAACACTTTGATCCTTATCTCACAAAGGTTTATTAAACATAAAATAAAGAGATAAATAATCATGAAAACTCAATGAGTGGAGTCATTACTCCTCTCAAACTCCGACCTCTTATCAGAGTTTGGCATTGTATTTATAGGGACTTTGGTGGCGCCATATTTTATGACGTTTCACTGACGTCGGTTATATTTCATACCCCGACAATGTCTAGAAATTCAGAAGCCTAGGAATTTAGATGTCCGGGTGTCCTGGTGTCCGGATCAGGGCTGGGCAAATTATTTGTTTGATTATTTGAATTGCTTGATATTTGGGGTAAAAGTCAAATAAATTGCTTGACCAATTTATTTGACTTTTTTAAATCAAATAATTTATTTGGTCAAGTATATTTGACTTTTTTCAAACAAATTCAAGCAAAATTTACGGGCTTTTAAAACCAAAATTATATGAAAAATCGGTGGAATTACAGTACTTCGACTATTTTTTGGAAATAAGTTTTGGTTTTTATTCAGTTGATTCTATCATTTTTAGAGAAGAAACGCAAAAATATTTCAAATCAAAATACACGAGAGTTTCACTTTTTCGTTTCAGGGACATTTTGTAAAAATAACACATGTTTGAATTATTTGAAATTGCTTGATTATTTGACAAATAAATTCAAATATTACTTGACCAAATAAATTGTTTGAGAAAAAAATTCAAGCATTATTTGGTCAAATAAATTGCTTGACCCCTCAAACAAGTGCCCACCCCTGGTCCGGATGTCCAGATTTCCGTATATCCATAAATCCAGATGTCCGGATATCTAGTTGTCTAGAAGTCCCGATGTCCAAAAATTCAGAAGTCCGGATTTCCGGATGTCTTGATATCTGGATGCTCATATTGTTAAGCCCCCTGTCTGGATATCTGAATATCCGGAAACCCAATTTTTGGAGTTTCTAAGTTTCCGGACTCACCTATGTCAAGATATCCAGACTTCCATACATCCGGATTTTCTTTCACCCCGCCCACTCTCGATTCAACTTATTTCCCTTGCAGATAATCCACCTAAAACGTTTCGAATTTCTTCGCGAGCAAGGTCGAATGGGAAAATGCAAACGAACCGTCAACTTCCCATTGCAACACTTCGATCCGGCCCCATTCGTTGATAAACCCGATGGAAATACCTATGAATGTATTGCGCTCGCTGTATGTTTTATCTAGTTTTCTCCGTTTTTTTCAAAAAATTCCTCTGTTTTCTTTCGGTTTAAACAATTATTTTTTCTCTTTTTCGTCAATATTTTCAGAAAAATATCTGAAAAAAAAAATCAATTTAACCTCATTATTTCAGAATCACTACGGTCAATTATCATGTGGTCACTTCATCGCGTACGCAAAAAGTAACGAGGATAAATGGCTCCTTTTAAATGATTGCTCTGTTCGAGAAGTGTCGGAAGAAGAAGTCGACAAACAGGGAGCATATCTTCTGTTCTACGAGCGAAAGGATGTTAAAAACTCTTAAATTAATAATCTCTTTTTCCCTATATCCGCTCAACAGTGCTGGCCATTTCTTTATGACATTTTATCGATTTTTTCTCTCTTTCATCACTAAATTTCTATTGTACATAATTATTTATTGCTATCCATCTTGGGGAAAAATTCCCTGAGCCCTTTACTAGTCCCCTTTTCCCACCTCTTTCCCCTTCCATTTCACTTTTCTCTATCGGCTTACCGGATGATATGAACTTTTATTCCCATACTTACTCAATTTGTCTTGTATCTCGAAACGAAGATTGATTGATAGAGTGGCATCTCACTTGGCAAGATAACCATCGGAAAATCAACACCTCCTTCAGTGCGTTTTTGTTTAATTTGAACTTACTGCGAATACTTTGATGGGAGGGGAGATAAGAGAAAGGGATAATGTTTCGAATTTTGGGAAAAATGCAGATGTGCTCCAATGAACTTCGATTTGGCACGCGTTTAAGTTGAAGTTTGCAGTCGTGGGTCTCACCACGGAGAAACTTTGCACTGTAGAATTTTTATAAGTTTCAAAACGATGCATTATCCAAGAATCACGTGTGGTTGCAACGTTCAATTGAGCAAGTGCGCTTTAATGATAAAAATGTAATTTTCCAGAAATAAACTCAAATTTTACATTTTCCGATATTCTTTTGGAGCTATTTCTAGTGTTTTGAGGAAACTGATTTTTTTTGAAATGAAACAATTCAAAGGTTTTCAATTGAATAATTATTATTTTTTTCTGTTCGAATGGTTGAAAACTATTAAAAAAACTCTGGATTTTCGGAAAATTCATTTCGCTAAAATATATAGCTTATTATTGCGCCGCTTCAGTTAAGAAGCCGACAGTTTCGAAGAAATTGTGAAAATTTTAACTGCGCGCCAAGCTGGCGATGTTCAGTGGAGCACACTTGCTTTTCTTACTACCCCAATTTGTTCAAAACCTTCCAAGTTATTGTCCCCTTGCTTGAATTTCACCTGCATACTTCTCAATCTGACATATTGTTCATGATGTAACCATTGATAATTGCCGGAACCCCTTGAGTGACATTTATGCACTGGCTCCTTCTCTACTCACCTTGACAAGAACTTTATTACACACACCCAGTAACTTCTAACTAACCCAAAAAGATTAGTAAGATACACAGAGAACTGACTGATTGCATAGGGCAAATAAGGACGGAAGAGAGGTGGCGGTAACATCAACCAAGAACACCTTGTACTACTTATTAGGATAACAACTATTAATACAGGGGTGTTTGAGTATATATGTACTGTCAAATGTAAATTTGTGATGATGGAGGAGAAAAGGGTGTGGAGGTGATATTAAGTGGTGTTGAAGAAGTAGGAGAATGTGCAAGTGTTTGGGGGGAGCGGAGCATCAGGAGGACAGCTACACAACAATAAATCAATGAATGGTTTTGTAAATGAGTATGCTGTTTTGAGATAAAAGTGTTAATTGAAAATTGAAAAAAAAACTTCCCTTTAGCTTAAAGGCGCAAGGCGGTTCTTAAAACAAAAAGACATTTACGGAAGGATCTTACTTTTCCAAAACGGTAAAAACAAAACACAAACTGAGATACAGTTTTTCATAACTTGAGGAAAAGCGAATAATGCATTGCGTTGTTATGTCGTTGCTGCTATGAAAAATCAGTTCAATGACTTTAGTCTTCATTATCCGTAGGTTGCTTCCCTGCTTAGTTCTCAACAATTACAAAACATGTTTATGTTATTACAAGATAGTATCAGTTGGTTCTCACCTAATTCGTTTTCCCAAATGATTTTTATCTTCCGGTACTACTAGTACCTAGTAGCATAAAAACTTAATGTAAGGAAGTGGTGACAGTGACGGAAGAGGGGTTAGCAGAATAATTATGTTTTGATTTGGAAAAGTCCTGTCAAACACTTTCATGAAGCTTTTTGTTTAAAGGCGCACGCAAAACATAAAAAAAATTAATGTAAGACTTTTGGACTACTACGGAACCATGACTTCAATACAGTTAAGTATCACACCGCTCTCTTAGATTGGTGATTGGTAATGTGTGCAATCTGACGCAATGATGTCAGTTGGTGGTGTTTGCAGACTTGACATTATACCTTACGACAATTGAAAAAAAAATTTATTAAAATCCTCCAAGTTTCAAATTTCTAGACATATTCTGCTTATTATTCTGCTTATGTGAAACTAGATCAAAATCCCGTTCATTCATGAGATCAATTGATTATTATTATCAATATTAGAGAACAGTTTCTAAAAAAAAATCGATCAACTCTTCTCCCCCAACAAATCCACGACATCGAATCCTTTTTTCAATGGAAGAGGTATCTCATCACTCCTATTCTTCCCCATTGGATCCGATATCGGTAGAAGATTCCCGAACGAAGAAATAATAGCCATTTGCCATTGAGTGAACAGGTCCAATGGGATTTTGGGGGTCTGAGCAAGAGGAATATTCTGAGGAATCAATGGAATATTCTCAATAATCTTCCGTTTTTTGGCTTCTGGTTCCTCGTCTTCTGATGCTGGAGGCGTCTTTTCCTTCTTCTTTTTGACCTCTCTATGCCTCCGTTTCACAGGTCTATCCTCTTCGTCATGACGATTACGGAATCCTTTGGCGAACGGGTTGTTGGCGATCTTTTTCTTTGTGACCTGGAAATTGAGCGTTTTTGAGAAAATGAAACTACGCTCCATCGCGAATTCTGAGTTTTTGAGGTTTCTTTGATCGAAAGAAAATTCGAAAAAAAATCGGTATATTTCAACGGAGCGCCCTTTCGAGGTGTCGAAATTTAAAACCTCGCCAAAAATCCGCTCGTTCTCATTGGAGCACGCTTGCTCCCTCAAAAAACTTACATCCTGATTCTGATAGGCTGTAACGGCCATAAAATCGGTGTGTTTGAAGACAAATGTTCGGAAAGTGGAGACGATGGCCTTGTTGAATTGATCACATCGGACAATATGGAAGCGTGGTTGGTAACGGTGCATTGAGTTCAGGAAGAACTGAAAAAATTCGAAATTGCGCGTCAAAAAAGTCTGCGATTTGAAGGGATGCGGTGTTTGCAGACTAGGCATCATATCTGACGACAATTTAGTTTTTGAGCGGAATTGGGGTGAGATAGTGTGATAATAGGGTTTCTAGTCCGTATTTTGGGTTTTTAGGCCATAAAATCGGTTCAAAGGCCATGAAATGAGGCCCTCAGTCATCATATTGGATTCCTAGGCCAAGCCTTGGGTTTTAGGTCAACAGGTCGGCTCCTAGCCCAGCAATCGGGTTTCTAGGTCACGCTTCGAGTTTCTAGGCCATCAATTTAGATTTCTCAGCCACCGTTTGGACACATAGGCCCCTATTTTATTTGATGTCTCGAATTGAGTTTCTATGTTGTTCAACGGTTTTCTAGATCATTTTTTGATTTTCTAGGCCGTCAGTCAGATTTCTAGGCCACCACTCTGCATTTTTGGGTTGTTATCCGGTTCAAAGGCTTTATTCTACGCAATTCAAACATCGGTTATGATTTCAAGGCCACTATTTGATTTTGTAGGACTTATAGTTCAGTTCTGAGACCATCTTTCGAAATTTCTAGGCCAACAAAACGGTTTTTGGGCTACCCTTCAGTCCTTCAGGCAGTTTTTCTTTACCCTAGGCCACCTTTCAAGTTTTCTAGGCCATTTTTTTTTGAGTTTTTAGGCCACCAGTTTCTCTAAAAAATACCACAATTCACTTACATATCCCTCTCCCTGATTCATCGGGTTATTCGACAACTTGACTGGCTTGAAACTGGCTCCCATTGTCATCCAATGTGCTCCAGTTTGAGGGGAATCCGGATGGACAAATGGAGCACGGATGGGTTCAAAATCCCCGGCTCCGGAGACTTGCCAAGAACCATTACAGAATTTGTAACGGGATTTATCGGTGGGTATCAATTCCATCATCACAATATACTTGCTTTTGAAGTGAAGACCAGAGAATCGGAGACGGGTGGTGGGGAACATTCGTCTGGAAAGTTGAGGGAGGTTGGGGTGCCTGGGAGGGTGGATGTCCGGATGTCCGGAACTGAAACCTCGAGTTTGATTAATACAGTAACCCGACCTAGTAAACAATAAAGACCCAGTTAGTTTGTCAGAGGTTGTCCCTTAAGCTTCATATCTCAGCTCTCGTAACTGATACAAAAAAGTTGTCAACTAGTAAAATGTACAAAATTCAATTTTCAGCAGTTCATTAATTGTAAATTTTTTGATATCTCTACTCCTAGCCGAGATATGAGCCTTCAAACTAGCGTTCCGTAGGGTGCACTTGCAGCACACTGAAAATCACGAAGGTTTGGGGCTACATATCTCGGTTAGGAGGAGAAATAGAAAAACGTTGTCAACTAGTGAAATGTGTGAATTTTCACGCTGAGCGAGTTATTAGTTGACACATTTTTGATATCTCCACTCCTAACCAAGATATAACGTTCCAAAGAAAAAAACTATACCTCAAACTTGGTGCAGGCGCACCTTTTATGTTTGCAGCTTCATATCTCGACTTCCATTTGAGATACCAGAAAGTTGTCAACTAAGGAAGTACTTAAAATAAAATACTGAATATTTTATTAGTTGGCAATTTTTTGATATCTCAACTTCTAACCGAGATATGATGTTTCAAACAAAACCCTACCCAAAACAGGGTGCAGTTCGGCCCTTTTTTAGTTTGAAACGCTATATCTCGACTCCCAAAATAGCTGGCAAAAAGTTATCAACTGACAAAATATGCAAAATTACAAGGTAAATATTTTTTTAGTTGACACTTTTTCCCTATCTCCCCTTCTAACCAAGATATAACGCCCCGAGCCCCCCTTCTTACCTCCCAATCTTGGTAATAACCATTTCGGTTCCAAATTCCGAGAACTCTTCCCATAGCTTCTTCTCATCTAACTCTGCTTTCGGATCATCCACTATTTCTTCTTCCGGCAATGCATTTTTGAATAAAAAATCCTGTAGAATCGGTAGGTTCATAATAGGAAAAGGAGGAGGGAGGAATGAGAGTTCTCTCCTCCCTTCAGAACGCCGTCTTGACTCCGCCCACAAGGGACGGAAGGGACGGGAAGGAAGGGGGAAGGAGGCGGGGTCAACAGTGTTTTTTTTGTTTTCAAATTTCGGAGAGAATTGATAAGGATATCTAATCACTCAAATAGTATGTCAGGTGTCAATCATGGTTTTTAGAGAAAACTTGATAAGGTCAAATTACTTCCAAGGGGGGGTGTGGGTACTTGGTATGGTAGTTAAGTTAGGAGTGGCGATAGGCAAAAAGTGTAAACTAAGGAAATGTTTACCATGCAATTTTGAACATTTTTTTAGTTGATAACTTTTTTGTATCTCAACTAGGAGCTGAGATATAAGGGTTCAAGTTATAGGGGCAGCTGCGGTACAACCAGTATATCTCTGTTAGGAGTGAAGATATCAGAAAATTGTCAACTAATCACTTGCTCACGATCAAATTTTGAACATATAAGTGGTTGACAACATTTTTGTATCTTCACTGGGAGCCAAGATATCGAGGCTAGAAGCAGGCGTGCTCTACTGCTGCATATAGGTACCTGAGTACTAGTGCAGCAATTATAGCGTTATATCTTGGTTAGGAGTGAAGATATCGAAAAATTGTCAACTAACGAATTGTTCAACATTGAATTTTGCACATTTTACTAATTGATAACTTTCTTGCATCTCCCATGACAGCTAAAATAAAAAGCTCCAGAATTTCAAGGATAGCAAAAGTTTTGTTACAGGATTTTGGTCCCCAATTTTCCTACAGTAATCTTCAATGACCCCCCCCCCCAAGTAACACAAACAATTATTGTAACTCTTCTCTTCCGTCACTATTACCATGTCTAAACACTTGTATGTATATCGAGATAGTGATCTGATGGGAAAACTGACGAGGTGTGAAGAACCACGAGATCTTATCGTCAGGAAGTTGGTGGGAATATGTTTCTAAGAAAGGCAACTTGCCCAGGGTTTGCCCACCAATTTTTATTTTCTTTTGTTGAACAGCATTAATTCGTACATTTTGATGATGAAGAAATGATGATGATGATGACTCATAAATTATAGTGAGGGAGGACAAAAACAGAAGTTTCATTTGGGAGGGAACAACAACTTTTATGTTGCATAATGAATTTTTGTTTTTTCTTTTCATCACAAAATTGTACGAACATTTCCGGGAAAAAGGAGTAGGGGACAGAGAAGGCGTACTGTAACATTTTCTGTGTGCGTTTTCTTAGATCCTCTGTAAGTTTGATGCTCTATATCTCGGTTCCTAGTAGGGATGCAAAAAAGTTGTCAACTAATGAACAACATAAAATTTTATTCTAAGCAATCGATTAGTTGACAACTTTTTGATATCTCTTTTCCTAACCAAGATATACTGCATCAAACAAAAGGAGGTCGGTGAGCTTGTTGCAGGTCCCCTCCAATGAATCGGCGCTCTATATCTCGGCTCCCAGTAAAGTTACGAAAAAGTTGTCAATTAACAAAATTTGCACAATTTTATTTTGAGCAGTTTACTAGTCGACAAGTTTTTGATATCTCTATTCCTAACTGACTTGTATTTCTTTGAAGAAAAAAGTCTTGCTACCGTTCGTGATGGCAAGATCTCTTGGAGTTCCATATCTCGGCTTCCAGTGAACTTACAAGAAAGTTGTCAACTAACAAAATACGCAGAATTGTACTCTGAGCAATTCATTAGTTAACAACTTTTTGATACCTCTATTCCTAAGCAAGTTATGTGCCTTTGAACAAAAAAGGTCTTGCTACGCCTCGTGATGAAAAGGTCTCTATATTTTGGAGCTCATATCTCGATTTCCAGTAAAGATACAGAAAAGTTGACAACTAACAAAATGTGCCAAATTTTATTCTGAGCAATTTATCAGTTGACAAATTTTTCCTAATTCTACTCGCAACCATGCCGCTCAGTTAGAAGTCAACCCACAAGTATATAATAATCCATTTGTTAAGAAGCACTACTTCACCGTAATCCAAAAAACCTAATCCTTAACACTTGGCCACTTACCCCCTAAGTCACCCCAAACACACACCTCCCATTGAGACCATTGTGTTTATGTTAGTTGGCACGTTATCGCTCACTATTACGTAATAGTTACCCAACTACAGTGTCCTATTACTCCCCCCCCCCCCCTGGGGGTTTGGGTAACCGGATATCTCCACGTGTCAACTCTCACCACTGATTTTATGGATTATCTCTCACTCTGCTGGTCATATTCGGAAGTTTGTTTATTCTTTGGATTGGGTCTATAAGGGCATTGACCCAAATTATCGGGGATGGAGGGGGGTACTAAGGGAGGTGGGATAAAAAGAAGGGTTGTGCGGAAAATTACTTTCGAAAAAATTTTCCAATTTTTGTTTTAGGAAAAATTCGAAAAAAAATTTCAAGCCACAAAGAAAATTGATTAAAAAACCACAAAGAAATTCGATAATCACCAAAATTTGCCGAAAAATATGGGTTTTTTCCTTGTATATCGCTAGAAAATTCTCCATTTCTCATTAAAAATTTCAGCTTCCGTAAAAAAATTTTGATACAATTTTTCCAAAAAAATCTTTTTTGCACCATTTTGATTAAGAGCTGAAGGAACGTTAATAGAAAGAGCGGACAAAGGACACCCCCAGGTAATAATAATTCAAAAACACCAAAACAATTATTATCCATCTATACCAATTACCCAAGATGCGTTTAATGAGACAAATGGTCTTGTTTGGGGTCAAATTTCAAATATATTTTATTTGTCGGGTTAATCACAGGTTGTTCCCAATCCCCCCCCCCCCCCTTGTTGCTCTTTTTGTACAGCTCATTAACGAGGATAAACGATATTCGAGGAAAAGGACCGATTGTTTTGCACATGTTGGATAACAACAGAAGGATACTATAGTAGCAACGCGCGCCTCCGGCGCGTTTGCAACAAGATGTCAAATTTTTACTTTCGGCGAGTACATCTAGTTCAATCAAGTGCGCTGCACGAAAATATTGGGGATCTCTGGCAGTTTTTCAAATTTCCTAAAAGCCTATACCTGCATTATTGTCAAATTTCGGCCCGGACAGGCAAGGCCCTGTGGCTTGGGCCAGACAAGCAGGGTCGACAATTTGGAAGACCCGTCCTGGCACGGATTCAAAACATTTTGAATTTTGTTTCGAAAAAAAACTGCACTTTTTCAGAAAATTTTTCTTTTTTTTTTCACTGAAAATTCATCAAAGTAGTGTAAAATGATTGAAAAACTTAAAACTACAGTTTTTATGCTCAATATAACCGTGAAGCACAAAATTGGGATTTTTTTTTCGATTTTTTTCAAAATTCGCGGTAATCTTCCGGTCCTCCGGGCTGGGCCGGGCCGGGCCCTGGAAATTGGTGGGAAGGCCCGGCCCAAAACAAGTATGAATATCGGATACTTTTATAGCAGAATTTTTTTCGTTTCTAATAAAGGCCTGTTGAAAACGTTGAAGTTTCAATAAAATTCGAAAAATGGTCGTACAAAAAAGTTGTCAACTACAAAAATGAGGTTCGTGCTATGTTTGAAACACAAAAAATGCCCACTACCGTTGAAAAACGTTTTACCTGTTGGCGCATTTTCATTTCCACCATCACATAACAGCATGAACTTCTATGAGTACACTGTTTTCTCCTCTTTTGATCGCTTACGCTGATTCTCTATTTCTTTTCTCCTATCCGCTTGATATCCTTATCCTAGACAATAAGAAGGTCAGTCTCTTCATTCTTCATCAATCTTCTTTGATTCGCACATTCATTTTTCGGAAAAGTGTCAAAAGAATAAGATGATAGAGACCTGACTTCCCGTTTACACAGTTTTTTCCGTTTGATCCTTTTTCTCTATTCTCCCGAAGAAAGGTGTTGATAACACAAGTATGTTCTTTTTCGAATGAAAAACGAGACACGGAGTGAGAAATCGTACGATGGAATGGATGTCAGATTGATGGGAGACAAGAGAAGTGTGTTACATGATAAGGAAGAGATGAGATGAAAGGAAAGTGATTGCGGCTGAATGAATGATAGCGGATTCTGTGAAACAACAATGAAAAGACGAAAAAAAGAAGAAAAAAGTTTTGCACCCGTCGGGAGTCGAACCCGGGTCGAGAAATTCAAAAGCAGACGCGCTAGCCACTGCGCCACGCAGCCAACGCCAGAGAAAGAGGGGGAGGGCGTACAAGTAAAAGCGCACTTCCCCTTTTTCTTGGGGGGGGGGGGGTGTAAAAAAAAAAACAGATTGAGCGGGAATTCAAAAATTCAAAAAAAAAAAATAATTTCATTCTCCAAATATTTTCCAATAAAAAGATATATAAATGTCTCATTCTTCTCAAGTAGTCCTTCTTCTGATCAACGATTTTTCTGAGTACTCAACAGTGCATTCACTCTCTTCACTTCCTCATTATCAATCAAATACGAGTAGGTACACAAATCCAAATCCTTCAAATTGATCGGATCATCATTTGAATCTTCAGTGAATGATCCACCATCCTGAAGGAAATTGATGAAATTGCTCAGAATAGAAAAATAGGAAGAAAAACGTACGATAAGAATGTTGGATTCACATCTCGGGGAACGAATCATGTGGATATTCGTGTTGGCTTTTCCGAAAGCTCTGGAGATGAAGAATTGACGGAATAGGTAATCGTCGTGGGCAGTTCCAAATGAGAATTCGATCTGAAACACGGATGATTGGGAAGAGAGAGAGGGGAGGAAGAGGACGCAGAGAAGTCCAACAGTCTCGCTTCTCTGCGCGCTCTCCAGCGCTGCGTCCATGCGCTCTGGGTAGAAGAGACGCAGAGAAACCAGAGTGTCTAATTTCTCTGTGCTCTCTCGCGAGCCTCTCTGAGAATAGAACATTTTAATAATTGATTGCGGATTCACTAAAAATTCAAAATTGACAGCGACCGTTTAAAGAGTGATGTAAACTGATGTCCAAAGCACGCAAATTTCCGCTTTTCAAACTTAAAATTCGGAAAATCCAAGTTCACCACCGGATTTCCCGTCAAATTTCACACCGCCACCTATTTTTGTAGAGCTCTAGCTCGAAATGTCGTGGGATCAAGTGCAAGGTACGCAAACACGGTGACTGCGTACCGTACACCTGATCTTACGACACTTTGAGCTGCGGCTCTAAAAATTTGTGTGCCGGCATGAAATTTTATGGGGAATTCAGTGGGGATCTTGGATTTTTGATATTTTCACTTTGAAGCATATCAACCACCCACCAGTTCATTATCATCAGGCCCCAGCTGTTTGGCTGCCGGATTAGCCTCTCTCATAATGGTAAACTTCATTCTATCCATCAATTGAAGATCCGGAATTTCAATGGGAACATCCGTATCTGGTGGAATCATGAAACCGTCTTGAATGAAAACATCAAAAGTGTCCTCAATCTTCATATCAGTCTTGTAGGCATCCATTGATTTGTCCGTCGCCCAGAAGCGGATCCTGTAAAAAGAAATGGGTATATCTTGGTTAGGAGTGGAGATAGAAAAAAGGCGCCAACTAAAAAGTTGTGTAAAATTGCATGAGAAACATTTTACCAGTTAACAATTTTTTGGTATCTCTGCTCCGAACTGAGGTACGGCGCTTTGAACTTCCCCCTAGTACTGAAGAGAGGGAGCAGTAGAGTGCAATTGCTTCAAAGGCTTATATCTCGACTCCCAGAAATGATACAAAAATGTTTTCAACTAACAAAATGTGTAAAATTTTATTCTGAGCAATTCTCTAATTTACAACTTTTTCCTATCTCCGCTCCTAACTTAGATATGTCCCCACTTACCATTGACAATTATTCATGGAGAATTCCCATTTGAAAGTGTATGCTCCACCAGGTTGCATGTTCGGTTTCAGCAGGTGAAAACTGGCCGTCGAGACGTGCATCGATCGTTCGAAAACTGGTTTCCGGGCTGCGGTGACACCCAATTTCTCGTAATTCGGACAGACTTGAGTGACTGCTCCCAGTTGACTGTTGGTGGAGGGGGTGAGGTCTTTGAGGTGCTAAAAAAGTGTGGTAGGGTATGGGGGTGGACTCCGCAAACACCAATGTCTGCAATCTGACGTGATGGTGTTTACAGAGCAGAGCTCGTAAGTAGAATTGTCGTCAATTCCGATGCCAAGTCCGCAAACACCATCACGTCAAACTTCAGGCTTTGTATTTGAGTGACTGCTTCTGATGGTATTTGCAGACCCGGCGCCATATCTGACGACAATTCAGTTCAAGGACGTAGAATGGTTTTGGGAAAACTGAATTGTCGTAGAATTTGGCGCCGAGTCCGCAAACACCATCACGTCAGATTGTAGACATCTAGGGTCAATAACTGCGAGGTGATTGCAGACAAGGCATTAGATCTCACGACAATCCAGCTTTGAAGCTCAAAAGTCAATTGTCGTAAGATCCGATGACAAGTCCGCAAACACCGCCACGTGAAGGTGATTGCAGACCATACACCACATCTTACGACAATTCAGTTCCCAAGCTCAAAAGTGAATTGCCGTAAAATCCGATGTCTAGTCTGCAAACACCTTGACCGAACACCATCACGTCAAATTGCACACCAGCCTCCCCGCCAACCTACCGTCAACAAATCGACAGTCTTCTTGCTATTCCCGACTTGTGGAAGGTCTACAGTGGGCACATAGGCGGTCCCTATTTCCTTCTTCACTAGCCAACTTGGCCAATTGGCCGTCACTGCTGGGTCCTCTTGTCCAGCGTCAGCGGCATCGAATATTGGAGCAAATTTGTATCCCGGCTTGTTGATCTCACACATTCGGCTGGAAATTTGTTGAAGAAGAATCATGCATTTTTGGCCCTGGGGGTTCTAATTTTGAAAAAAAAAATCTAGGAATACGAAATGAAGAGGTGGTAGATCAAAAAGTTTCCTATCGATTGATATACTGGTGGGTGGTTGTTACGCTTCAAAGTGAAAATATCGAAAATCCGAGCTCACCACTGAATTTCCCGTTAAATTTCACGCCGGCGCCCAAATTTTTAGAGTCGTAGCTCAAAGTGTCGTGAGATCAGGTGCACGGTAAGCAGTCAGGGTGTTTGCGTACCTTGCACATGATCCCACGACATTTTGAGTTAGAGCTCCACAAAAATAGGTGGCGGTGTGAAATTTGACGGGGATTCCGTTGGTAAACATGGATTTTTTGGATTTTGAGTTTGAGAAGCGGAAATTTCCGTGCCTTGGACCTGATCTCTCGACACTTTTTTTCGAACTGATTTCAAATTTCCGTTGAATTCTAAAATGTTCTCTCAGAGAGCCCAGAGAAATCAGACACTCTCGGTTCTCTGCGTCTTCTCTATTCCAGGCGCATGGACACAGAGCTGAAGAGAGCGCAGAGAAGCGAGAGCGTCTGGCTTCTCTGCGTCCTCTTTCTCCCTTCCTGCCTCACTGTCTCTAGGTGAGATGTACTGCGTTGAACCCAAATTCTGCGACACTAATTTCTTTTTAGCTTTATATCTCAGCTCCCAAGACAGATGAAGAAAAGTTGTCAACTAACAAAATGTGTGAAATTGCATGCTAAACATTTTCTCAATTGATAACTTTTTGATACCTCTTCTGCTTAAAAAGATATTCAGCTCCAAACCTTAGATACCGTGAGCCACTGCGCCCCTATTACTTGCAGCTGAATATCTCGGTTCCTAGAATAGATAGAAAAAAATTGTCAACTAACAAAATATGCAAAATTGAATGCTGAACGTTTTATTAGTTGGCAACTTTTTGATACCTCTACTCCTAGCCAATTTATGCCCCTCCAACTAACCTATTAGTCAAAATCAACAGATCCTTCTGGCTCAAATCCCATTCAAAAGTCTCCACTTCCTTCTTCTCGGTCTTCATCGTTTCCCAATCATCATGATCGATTGGATTTCTTTTCAATGCACCCAACGTGTACTTCATCAATTTTAAGTCACCGGCACGTTGGAATTGGAGGGATGGCTCCACGTAAAAAGCTTGCTGCTCAGGGGTGGCTGGGTCTTTTTCTGAACAAGGTTTGACGGTAGAGCGCGTCCGTGTCGTAAACGCGCTCTACCGAAACTCAGTGTGCGGTAGAGCGTATTTGCCCGACTTACTGAAATGGATTTTCTGAATGTGTGGATAGAATTTGATGTACATGTCGTCGCATGAGAACTCGTCGAATCGCTCCTTTCCATCGTACGTCTTCTTTTTCACTGGACAGACGTAGACACTGAAATTGATCATAGTGAGAGAGAGAGGACGCAGAGAAGCTAGATAGCCTCGCTTCTCTGCGCTCTCTTCATCTTTGTGTCTGAGATAGAAGCGACACAGAGAAACGAGAGTGTCTGACTTCGCTGCGCTCTCCATGTTTCTCAGAATTTGAGAGAAAAAGAAGGAGAGAGAAATTGAGAAGCTAGATACCCTGGCTCACCTGTGCTCTCTTCAGCAGTGCGGCCATTCGACTAACATAAAAGAGACGCAGAGAAACGAGAGTGTCTGGTTCCTCTGCGCTTCTTATAGTCTCCTTGAGAGAGAGAGGCAAAGAGAGAAGAGACGCAGAGAAGTTAGATGACCTCGCTTCTCTGTGCTCTCTTCAGCTTCTTGCCTGGGAAAGAAGAGACGCAGAGAAACGAGAGTGTCTAACATCTCTGCGCTCTCTGAGCTAGAGACAGAGAGCTGAAGAAAGAGAGGGCGCAGAGAAGCCAGACACTCTAGCCTCCCTGCGCTCTCTTCAGCTATGTGAGAGAGAATAAAAACTCACGCATGACAATATTTGGGTGGCCAAAAGTGCACTCCAAATTGCATCTCATGAGTTCCGACAGGCCAAATCGAAGCCCATCCCGGACGTCCTTCGTCGCTGAAATCCTCTAATAGAACGGCTCCCATGCAAGATACCAAAAAGTTTTCAACTAATGAAATGTGCGAAATTTAATTTTGAGCAATTCCCTAGTTGACAATTTTTTGATATCTCTGCCCTCCACTGAGATATGATGTTTCAAAAAAACTGACTGATTTCTCGGCTTCACCAAGTAGGATCCGTGCATCTCGTGCACTGGCTTCTTGAAATCAAACTTTTCGAGCTCTACAGGTGGTGGATCGGTAGGCGGATCGGTAGGCGGGTCAGTAGGTGGATCAGTGGGCGGATCGGTGGGCGGATCGGTGGGGGGATTGGCGGCAGGGTCCGCTGTGGACGATTCTTGAGCCAATGTCCATGGAATGGAGATCAGAAGGAGGAGAGGGAAGACGGGGAGCTGAATATGTAGAAATTGAAAATTTGGACCGCGACGCCAAATGCGTTGCGGTCGCGTCGCGGCTTCCCTTCATAGAAGGGAGACGCAGAGAAGTCAGGCACTATCATTTCTCTGCGTCTCCCTATCCCAGAGACGCATGGAAACAAAGCTGAAGAGAGTGCAGAGAGAATAGGGTGTCTGGCTTCTCTGCGTCCTCTCTTCCTCTCTGTCTCTAGCTCAGAGAGTGCAGAGAAATTAGACGCTCTCGTCTCTCTGCGTCTCTCTTCTCTCTCTCAGATAAAGCTAAAGAGAGCGCAGAGAAGTGAGACTGTCTGACTTCTCTGCGTCCTCTCTCTCTCTCTCTTACCTTGACTCTCATCGCGTGTTGTTTCGGTCGTCGGAAATTGCTGAAGAAATCGCTTCAAATCCACGGATGTGATTCAATTGATCGAAGGATTTCGAAGATTTGAATTTTTCGATTTTCTAGGGAGTTTTATTTTTCCAGAATTTTGGGGCTAGGCGGGGTGGGGGGACACGTGGATGGGGCCACGCGTGGCACATGAGAGGTAAGTGGAGCACAGCGAGAAATTAGAGGGAAAAGGGAGGGGAAGGTCACGTTAGAAATGAAGAATTTGAATACTAAAAGGATACAAAAAGGATTTTCAAGATTTTTTGAAAACAAAAATTGATTGATTTTTTTTTTCAAATTTTTGATTTCCCAAGAATCACCATATTTTGCTTGGCCTATCTTGAAATTTTCGGTCAATTCGGACCATTTTCAAAGAATTTATGCGCCTTCAAAGTTGCAGGCGAGAGAGCGAGAGGGAGTAGAGAAGCGAGACTGACTGCGTGTCTGCGCCCTCCCCTTAAAACGTAAAACCTTAATAACTCTGTTCAAAATGCTCCGAATGAGCTCAAATTTTTTGAGCTTGCTCCACGGCGTCTAATGAACATACTGACGAAATTTCAAAATATTTAGAAAAAACAATTTTTTTTCGAGATTTGTTTTGTGATAATTCCACATTTTTTGGAATCCCCATATTTAGCTTGTTCTACTCTGAAATTTTCAGCCAACGCGAACAATTTTGAAGCAAGTTAAGCGCCTTTAAAGTTAGAGGCGAGTGAGCGAGAGGGGCAGAGAAGTTAGATTGTCTGCGTGTCTGCTGCCTCTCTATCTCTCGATGAGTGACTGAAAAACGCATCGACTTGTGTAATTCTTTTGGATAAGCAAAAAAAAAGCGATGAAAAATATAATGAATTTATTCCAAAAATTGCAAAAAAAATCTACAAAAAATTCAAAAAAATAAATGCGAAACCTCTAAAATACCCGACAAAAACAGTTTTTCCATACACAAAAAAATCAAAAATTCTGGAGAAATTTTTTAAAAATTAACTACCAGCAATAATAAATCTCACTACAATCGACGTCCAATTCGGGGATCACTGTGTGAAGGCGTCGCTCCAATTCGGTGTGCGCTTTTTGCTGAAAATCGACTACATTTTTTTATTTGTTAGAAAATTTTCAATTTTTAGTTCACTGGAATTGTCATATTTTGTTTAGTCTATCCTGAAACTTCTAGCTAAATCAAAGCATTTTTAAGGGCGTTATGCGCCTTCAAAGTCGCAGGCGAGAGAGCGAGAGGGAGCAGAGAAGCTAGACTGTCTGCGTGTCTGCGCCCTTGCCCCAAATTTAAAACGGCTATAACTCCCTTCAAAATGCTCCAAATGAGCTCAAATTTTGTGAGCTTTTTCAGCTACGTATTGGCAATATTCCCGAGAATTCGGTAGGGTTTTAATTTTTTTCTTCTAAAAAAATTTTTTTTTCAAAATTTCCAAAATTTTAAATTGATCAAAATTGCTATTTTCCATTTGGTCTACTCAAAAATTTTCAGCCAATTCGGACTATTTTGAAGGGAGTTTTGTGTCTTCAAAGTCGCAGGCGAGGGGGAGGGAGAGCAGAGAAGCTAGATTGTCTGCGTGTCTGCGCCCTCACCTCAAAACTGAAAAGAGCTATAACTCTCTTCGAAATGTTCCGAATGAGCTCAAATTTTGTGAGTTTGCTCAGCTACATATTGAAAACATTTCAGAGGAATCGGAAGAATTTTTGATTTTTTTCTTAAAAAAGATGTTTTTTTCAAAATTTCTCAATTTTGGTTTTTCCGTAATCCCCATACTTTGCTTGGTCTACACTGAAATTTTCAGCCAATTCGGACTATTTTGAAGGGAGTTATGCGCCTTCAAAGTTGCAAGCGAGAGCGAGAGCGCGCAGAGAAGCGAGACTGTCTGCGTGTCTGCGCCCTCGCCTCATTATTTAACAAGGCTATAACTCCCTTCAAAATGTTCCAAATGAGCTCAAGTTTTGCGAGCTTGCTCAGCTATATATTGGCAATATTTCAGAGAATTTGGAAGAATTTTTCAACTTTTTTTCAAATTTCACAAAAAAAAGAAGGGCACCTCCATACCTGCAAGAAAGTGAGTCCATGAAGTGTACACTGTCCAGCGACCTCTAACTTCTTAATAAAAACCACTGGCTTCTTCTTTTTTATCACTTTCTTCACAATTTTCTTCTTTGGTTTCGGTGCCACTCCCTCCTCAGTGACCACTTCGACAATTTCTTTCTTTTTCTTCACCACTTTCTTCTTTTTCGCTGGGGGCACCCCATCGATTGGAGTGGATTGAGAAGCAGTCATTTGGAGACTTCTAACCAGATTATCGACGGTTTCAATAGAGCAGGAAGAGATTCGGAACGTGTCCAGAGGGTTGTAAGAGACGGGAGTGGTGCCGTCGGCAAAGAGGGACCAGTCTCTGGAAGGATAGCGCGGTTAGGAGTGGAGGTGGGGAAAAGTTGTCAACTAAAGAATTGCTCAGAATGAAATTTGGCACATTTCATTAGTTGACAACTTTCTTGTAGCGTTTTTTGGAGCCGAGATAGAAGGCGTCAAACTATGAGATGCCATTCTGCTACAGATCTGATGATACTTTTATAATAGTTTGGAGCAGTATACCTTGGTTAGGAGTGAAGATAGGAAAAAGTTGGCAACTGATAAAATGTTTGTAATGCAATTTTATATATTTTAATGGTTAACAAATTTTTCGTATCTCTTTTGGGAGTCAAGATATGAAGCTTCAAACTTCAGAGATCATTCTTCTCGAGGTCTCTTGGCACCTTTAATGTTTGGAGCAGTATATCTTGGTTCGGAAAGGAGGTACTAGAAAAATTTCAACTAAAGAAACATTTGCCTAGCAAATTTGAATATTTCTTTAGTTGAAAACTTTTTCGTATCTCTTTTGGGAGCCGAGATATCAAGCCCCGAACTATACGGATTATTTGAAAAAAAAACTTTTTTTCCACTGTTTTCTTTTTCTGACCTAGAACTTCTGGAACAATCTAGGATAAGTTAATAGATAATTTTTTGATCTACACATCCTACTCTAAATCCCTCTCACCTCATCGTAATATTCTTGGCTTGAATATTCTGCTCCCTCATCACAGCGTACAACTGATCCAATCTCAATTGGGGTTGATCGAAATCCGTACATATTAGTTTGATTTTGTAGAGTGGAAGAGAGGGGAGAGCACTGATTTGATTCAGAATGTGCATCGATTTTTCGGCGTGCAACTCCAAATTAATGTTCGATTTCGGGTAACGGAGAATGAAACTTTTGACGATCTCACCAACGTTTTTGTAATAACGGGGGTTCACATGGACCTGGAGGGTCAGTTGTTGGAGTTCCTGGAAGTTTTTTTAGATGAGGGTCAAAAGAAAAAAAGTAAGAAAAAAAATTTGGCGCAGGTGGGAATCGAACTCGGGCCCGAAATTTCAAAAGCGAATGGCACAGGTAGACCGCAAAGTACTCACGGACGGGCGACCGGCGGGCGAACGACCGCAGATGGGCCAACGGCAGCCCACTGGTGGCTCAACGACCGCGGGTAGGCGAACGGCGGCTCAAGGGCAGGTCAACGACTCTTTGAGAACTGAGGAATTCGAAGAAGTTATTTATTAATTTGTGGTGTGGCCTGCTTAAAACGTCCAACACTGTCAATTTTTATCATTTTTTGTTGGTTTTGAAAATTCAATTCTGAGTGGTCCACTGGCGGCTCACTGGCAGCTCAACAACCGCTGGTAGGCGACCGGCGGCTCATGAGCAGATGAACAACTTTTTGCGAACTTCGGAATTTGAATAAGTTTTCCATTGTCTTGTGATGTTATATGCCTAAAACATCCAACACGGTCAATTTGTATCATTTTTCTGTAGACCTCGAAATTTTGGTTCTGAGTGGTCCACTGGCAGGTCACTGGCAGGTCAACAGCCGCTGGTAGGCGACTGGTGGCTCAAGAGCAGGTTAACAAGATTTTGCGAACTGACTGATTTCGAACAAATCTCTCACTATTTCGTGAAAAGGCATACTTGTAACATATCATCATAACCATTTCCCCCATTTTTCGACGAAATACAAAACATTTATACTGGTTAGGCTACCGACGGTAGAACCAGAACCAGTAGAAAAGAATACTGAGCTGACAAAACCTAATTTGTCAAGACGTCATGGAACGTATAGATTCTATGATTATTTCTTTCTGCAAAGACTATTGAACCAGGCATGAACTATTGTAAACTGTTCATCTGCTCTTGAGCCTCCATTTGTCTACATGCGGCCTTGAGCTGCCAATGGGCCGCCAGTGGGCCGCCAGAATCAAACTGAAAAAAACCAACAGGAAAACAACAAAAATATCTCTTTGAAATGCTTTAAGCCCGTCACAACACGAAAAAATGAAACATTTTCTCGAAATTCCTCAGTTCTAAAAAAGTCGTTCACCTGCCGTTGACCTGCTGTTGGCCTACCAGCGGTCGGCGGAGAGTGGTAGACACCCAACGACACTCCGAATTACGCCGAAGCGTGGTGTTTATCGTCGACCAACAAATATTTTTCCGAAATGTTTTCGTCAGTACTTCGCGTTTTCTGTCATTTTTCTCAATGTTCTTCATGAAATTTCGCTGAAAATAAGTTACGACTGTTCGAAAATTAAAAGTTCAAATTAATAATACTTTTTTTTTGTCAAAAATTGTCGCACTTTTAGGCAAAAAAGGTGAAAACTCTGTCGAAGAAAGTCTATTTTTAAGTAATCATTTTATTTCGGAAAAAACTGAAAATTTCCAATTTTTAGGTGGAATTGAAAGGTAAGTCGGTGAGTTTAGTGTTTTCCGAAATAAAATAATCATTTTAAAATCACTTTTCGCGACAAGTTTTCAAATTTTTTCAAGTATTTTTTCTTGTGTTTTCTCGAAAATTCTTCTGGAACTGGTGAGACAGCACTTCAGAAAAAAGGAAGTTTTGTTTCTACTTAATTTCTACAATGTTTTTGAAAAATTTGAAAACATAAAAATTTTTTACTCTTCTGAAAAAAAAGTTTTTTCAAAATTTTTTGTACAAAAAACTTTGAAAAAATTCTTTTTATTTGAAAATCTGATAACTTATAATGGTCAGTCGTAACTTAAAAGTGTTCATTTTCATTGAGAAAAATGATGGAGTGAGAACTAGCGAAAGGAAAAGAACGAAGGAAAAAACAAGGAAAAAAACAAACATTTAACACACAAATAATGTATTTTAGTTAACTAATAGAGTTATTACTCTTATTATGAATTCATTTAATGAATTCCGAAAAGCCTAATTGAAGCCCTAGTGGAGGGGTGCTGCCCGAATTCCGAACCGCTGGCAGGCGACCGTCGGCTGTCCGGCAGGTCCGCACTTCGCCCGCTGATTGTTCTCCCGTGAGCTACCGGTCGCCCGCCCGACAGCTGACGGTGGGCCGTTGCGGTCTACCTGTGTGGGTTAGCCACTAGGCCACGAGGGCAGTATTTGCAAGAGAAGGGGAGGGCGTTCATATTGTGGTGGCATCTCCCCCTCTCTCGCTCTCTCGCTCTCTCGCCCTTCGCACACAGGTAACGGCGCACATACTGTATTCCACAGAAGGTGCCATTCTATTGAAGCCCCTTTCCCAAACAAACTCACACTAAAAAGTGTTCCCTCAATATTAAGGAATCGTTGAGTAACTTCGTCATCTGGATGAATCATCAGGAGCCACAAGTCTTCGACCTCCGAAAAATACCGTCTTCCAGAGCCCTTGTTCACGTGGACCTGATCGATTCCAGCCAGAAAATTGATATCTGTTGTCATTTTCATAAAAGAGAGACGGCTTCGACGGAACACGCCGGCCAGGAAATCGTGCGAATCGGCGGGGCAGGTGATCGACAGACGACGGAATGGGATACATTGATGGGCTTGGGGGAACATGGATCCCAGCTGGAAAATGGGAGATTAGGAGCTTTTAATTTGTAGGGAGCTACGCCCCATAGATAGAGAGGCAGCAGACACACAGAGAGTCTCGCTTCTCTGCTCCCTCTCGGTCTCTCGCCTGCTAGGCGCATATCTCCCTTCAAAATGGGATAATTTGGCCGAAAACTTTAGGATAGACCCAAAATTATATGGGCGGTCCAGAAAATGAAAGTTTGGAAAACTCAGAGAAAAAAATTTTTTTTTTTGAGAAAAAAAATTTTTCCAAAATTTTTGAAATTTCGTCAGTATGTATTTGACGCACAGCTAAGCAAGCTCACAAAATTTGGGCTCATTTGGAGCATTTTGAAGGGAGTTAGAGCCTTTATAAGTTATGAGGCAAGGGCGCAGACACACAGAGAGTCTAGCTTCTCTGCTACCTCTCACTCTCACGCCTGCAACTTCGAAGGCGCGTAGCTCTCTTCAAAATGGTCTAGATCGGCTGAAAATTTGAAGATAGGCTGAATAAAATATGGGAATTGGCGGGAATAAAAAAACTACCAATTTTGAGAAAAAATTCCAATTATTTTCCGAGTACCCCGGACCCCCAAAATACTCACCCTCTCAATGGTGACCTCATGAATCTCTTTACGCATTTTCGAATTAATAATATTCATCCACCGTTTGCAAACGCGCTCCATCTGACACAACACCGGATAGTCATATTGATCGAATATTTTGCGGAGAATCAAATCCGGCATGTTTGGAATCACTTTTCGATTTCCGCACGTATACATGATGAGGATAGGGGTTCGAGTGGATATTGATGGAGATTCGCTGAAAATTCCATAAAAATCGATAAAAATCGGATTATCCGAAAGAGGTCAGGGAAGACGATAGAGAAGCTGCAAAACCGCCACAATAAAAGGGCTCTCTGTAACAAATGGTGGGTTTGTAATGCCTGGCCTAGTGGTTAGCGCGTGCGATCGGCAATCAACCGGCGAGGGTTCGACCCGGTTCGACCCCCGCCGGTGGCAGACGTTTTTTTCTTTCAGAAGCTGCAAAGCCGCCGCAACAAAAGGGCCTTCTGTACCACTCTACGGGTTTGTAGTGCATGGCCTGGGGGTTAGCACGTGCAATCGGCAATCAACCGGCGAGGGTTCGACCTCCGCCGGGGACAACTGTGGAGAAGAAGAAATAGAAACTACTGTGATCACCTCAAAAATAAGAAAGAGAGCTGGGGCGTTTCCACTGTTTTGTTTTCCTTTCTCCTTCTTTTTCTCAATGATCATTGGTAATTCATTCACAAGTATCTTTTGCACAAGTGCAAACACAAAAATAGATAAATCGGGGAGGTTGAGACAAAGTTTGCTCTGATCAGTTTGTGGAAGATTAGCAACAAAATACAAGAAGATGATTTTCAAAAAAGAGATGTTTGCTCTTAGATGATTTGATCTTGTTACAAATGAGATCAGGTTGGAATTGATGTTTCTCATGAAACTACCGTAACCCAAAGTTTGGGAAAAAATGCTGAGATTTCAGAAATAAGGTAGAATAAAAGAAAAGTTCTGTGTGCATGCCGAATAAATATCCCCAAATATCCACCCAATACCATTTTTTGTTGCGAATCCCCCCACTGGCGCCACGTCACTTTTTCCTCATCTCCTCATTATCTTTTCTCTAGAGACTATTTGCCTAAACCGCTTTTCACCGCTCTTCTCATCTCTCGCAATTTCTCATCACACTCGAATAACTTTGCCACGTCATGGGGGAATTTTTTTTTTGAATAAGGAATCGGTTTTGGGTGAAGATTATTTGGAGAGCATCGAAGGAAGTTAGTCATAAATTTTATTATCAAAATATCTTTTTAAAAATAAAAAATCCGGATTTTGATATCTTAAATTTCCAAAAGTTGAAAGAGTTTTTACGTCTTTAAGCCCAAAATCAGGTCCTGATATCCGCCAAAAAATGGCCTAGAATGACTGAAAAACTCATAAATCGGCTAGAATTTTTTTGCGATTTATGAGCCCAAAATAGCACAAAACGGCTCCGCGACATTTCGAAACCGCGACATTTCGCAACACAACGTCTCAAAACCGTTTAAAATTAGGCATTTTCTGAAAAATTAGAACAAAAAAATTTGACCGAAAAAAATTTTCCGAAAATTTTTTTCCCCAATATTTTTAAATTTTTTCGTTCTAATTTTCCAGATAATCGATAAAAATTGAATCTAAAAATGTGAAAATTTCAAGCCTAATTTTCAACGGTTTAGAAATGTCGGGTTTCGAAATGTCGACCAAAGCAGTTCAAAACCTATCGAAAATAGCTGAAAATATCTGAAAATTCTAGGAAAACAGTCCTAACGAGCAGGGTGAACCTTTCTAAAATCAAGAAATCTGTCGAAAAATGACTCAAGGATGTGTTTCAAATCGCTCATTTTTCGATTTTTCTTATTATCAATTTTTTTTAGTTCAAAAATTGCCCCAAATGTTTTTTAACCGAAAGAATTTGACCAAGATCTAGGAAAAATTCGTCCTAAAACCCAAAAAGCTAAATCCTAAAAATCTTGCAAAAAAGTGTATTCAAACAAGGAATTTGTCTCTTATGTCTGTGTGTGTGTCTTGTTCTACACACGGGCTTTCCCCCCTCATAAGTGCTGCTGCTGCGTCGTAGTTGCTTTTCGCTCCCACTTAAGAAATCAGCGAATTATTGCAAAGATGATGATGGTTTAGGACAGACACGGGCGGCTCCTTGAATGGTTCGGTTCTTTTCCTTATCTAGGGTCTAGTTAAGGACCAAAAAGAGCCTTGTATTGCTCACAGGGAATTTTTGAAATCGAAATTTGAAAAAAAAATTATTCAAAAATTTTTTTTTTCGAAAAAAAGAACGGCAAAAAAAATGAAAGCGGAGTCAAAAACAAATAAATTTAGTTAAAAAAAAAGGTTCCAATCGAAAATTCTCGAAAAATTGGAAAGTTATCTTTTGAGACAAGTCAATAGATCTCCTCAAAGAGATGAGCAGCCAAGTGGCACCCCCACTAGAGACCACACAGATCATGGAGACGCAGACAAAACTAAAACAGAGATCCCTATAGAGAAGAGACGCAGAGGAACCGATAGTTAAAAGCACAAAGTTTTCGAGGGGAGGATGAAGCAATTGACCTCTGTTGATCTTCGTGTGGGAGGGGGAAGAACACTTTAGACATATTGTTTATGGGGTACACAAATGAAACTGTACACAAAAAAAAAGAAAAAGAAAAAGAAAAAAAAAGAAAAAAAAAACATTTTCGCCGGTGTCGGAATCGAACCCGCGTCCAAAATTTCTAAAACGGGAGCGTTAGCCACTACACCACAGGCGCGACAACCAGAGGAAGGGGAGAGGGCGTAGACATTACTGCGGCTTTTCCCTTGAGACGGAAGGGGGAGAAGGGCGCCCGACCAAAACGAACATATAGAAAATATTTTTTTATTTTTCGAAAAATGAGAAAATCCTTTAATAGAAGGGCATGTCTAAGAGAATTAAGTCCGAATTTGTGCCTTCGCCTTATCCATAATCTCCTTTTTGATCTTGGGGTACTGTGGATTGAGGTCCAGAACTTTCTGACAAGTCTCAATACAAGCGAATAGACGACGAGCTTTTAGGTAGGTGAACGCGAGTTTGTAGCCTGGAAATCGGTGGTTTGTTGATAGAGACTGAGAGACAGCAGACACGCAGACAGTCTAGCTTCTCTGCTCTCTCTCTCTCTCTCGCTTACGAATTCAAAGGCGTATAGCGCTCTTCAAAATGGTCTGATTTGGCTGAAAATTTCAAGAAAGACCAAGCAAAATATGAGGATTCTCGGGAATCAGAAATTTGAAAATTTAGGAAAAATGAATTTTTGAAAAAAAAAATTTCAACTTTCGCTGAAATGGTGTCATCATGTTTTTCAGACATAGCAGAGCAAGCTAACAAAATTTGGTCTCATTTGGAGCATTTTGAAGAGAGTTACGCGCTTTTGAAGTTGTAGGTGAGAGAGTGAGAGAAAGCAGACACGCAGACAGTCTAATTTTTCTGCTCCCTCTCGCTCTCTCGCCCCAACTTTAAGAGCGCATCACTTCTTTTAGAACAGCCCGATTTGGCTGAAAATTTCAGGGAAGGCCAAGCAAAACATGGGGATTCCCGGGAGCCATAAATTTGGAAAATTTAAAAAAAACATTCTTTGCTGATAAATTCAAGAATCTTCCAATTTTTTTTTGAAATAATGTTATTATGTTTCTCATATTCATCTGAGCAAGACTTCAAAATTAGGGCTCGTTTGGAGCATTTTGTATAGAGTTATGCGCCTTTGAAAATTGTAACGAGAGAGTGAGAGGGCGCAGAAAAGCAGACAGTTCAGCTTCTCTGCTCTTCTCGCTCTCTCGCCTGCTACTTTTAGAGGCGCATTACTCACTTCAAAATGGTCTGATTTGGCTGAAAATTTCAAGAAAGACCAAGCAAAATATGAGGATTCTCGGGAATCAGAAATTTGAAAATTTAGGAAAAATGAATTTTTGAAAAAAAAAATTTCAACTTTCGCTGAAATGGTGTCATCATGTTTTTCAGACATAGCAGAGCAAGCTAACAAAATTTGGTCTCATTTGGAGCATTTTGAAGAGAGTTACGCGCTTTTGAAGTTGTAGGTGAGAGAGTGAGAGAAAGCAGACACGCAGACAGTCTAATTTTTCTGCTCCCTCTCGCTCTCTCGCCCCAACTTTAAGAGCGCATCACTTCTTTTAGAACAGCCCGATTTGGCTGAAAATTTCAGGGAAGGCCAAGCAAAACATGGGGATTCCCGGGAGCCATAAATTTGGAAAATTTAAAAAAAACATTCTTTGCTGATAAATTCAAGAATCTTCCAATTTTTTTTTGAAATAATGTTATTATGTTTCTCATATTCATCTGAGCAAGACTTCAAAATTAGGGCTCGTTTGGAGCATTTTGTATAGAGTTATGCGCCTTTGAAAATTGTAACGAGAGAGTGAGAGGGCGCAGAAAAGCAGACAGTTCAGCTTCTCTGCTCTTCTCGCTCTCTCGCCTGCTACTTTTAGAGGCGCATTACTCACTTCAAAATGGTCTGATTGGGCTGAAAATTTCAGTATCGACCACGTCAAACATGGGGATTCCCGGGAAATAATAATTGTGTATTTTTGGAAAAAAAGTTACAATTTTCACACTTCCTCTCTCTCTCTCTCTCGCCTCTCTCTTTTCTCAAAGACTTTGACAAGATCAGAGAGCGCAGAGAATTCAGACACCCTCGTTTGTCTACATCTCTTCTGGGAGAGCGCAGAGAAGGGAGACTTCTCTCCCAAACTCACCAAACTGTGGATTCCTCTCCTTCGTAGCCATAAAAGCCTTCTCATACATCTTATAAGCCTCCACATACTTCTGCTCCTTCTCCTTCATCAATCCATACAATTCGAATGCTTTCAAACAGTTACAATTATTCTTAAACACCAAATCCAAAAAGTTGATCGCCTGATCATTCTTATTCTGATTGATATAAATCTTTGCCAACTCTAACCAACATCTCTCCAAATAATCACTATCGTCAAAGTTCCACGTCCTTCCGATCACCATTTTCAGTGCGGCCTTTGCTTTTTGTACCTGTTTCAGAAGCATATTCCCTTTGGCCACTCCATAGACTGCTCCAACATTCACAACTTGTGTTTTATCTGGACTAAATGCCATCCTTTCGAATTCTGCTACTGCTGATTGGATGCTTGCTTTGTCTGTTGTGTGCATTTTAATAAAGTTTTTAGCGATGAGGTATTTGTCGGTTGTGGAGTGCTTTGCCAGATCGTTTAGGTAACCATTGGCGAGGTTTTGTTGATCGGTAGCTTCTTCGATTACTCTGGAAGTACGTAATTTGACGATATTGTGTTTGCAGACTTGGCATCACATTTGACGACAATTCAGCAATTTTTTGCGAAATTGTCGTGAAATATGATGCCAAGTCCATAACACCATGACATCGTATTACATACATTACCATTGAATGTCTGCAGTCTGACGTGATGGTGTTTGCAGACTAGACGTCAGATTTCAAGACAACTCAAATTTTTTATTCTGCTGAATTGTCGTAAACTTTGATGCATGGTGTGTGAACACGGCTAACAAACACCACGACTTGAAACTGCATACAGTCTAGTAAGTCTTGTGTCTGCAATCTGACGTGACGGTGTCACTTGGTGGTGTTTACGGCCTCGACATCAAATTTGACGACAGTTCAGTTTTTCTTGCTCAGAAACGGAACTGTCGTGAAATCAGATGCATGGTGTGCAAACACCACAGCTAGCATCGTTACGACAGGTTACAGACATCCCTTCGAAATGGCTGCAACCTGAAGTGGCGGTGTTTGCAGACTCTGCGTCATATCTGACGACAATTAAGAATTTAGAAGAAATAAGTTGACACATCAGATTGCAAAGGGAAATGTGTGCAATCTGACGTGGTGGTGTCAGTTAGAGTGTATGCAGAACCGACACCGTATCTAACGATTTTCAGTAAATGAGCAGAAATAAAGAATTGTCGTAAAATCTGATTCTGCGTCCGCAAACACTAATACATCAGTCAGTGCCTCGGGATGACCGCAATCTGACGTGACGCGGTGTTTGCAGATCCGACACCGCATCTTACGAAAATTCAGTTTTGGATCTCACCTGATCTCAGGATTCTCAATACTATCCTCCGTGATAATGATCTCATTCTCCGGATTCAAACAAATATCAATCATATAATAAAGGGCCTTTTCTCTCCAAACTGGGGAACTATCCTTTGCTCGAGCATAATACCGAAGTGCTTGATTCTGATCCCCGGTGTACCATTCGAAACGTCCTCGACAGACACAGTAACCAGACTCCTTGACACAGCTGGGATTGATTTCTTGGGCTCGTCTGGAAATTACCTGTATTATAAGGGCCCCGTAAAGAAAATGACACTCACTCTAGGTATTTCTCCGCAGCTAGTTGCTCACCACTGCGGCAGTAGAGCTCAACAATCCGGGACAGGGCGTGCCAGTGCTCTGGAATAAGAAATCGTAGATTGTAGTATTTGTAGTCTTTGCAGTGTGTCCCAGTTTTTATTCTGAGCAATTTTTCGGAACGGGTTAGTTGCAAGAGCTTCACTAATCATTGAGAGAGTGTGAGGTAGCAGGCACGCAGACAGTGCTAATACTCGCTCTCTCGCCTGCATTTTTAAAGGCGCATAACTCCTTTCAAAATGATCCGATTTGGCTGAAAATTTTAGGGTAGACCAAGCGAAATATGAGAAAACCCGGGAATTGAAAACTTGGAATTTTGAAAAAAAATTTTTTTGGGAAAAAAATAGAAAATTTTTCTAAAAAAAAATATAGCCGGTATGTTAGTCTGAGCAAGCTCTCAAAGTTTGAGCTCATTTGGAGCATTTTGAAGGGAGTTATGGGCATTTTAAGTTTTGAGGCCAGAGCGCAGACACGCAGACAGTCTAGCTTCTCTGCTCCCTCTTGCTCTCTCGCCTGCAACTTTAAAGGCGCATAACTCCCTTCAATATGGTCCAATATGGCTGAAATTTTCAGAATAGACTAAGCAAAACATGGGGGTTCCTGGGCAGTAAAAATTTGGAACTTTTGAAAAAAAAAGATTTTGGGAAAAAATCGAAAATCTTCGTTTCATTTTGAAATATTGCCAGTAGGTAAGCCTGAGCAAGCTCACAAAATTTGAGCTCATTCGGAGAATTTTGAAGGGACTTATAGACGTTTCGAGTTTCGAGGCGAGGGCGCAGACAGACAGACAGTCTGACGTCCGACCTCTCTTACTCTCTCGTCTGTAACTTCAATGGCGCATAACTTCTTTCAAAATGGTCACATTCGGCTGAAAATTTCAGAAGAGAGCAAGCAAAATATGGGGATCCTAAGGAGTTCTGAAAAAAAAAATTATTTTTTGGAAAAAGTCAAAATTCCTCCAGTTTTTTTTTTGAATGATTACCAGTATGTTAGAATGAGCAAGCCCACAAAATTTGGGCTCGTTCGGGGCTACTTAAAGAGAGTTATGGCCGTTGTAAGTTTTGAGACGAGAGCGCAGACAAGCAGACAGTCTAGCTTCTCTGCTCCCTCTCGCTCCCCGCCTGCAACTTTATAGGCGCATAACTCCCTTCAAAATAATCTGAATTGGCTGAAAATTTCCGAATAGACCAAGCAAAATATGTGGATTCTGGGGAATTATAAATTTGAAACTTTTGAAAAAAATCCTAAGTTTTGATGCGAGGGCGCAGACAAGCAGACAGTCTAGCTTCTCTGCTCCCTTTCTTTCTACTGCCTTACGTGGATTCGTATTCAGCAACGTGGTATAACTGGTTGTCGCATGGTTCGCTTCACTTTTGATATAATAATAGTCCGCCAGAATCTGTAAGAAGAAAAAATCAAATCAGACATGCCCTTCTATTACAGGCTTACCGAATTAGCCTCATCATTATGTGGATCTACTGAAATGACAGTCTGACATGGCTGAAAAACCAAATTCCATTTGTTCTCCTCTCTATAAATCCGACTGAGCAGGAGATTCGCCTTGATATCAGTCTCATAATATCCCTGAGCCTCTTTACAGACGGTTAGGGCAGCGGTGAAATCCCGGCGACGATAGAGAAGTTCAGCTTGGAGGTTACAGATACGGGCAACCTCTTTTTTGAGAGCAGCCGTCTGCGTTTTGTCGGTGATTCGGTTTTGGAGGGCTTTGGCTCTGGAATGAGGGGGGCGTGGTTGGGTTTGTTTCGAGAAAATTTTTTCCGACAAACAGACAGACAGATAGACAGACATCCAGACGAACAGGCCAGCGGACAGACAGACAGACATCCGGATTGCACTGCTGGATATCCGGATATCCCAACATACTGACAGGCTCAGAGAATCTGGAAACAGACAAACGGATAAACAGAAAACCAGACAGACATCCGGACATCTAGATAAACAGAAATACAGACAGACAGACAGACAGACATAGACACCCGGACAAGCAGTTATTCGCACAGTCAGATAGGCGGATAGACAGACATCCGGACACCCGGATACACTGCAAGCAATGAGGATTCCAGAGATAAAGTGGATGTGCTGACTGACAGACAAACAGACAGACAGATATACAGACAGACAGACAGATGCGTATTCATTGAAATACGGACGGGCATACATATATCCGGACAAAGAGATGGACATGCGGACATCCGGAACCCTAGATATACGGTCAGGAATTTGTTGAGCGGACATACAGAAAAAAAAATTCTTGATAACCTGGCATACCGGACATGCAGACAAACAGACAGACATACAGACGGACAGACAGGGAGACATCCAGACACCTAGTTGCACGGACAGACATCCAGGTTGGAATTTTGGAAATCCGGATATCCGGACACACAGACAGACATCCGGACTGGAATTTTAGAAATCCAGATATCCGGACACACAGACAGACAGGCAGGCTGGATTACTGGAAATCTGGATACTCGGATACACAGACAGACTGGAATGCTGGAAATCCGGATATCCGGACACACAGACATACAGACAGGTATCCAGACTGGAATTTGGATATCCGGATATCTGGACACACAGACACACAGACAGACATCCAGACCTGAATTCTGGAAATCCGGATATCCGGACGCACAGACAGACATCCAACTATCAACATTTGAACTAACTTGTCGAAATCCTTCATCGCCTCCGTAACATTATCCTGCATCTCATGGCACTCAGCCAACAACAACAGGAATTGAATGTGAGTCTGAATGTTTTCAGTGCCAACTGGCTCCGGGTCCTTCTCCAGCGGAGCACGGAGAACCTTCTCGCATTTCTCATAATTCTTCAGTTTCAACAAAAGATTCGCAAGTTTCAATCGCATGTTCTTATCCTTGTATATATTCATGGAGGACTCATAGAAGTTGATGGCTTTCGAGTAGAGATGAGCCATCACATAAGCCTCTCCAATCTTCTCTGCCAGTTGGACATCCTTTGATTGCATTTTCAGTGCTTGTTCGTAGAAATTTATGGCGTCTTCTGGCTCTTGAACCTTCATAAATGCATCTCCAAGGAGGGAGTAGGAGCCGGGAGTGGCCTCGACTTTCAGTAGCTCTCTGTAATAAAAAAAAAATTTTCTGGTGGCTGGCGAGAGGCAGAGAAAAAGAGAAGCGGCCGCCGCAATGTCTATGCCCTCCTCCTCCTTCCACAGGCAAAACGCTGAGAACGAGAAGCGAACGAACTGCGTATCAAAAGTCAAATTTGACACTCATTTCGCTCTCAAAAGGAACGCTGGCCATTTTACTTGGGCTTTGAGTCTCAAAAGAGAATGAAAGGGGCGTCTGGGCGAGCCATACTCGCCATTCGGACCCCTGCTTTTTGAAGTGTACGAGAAGAGTGTGAACAGCGAATAAACCGTGGATGAAGCTCCCTTTTGAATTTTTTATTTTCAACTTTTCATTTATCATTTATTTCACGATTTTTTGAACTTATTGCATTACTTTTTTGTGTCTCTATTTTTTTTGATTTGAAGGCATTGAAACATTTGTATCTGGGTTATCCAACAAAAAATAAGTTATGTTTTTTTCAGAAAATGACAGTTTGGAATAAGGATGAAAAGGGATGAAAATGAAATATGAAAGGACTATACAAGTAAGAGGTTCTGATTTTTTCTCCCAAAAAAATGCAATTTTTAGAAGGACTTTCGAATTCTCACAGAATATGTGTGACGTTGTGGATGGTCACCAACAGTTTCTGATTCGTCATGTAAGAGAACGCAATTATTCACCCTTAATCAAAACAGTATCTTTAGAAGTACGTCCGTCGTCAGCTAAGAGCCTGGATTTGAGCTAGATGGAGCAAAAAGTGGAGAAAGTTTCGGTGAGTTCGAATAACTAATCATTAATTTGAATAACAATAACACTTTTTCAGGTTCTCTACCCGATTTTGTGAGTACACTCACTTCTGGATTACCCGATAATAGGAAAAATCACTCTCAGTTCGTAAGACGGCCCCAGGATAGCTTCAAAGAAGACAACAACTACAAGTCTTCTAGACTAGTTCGGGAACAAGTTATAACTGTTTCTTTTTTATCTTTTTTATAGTGATTTTGAATTGTTATTTTTTATGTACAATTAGTTTTCCTTAATAAATGAACTACAGCAGAACCCCCGTTTTATGTTTTCCTCAAATCGAAAAGCCTAGCTAGCTACGGGAATTTCTAGGGCCCGATTCGGCTGCGGAAAACCGCTGGAGTACGAAAAGTGGATCAAATGTGATCCTCATTTGACGTCGAATCTTGTTCCTCACACGTGCGCCATTTCGTTCGCGGCGTACACGCATTTCGTTATCAGCGTTCTGCCTGTGTCTTTGCGTTGCGCGCCGTGGCCGAGTGGTTAACGCTGCCGCCCTCCAATTTTCCATCGCGGGTTCGACCCCCGTCGATGATAAATCATTTTTTTTTTTTTATTCCTGCCCTTACCTATAACAAGTAGCGAACATCCTCTTATCCTTCTTCTCCTCCAGATAAATATCGGCCATCTTTATCCGTGAAAGATGGAAATTCGACTGTCCTGGCTGGATTTTCTTCAGGATAGCCAACGCTTTTTCCACATGCCCCTTTGTGAGGTACAACTGAGATTGAGCGATTACGAGCTGGTCCTGTTCCGGTTGCCCCGCCCACTCGGCTAAGGCGTCGGCCATGGTGTCTTCGGCTTCTTGCTGGAAGAAAGTAGATGGTTTTGGGAGAAGTGATAGATAAGTTGGGGGATTGTAAGGCGTGTGTAATTCGACGTGGTGGTGTTTGCGGACGCGGCATCAGATCTTACGACAATTTTGCGTTTTAGAGAAATTGAGAAATTTCGGGTTTTTTCTACTAAAAACTACAGACTACAAACTAAAAAAAACCACAAAAACCACAAAGACTACAAAGACTACAAAAACTGCAAACTATAAATACTAAAATAATCAATAATCATGGCTAGCAGACGCGTTGCGGTCGCGTCGCGGCCTCGAAGTCAGATTATAGAATCAAATTTCTGCGATCTGTCGAGTGGTGTTCACAGACCAGATACCACATTTTACGACAATTCATTTTTCATTGAAAACTGAATTGTCGTAAAGTCTGACGCGTAGAGTCTGCAAACACCAAAGCTTTTTCAAACTCTCAGTGAGTTCACAAACTGTCAGACGCGTTGCGGTCGCGTCACGGCCATGAAATCAGATCACAGAGAGAAATTTCTGCAATCTGACGTGGAAGGTGTTTGCAGATCAGACACCACATTTTACGAGAACACTTCCTGCCGGCCGCTACATCAGAAAGTGCGCCCTATTGGACTATTTTTGGCAAAGCTGTATTTTAATTAATTTCCTCAAATTATTAAAGTTCTAAGCGAGAGAGTGTTGCCGCCACGTAAAAATATTTGGCGCCACTTAAAGTTCAAACGGCCGCCAACACTCGAACATTGAATACTCAAGCAACGAGATTGTAAGCAGCGAAATTGTCTAATAGGGCGCACTTTCTGATGTAGCGGCCGGCAGGCAGTGCGAAAATGCAGTCAGGTGCGTCGCGGTCGCGTCGCGGCTCTACAAAACTCACAATTCTCTTCGTCTGCTGCAAGGTGTCAATCAACTCCAACTGCACGGAAATCTTATGAGTATCCGCCGATTCCTTCGCCACGAATAAATTATTCGAAGGCTCTTTCCTTGGTATTTGCATCGCCATTTTCAATGTTTTGATCGCCTCGTCATTCTCATTTTTCTTCTTAAAAGTCTTAGATTTAATCAAATGGTATAAAGAAGTCTCTCGAAGTTTGAAATTGAAATTCAATCCAGTGACTAATGCATCGTCTGCATCTGAGATCTTCCCTCCACGATCCAATATCAATTGAGCCCTTAGAATATGTGCATCTGCCAATGAATCGTCCTTTTCCAATGCCTTTTCTATCCATTTTTCTGCTGAATTCGTATTCGAACATAAATATGAATTCCTCGCTAATTGAAGTGCACAATGTGCCAATCCAGGTGCCACTTCAAATATCATTTGAAGAATTTTCGTCGTCAATTTCATGCATTCATCTGGAGCCTTCATTGGAACAAGGGGGTAGAAATCAAAGCATTGTTCGACTGAAGAGAATAGAAGATCCGAAGAGAAAAGGGACAAATAATCAAGGCCGAATGGGAAGGATTGCAGTTGATTTCGCAGCATTTCAACTAGGTTTTCAATGTGTTGACGGAAGTTTTCAAATGATTTGTCCTTGCTTTGTTTGGCAAGCACTGAGGCGATTAGGTAGTAGAGCTGGAAAAAGAAACTTGAAACAAAAATATGAAATTAATAGAGCTGAGTAATGGTATTTGTGCATGAACAGTAGTGCAAGTCAGAAGTCATACGCTGGTTTTGGCGGGAATTCAAAAATTCAAAGTTTTGATGTTTTCGAAGCGAATATTGAATTGAATGTACGAATTCATTTGTCGTCATACTCGCCCAGGTCGGCTCGAAAGGCAATTTTTACGATAAACCGATAAACGATAATGGAGGCCGATGTTCTTTGATAATTTCAAGTAAAATTTGAACAGTTTCGAAAGCGGCTTTGCAAAAAATTTTGATGGAAAAAAATTCCATTTTTGAGTTTTCCGGCGAATAATGGAGTGATATTTTTGTCTAGAAAAATAGCTCTTCTCGAACCCCGACATCTCGAAACCGTCGAAAATAAGGCTTGACATTTTTAAATGTTTTGACTGAATTTCAATAGATTTTCTGGGAAGTTAAAACAAGCTACGATTTTGAGGATTTTGCTTTGGAAAATTTTTTTTCGAGAAAATGTTTCGGTCAATTAAAATAAAACATTCTGATATTTTCTTTTGTTATAACTGTCCAAAAAATTTTCAAGTCCAATTTTCGACGGTTTCGGAATGTCTCGGTTTCGATATTTCACAGAGCCAGAAAAACTGGTTAGTGAATAGAAGTACACCTGAGACAGATGCACATATGCGTCAAATACACTATTTACGGTGTTCTCAAAACCTCTTCAAGACCTTGTGACATTTGCTCTCAGTGACCGGAGCACACCCTCCGAGTGACCGGAACACATGTGTTATTTTGCTATAAATTGAACACACAAATCAATTGAACCCTTCACTTTACTCTCAACGGAAGTTCGAAATGGCTCCTCAAGTCAATTACCGATGGGGTTATACTGCAGAAAGTGTGTATACAATGTGAGCTATGAATATGAATCATTAAGCTGATGTCATTCTCATTTTTTTTAGGTATGCCAAACTCATTTCTAAATGCCTTGATGACGTGTATATCCCACGTAAGTATTGCCATCACTATTTTTAAAAATATCAATTAATGACCTTTACAGTTTGTCTGACTAAAGAGATGAAATGGATGAAGGAGCATTGGTGTATGGGTGTACACAAACTAAAAGAAGGTCAGTTTGGTATTTCGTTATATTTTATTCAATTTTATTTCTGTGTCTGCAAGCACTCGCGCCGAATTGTTTTGAAATAGCGATACCTAACCATGAAAATAGATACCATATGGGTCAGGGTTTCAAATTCTGAGATAATAATTTCTGGAGGAATAATTTCTGAAGGGATTCTCATAGTAAATAAAAAGACCCCTCTATATACTAAGCGGCAAACTGTTTGGCCTCCGCGCGCTCCGATTTTATGACGTTTGGAGATTGGATTACTGTAGGATTACGGTAACTACAGTAACCCTATTTTTTGAAAACGTGTTCGGAATGAACAGAATTTATTCAACTTTTGCATGTAGTAACTGTAGGATTAGCAATTTGAACCGGTAGGCTTCGCCCACAAATGGGCAAAGCGGTCCTTACGCGATTTAGGGGAGGGGCAGACTATAGTTGTCACCGGCCGGGCCGGGCCTTAGGCCCGGACAGAGATCCCAAGTTTTGAAACATCGAGAAAATATGCCAAATTTTTTCTCCACGCGTATATTCAGCAATATATCAGTTGTTTCAGGTTATTGAAGCATAATAAGCGATTTTAAATAAATTCCAGTGAAAAAATTTCAAAAATTTTTTAATCCGGGCTTGAAAAATGTCTCCCGGACCGGGCCAGTCCGGAATTTGACAACTATGGGACATACCTCTTTTCAGTAACTTCTGTAAACCTCCAAAAACGTTGAAACATAATTATTTAGGCCGGAATTCAAATTGTGAAATATTCGACCGGATTTTGAAATTTTCAGAGTGTGTCACTTTAGAAAGAGGCTTAGGCGCATCACTGCTCAGCGATTGAATATTATGCCAATTTGTATGAATGACAGTTGTGGCCCGCCGGCAGCCCGCCACCAGGCGTGGTACTCAAGGAATGATTCAAATGCCATGCAGTTAATGATTTCTCTCATTACTGGAATGGAAATTATCCATACAGAACTGTTCACAGAATTCTGATACCAATTAGCAGTTCTACAAATCAATATGAGCTTCCTATCATGTTCCGAGAATACCGTGTGACCCCTGTAACTCACCTTGATGCCTGTTTTTTCTCACCTTCCTTAGTTGCACCTTTGCGAACACGACCACTACACAAGAGCCTGAAGCAGCTCACACTCCGTAATTTTTTAAGAATGAGCTGTGAGCAGTGACTGATCTGCTGAATACAGGGGCTCAGCCGCGTGCTTTAAAGAAAACATGTGCAAAGAAT
>GL379800.1:489512-551507 GCA_000143925.2 Caenorhabditis brenneri | reverse complement strand
GCGCGCACTGAGCAGTCAGACTCCTTCGAGTCTGAGAACGTCTAAAACATGTAGCACAAAAATAGCTCAATAGCCGTGAGCATCTAGAGGCTTTCAAGGGTCCCTCATGGAACGAGCTGTACCTCTCGAGAGAGTGGTTGCACAAAAAAGTTGTCAACTACAAAAATAAAGTTCAATCTATGCTAGATACGCCCAATTTTTTTTTTTGAAGGCGTAGAAAATCTTTTGACCGTTTGGCGCATGCTCAAAGCTGACTAAAGTCAACTGAAAAGTGGGGGTGTTCGTATAAATATGGCCGGTACTGTACATATACTAGTTGAAGAAGGTCACTATAGTTGTTTGGCTCCGCGACACTTTGCAACTAGACGTTTCGAAACTGTGACGTTTCGGAACCGGACATTTCGCAACTGGTATAGGATAGCTAGAAATGTGAATATGATCCGTTTTAGCGTTCCGAACAGTTAAGAAATGTTGCGGAACCCATTTCCCAAGTGTCAGAATATGATGACACCGCTCGAACTACTATCGAACCCAAGGAAGATTCTGTTGAGTTTACAGAGCTTTGGAAGCAAAAAAGTACCAAAATTTGAGAAAATAACAATTTCCCGTTCGGAGACTTTTGATTCTGAAAACGATGGAGTGCCTTTACCTGTTTTTTCACCCACTTGCCAACAAGGATGAACTTTTTCCCAGAAGTCTCGTCGGCAAGTACACAGGAAGTACTAGACTTGTCACCTATTGTCAATCTTCATCTTTTGAAGATTGAAGAATCCCTACAGATGTGTTAGGATAAGATAATGGGGTATGAGAACCTTTTTCACAGTTCTTGGGGTGCCTTGGTCCGGTTTGAGGGCCGCTCTATTAGATTTTCGAATTATTGGATTCCCGCCAAAGCTTTTTTTGAATTCTTACCAAAGTTTATCAATTTACGAATTCCCGCCATAGTATTTGAAATTCTGGACTTCCGCCAAAATTTTTGGATTTTCGAACTCCCGCCCGAAATTTAGAATTTTTGAATACCCGCCAACATTTTCGATTTTGGAACAGCGATTCGAAAATTTCGAATTTTTGAGTTTTCCCCAAATTTTTTGATTTTTGAAATCCCGCCAAAACTATTGCATTTTCGAATTCCTGACAATTAAAAAAATTTTTAACTCCCGCCAAAACTTTCTACCTTTAATTTGAAATCCCCGCCAAATTTACCACATTTTTTGATTTTCTGGAATTTCCGGAAAGTAGTTCCTCGAGCTGTGGAGTTTCTGGAAAACTGTAGCTACCGTAATCTCACAGTAATCTTCATCATTTTTCGTTTGTATACAATTTAAGTCACAGATGCACTAAATGCGAAAAAGGAATAAATCTGACCACTCTAAACCAATTTTCTAGATGCTTCAGTGTTATCTTGTCACTGTAACTACCGTAATCATACAGTATTCCGACTTCCGTTATTTCTCCCATACCAAAGTATGATTTCAACGGTTCTAAATCATCTCAAACAAGTGACCGACAGTATCACCTTCCCCCCGTGTCACCTGCTCATCACCTTGTTTGATCTTTCACCGCCTTCCCGGAGGGTGCCCCCTTGTCGGTTTACACGGGACATTACGTCATTAATCGGAAGGAAAAGAAGAGAGATTTATCGGTAGTTTGTGTTAATTGAGTGGTGTAGTTATGATGGACAGGTGATGTTGATACAAAGGTATCTGATGAATGGGGAGACTGGAGTTGGAGGTGGTGTATCTTCATACATGGGTAGCAGAGTGGTAATGCAGCACGTGAATTTTTCGTTCCACCGGTGAAAAATTTTTAGCACGTGAAATATTCTCCAAATAATTTTTTTTCAAAATCCCTAGACTCACATTTGTAAAATTTTCCTACCGTATCCCCCAAAAATAATTTTTTACCTGTAGAAATAATTTCTGCAATTCAGATGACGTGTTTTATTCAGAATTTTAACTCGAAAATTCAAGAGAAAGTCATTAAAAAATTTAAATTTGCCGTATAAACATTATTAAAAACAGTTAACGTGCTAACTTGATATAGAAAAAAAACCATGTGCCCCGCCGGCAAAAAATAATTTTTATTGAGAAACAATTTTTTAAAACGGGTTTTCGATGAAAACTTAGCACGTAAACTGTTATGAATCTTAAAGAAATTAGTTTAAAACATATTTAAAATTTAATTTGAATAGAAATATTGAGTTTCGCCGGAGAAAATTCACAGTGCACTTTGAGCATCGCGAAATCGTTGAAAAAATTATTGAGCGGTTGCGAAAAATAATTTAGCACGTAAACTGTTTTGAAACATAATCATTTTCGATTAGAAATCTTAGTTTTTTTTCGCGAAGCGATTCGTCAAGTATTCGCTGAGAAATCGCTTAGTGCACTTTGTACTGCGGCAGTAAATCGAAGTACTGAAAGTGCACTGTGAAAATTTAGCACGTAAGAGGAATTTTTAGCACGTGTCGTGAATTTGATTCGATTATATAGCCCAAAAGACTCCCAGGAATGAAATTTGGTAATAAAACTCCCAGTGGTTGCCGAGATAATAAAGCGTCAATCTTGAAATTTTGCTCATCATGCGCGCCTATGCGTCGAGCGCGTCACTCGCCGCTTTCATATAGAAAAACAAGAGCGGTGTCAACAGAGGCGTTCTTGGTGTAGTGGTTGTAGTGTTGGCTGACAATCCGTCGGGTGCGGGAGTTCAAGTTCGAAACCATATAGGGATTTCGTTTTTTTTTTGTTTTTTTTTGGAGCTCGAAAAAATTAGCACGTGAATTTTTGGAAAATTTTGAAAAATTTAGCACGTGTAAAAAAAATTTTCGAAGTGCACTAAATCCTCCCATGTATGTGTATCTTGGTTGGAAGAAGAGATAGAAGAAAGTGTTCAACTAATGAAATGTGTAAAATTTTATTTTGAACAATTCTTTAGTTGACAATTTTTTGATATCTCCACTCCTAACTGAGATATAAGCTTTGAAAAGAGAGCTCAGTGGGGCGCACTTGCACCGTGCTAAAAGTTTGATGCTTCATATCTCGGCTCCCAGAAGAGATACAAAAAAGCTATCAACTAATAAAATACGCAAAATTATATGACAAATAGTTTATTAGTTGGCAGCGTTTTGATATCTTTATACCTAACCGAGATATGACGCTCCAATTTCAAGCAGACCATTTATACTGTAGGAGATCGGGACCCAAAGTTTGAAGCTTTATATCTTGGTTCCCAGTAGAGATACAAAAAAGTTGTCAACTAATGAAATGCTTTAATTTTTATTCTGAGCAGTTCCTTAGTTGACAATTTTCTGATAACTACACTCCTAACCGAGAAATACTGCTCTGATCAAAAGAGACCGTCCTAGCTGGGTAGGCTGACTGAATTCCGGATCATCTGATGTTCTCTCTTCATAAAGGGTTCCCCGCACTACTCTCTTAGTCCAACTACCCAATAAATCGCAATAAATCTCATTCTTTTACACCTTCCCATGATTTATTGTACAATTATTCCCCATTAAACCCCCCTGTCTTAACATCCAAAGAGAGAAAGAGTACCGCCTGTCAACTCTCTCTTTATATTATCTCCTTGTATCTTTCTAATTGCCACAAGAAAAGACACCTGTCCTCCTTTATCCTAGTGTAGTTCTCGTGTGTTTCCCGCCAAAGGACCCCACCACCCGCGGAAGGAAAGGGGGCGGAGTCGGAGGGGGGAGGCTCGGCAAGGTGAATACACACGGAGGGAAGGGAGTCATTTAGACACTTTGGTGTTCATCGTGGGTGGTGACCGGTTCTCAGGTCTCTATAATAGAAGAGCGTACATTTTTGGGGAGCTGCTTGGTCTAGAGAGCGCAGAGAAGCTAGACTGTCAGGCTTCTCTGCGTCTTCCCTTCTTTTTTTCGCTTTTGTTTTTTCTTTCTTCTAAAATGCTCTGAGAAGCTCAGGGAGCGCAGAGAAACCAGGCAGTCTCGTTTCTCTGTGTCCCTTCTTCCCTCGGGCGCATGGACACAGAACTGAAGAGAGCTCAGAGAAGCGAGAGTGTCTGACTACTCTGCGTCTTCTCTCTCTTTCTCTCTGTTTTTTCCTTTCTGTCTCTCTTGCTCTCTCTTTCCCAGACTCCGAGAGAGCGCAGAGAAGTCAGACATTCTCGTTTTCTTTGTGTCTCTTCCACTCTAGGCACAAAGAGGCACAACTGAAAAGAGCGCAGAGAAGCGAGACTGTCAGGCTTCTCTGCGCTGCCTTTGTCTTTCTCCCTCTCTCTCACCCTATCGCGAGAGCGCAGAGAAGCTAGACTATCATACTTCTCCGCGTCCTCTCTCTTCCTCTCTCTCTCTCCCACCGTTCTTTCACTTCAAGAGAGCACAGAGAAGTCAGACACTCTCGTTTTCTTTGCGTCCCTTCTATCCTAGACACAAGGACATATAGCTGGAGAGAGCGCAGAGAAGCGAGAGTCTCTGACTACTCTGCGTGTCGCCTCTCTCTCTCTTTCTCTCTTTGACTCCGGGAGAACGGAGAGAAGTTAGACACTCTCGTTTCTCTGCGTCTCTTCTATCCCAAGCACATGAGATGGTGAAGAGAGTGCAGAGAAAAGAGACTGTCAGGCTTCTCTGCGTCCTCTCTCTCTCTCTCTCTCTCTCTCTCTCTCTCTTTTTTTTTCTTCCTCTCTCTCTGTCTTTCACTCTAAGAGAGCGCAGAGAAGTCAGACACCATCGTTTCTCTGCGTCTCTTCCACTTTTGACACAAAACCACCACAACTGAAGAGAGCACAGAGAGGCGAGACAGTTTGGCTTTCTGACTACTCTGCGCCTCACTCTCTCTTCTCTCTCTCTCTCTCTCTCTCTCTTTTTCATTTTATTCCTCGTTTCTCTGCGTCCCTTCTGTGAGAGCGCAGAGAAGTTAGACTGACAGGCTTCTCTCCATCTTCTCTCCCCCTTTCTCTCTTTCTCTCTTTCTCTATCTTTCTCTCCCTCTCTCCCTCTCTCTCTCCTAACCCATCTCTATTTTCAGACAATGTCCTCCCCCCCACTACCTACCGTAACCCTCTCCCCAACCGTATCTCTTGCCTGGGAGCACTGCTCTCAACTCGGCCACGAGATGATCGTCACCACCCACGGCCGTCGAATCTTCCCGTGCCTAGAGTACACCCTCGAGGGCCTGGACCCTCAGAAGCTCTATTCGATGTCAGTTCATCTGGAATTTGTGGATAATAAACGTCTGAGATATCTGAATGGACAGTTTGTCGAGTCTGAGTCAACGGAGAAAAAGGATCCGCCCAGGAGGGTTTTTCATCCGTGTGGAGTACAAAATGGAGAGAAGTGGATGAGTAGAAATGTCGATTTCAATCATATTCGAATCACGAATCGCAAGTCGATGGAGGAGAAGAGCACCTCTTATGTAAGTTTGTCCGGATGTCTGTTTGCCTGGATGTCTGCATGTCTGTCTGTCGGTCTGTTTGTCCGGTTGTCCGAATACCGGTTTATCTCGGTGTCTGTCTGTTTGTCTGTTTATCTAGATGTCCGGATGTCTGTCGAGCCTGCCTATCTGTTCACATGTTTGTCCGGATGCCAACCTGGCTGTCCAGATGTCTGTCTATCCGGATGTCATACTGACTGTCTTCCCAGATGTCTGTCTGTTTGTCTGTCTGTTAGTCTGTATGTCCTGATGTCAGACTGGCTCTCTGGATATCAGGATGTCGCGATGTCTGTCGGTCTGTCTGTTCATCTAGATTTACAGATGTCTGTCGGGCTTGAAAGATGCCTTCCGATCTGTTCACATGTTTGTCCGGATGTCCAGATGTCCAGATGACTGTCTATCCGGTTTGTCTGATTGTCCAGATGTCAATCTGTCTGTTCGGATGTCTTTTTGTCTGTCTCTTTGTCGGTTTGTCTGTCAGCTTTTCTTCTGTCCAGATGTCTATATGTATGTCTGTATGTCCAGATATCAGACTGTCTGTCTGGATATCTGGATGTCCGGGTGTCCAAGTCTCCAGGTATCGGTCTGCCTGTTTGTCTGTTTGTCCGGACGTCCGAAATTGAACAATTTAGGTATGCCCGGATGTCCAGATGTCTGTCTATCCGGTCTGCCTGTTTGTCTGTTTGTCCAGATGTCAGACTGTCTGTTTATTTGTTTGTCCTGATGTCTGGATGTCTAATAGTCTGTCTGTCATTCACCCTGTCTGTTTGTCTGGATGTCAAGATGTCTGTCTGTATGTCCAGATGTTTGTCTAAATATCTGGATGCATGCATGGCTGTCTGTCTGTCTGTTTGTCCGTCCGGATGTCCGGGTGTCTGGCTTCCTAGGTGTAGGTCTGTTCGAATTTTCTTTCTGTCCGTACGTCTGCTTGTCTGTCTGTCTGTTCGTCTATCTTTCTATCTGTCTCTCCGAATATCCGGATGTCCAACTATCAATTTTCAGGTCCACCTCCACACCCAACACCGATATATGCCAGTTTTGACGATCTACGAGGAGGACAAGCCGTTTTACATTGCCTGTGTCCCCAATACGGTTTTCCACACGGTCACTGGATATCATGTAAGTTTCAACCTGAGCAAGCGGGCTCCACTGATAAGAGCTTCATATCTAGGTTAGGAGTAGAGATAGGAAAAAATTGTCATTTAATGAATTCAGAATTGAATTTGAAGCATTTTACTAGTTGAAAACTTCTTTCTAGCTATCATGGGAGCCGAGATATGGAGGTTGGGAGCAAGCGCGCTCTACTGCACTAATGGTTAGAACGCTGTATCTCGGTTAGGAGTGGAGATAGGAGGATGTTGTCAACTAATGAATTGCTCAGAATTAAATTTGAAGCATTTTACTAGTTGACAACTTTTTTGTATCTTCACTGGGAGCCGAGATATAGTGCTATGAAGCAAGCGCGCTCCACTGCTAATCTAGTAAAAGCGTAACCTACAGTACTCCCCCCCCTTTTTTTTTCCAAAAAATCGAAATTCAATTTTTTCGATTCCAGAGCGAAATCCTCGACAAATACAAGACCTCCCTGAACCCATTTGCCACCGGATCCCGCCCGGAAAGGGTGGAGAAACGAAAGGGCGGAGCCAAGGGGACCACATATGGGACACCGAAGAGATTCAAGGCAGTCAAGAGAGACGCAGAAACTGATTTGTTTCAAAGAATGTATCGAGAGATGCTGGGCAAGACTCTTCCACCTCTTCCACCTCTTCCATCTCTTCCACCTCTTCCACCGATCCAGGTGCCAAAAATGGATCCGAGTCCTCCAGGACCGCAGGTGGTGCCAAAATCGGAGCCATGTACCTCTCCAGTGGTCCCAGAATTCTCAAAATCCTCAGAAGATCCAAAAACGGCGCATCCGAGTCCTTCAGACCAGAAGATCCCGGAGGTGCCCTTAGCCCGGCCCCTTCAGGACCTGGCCACGCCCCTTTCCAACTTCTTCCTACAGTACCCCATGTTTTCGATGCCTTTTAACCCATTTTTGACCACTGTGACCCCATTTTTCAACCCATTTGTCCCAAATATCTTCCCCACCCCTTCGGTTAGCCCATCTAGTGATTCTGGGTCCTGCCCTCAGGTCCCTGGGGCTGAGGAGGATGATGAACAGGAAGTGGATGTTGTTTGTTGATTTTTCTAGTTTTTAGACCATTTTTTGTTATTTTGAAGCATTTTTAGACCCCTGGTCCTTTGCCCCGCCCCTTTCGCCATCCCTTTAGCCCCGCCCCTTTCGACCCGACCTGTTCTAGTTGTTTTAGCCGAGTTTTCTCTCCATTTTTTTCACTTTTCTATGTTTTTTTTTACTTCTGGTTCCTAGTTTTTGATCTCAATTTTTGTGCGAGTTTATGATGAATTATTGATTTTTAACGATGAATTTCAAGTTGTACTAACCAAACATTGGATATTTGTCTGTCTGTGTGTCCGGGTGTCCGGATGTCTGTCTGTTTGTCCTGGAAACTGGATGTCTGTCTGTCTTTCCCGATATTTGGATTTTGTTGGTTTCTGTCTGTCTGTCCGTGCGTCTACATGTTTGCATGTATGTCTGTTTGTCTTTCTGTCTGTCTGGCTCCCGTTTTGTCCAGATTTCTACGAGTCTGTCTGTGTGTCTGAATATCTGGATTTCTGGCATTCGATCCCGCATGTCCATCTATCTGTCTGTTTGTCTGTATGTCCGGATATCTGTCCATCTGCCTGTCTGTCTGTTTGTCTGGATGTCCGTCCATCTGTCTGTTTGTCTGTTTGTCTGAATGTCTGTCTATCTGTCTGTTTGTCCGGATGTCTGTCTATTTGTCTGTTAATCTGTAGGTCCAGATGTCTGTCTGTCTGTCTTTCCCGATATCCGTGTTTCCTTCTGTCTGTCTGTCTGTCCACATGTCCGGTGATAATGAGTCCTGCCCTCCAGTCCCGGGGACCAATGAAGATTTTCCTTTTCTAAACCCCTGGTCCTTCGCCCCGCCCCTTTGCACTGCGCCAAATTCTAGCTTATTTCCCGACCGATTCAAAAATTGGATGCTTGTCTGTCGGTGTGTTTGGATATACGGATGTCTAGCGGTCTTTACGTCTGACTGTCTATCTGTCTGTCTGAAAAACTGGATGTCTGCCTGTCTGTCTGTCTATATGTCCGTCTGTCTATCTGTCTGTCTGTCTGACTATCTGTCCATATTTCCGGATGTCCGGTTGTCCCGATCATACACCGGCCATTTCGTGTACTCCAGCACGTCAAAATTTTTGAGCAAAATTAGCGCGTCAAAAATTTTTTGAAAATGTTTTTAATGTTTGTAATTTTTTTCTATTATTATGCAATTTTCAAAATTTTTTTTGCTCATGACTTGCAATTGAAAAAACAATGGAATTTCTGCTTCAAAACTTCGAAAAAAACCATTAATTTCAAACTAGGCACCGTACTTCTCAAAAGATTTACAATATTACTGTAGAAATAAGCATTATTTGCTGAAAAGTCAATTTTTCGGCAAGCACGCGATATTTTCCTGGTAAAACTGTTGTCAAAAAATGAAACAGGATGAGTGAAACATATGAAAAAAGTTTGCGTGCTGGAATTTTTGTTTTGAGCCGACGCGATTGAAGTGTGGAGGTAAATTTGCATAAAAATCGATAATTTTTCACGAGTTAATGAGCGAGTTCGGTGCACGCGCACTATGTCAAAAAGGTACACAATTTTGAGTAGATACGAATCCTTTTTTTGCCGGTCGAAAAAGATTTCGTTTTCGCAGAGAAAAATGCATGTGTACTTTTGCACTGCTCCACGTTTTCGAAGTACTGCAAGTACACATCGAAATCGCAGCACGCACGCTGAAATTCCAGCACGCGCTCTTCACCCATTCGAACAAGCATCGAATTTCATCGACAGAAAAAAAATTTGAGCGTAATCGGTTCAGTGGTTCTGGAGAAAAAATCATCAGAATTCACTAAAAAGTCAATAATTTTTACAGTGTGCGCGCGCTGCCTGCGGCGCCCCACGACCCCCACATCGAGAAATCGCTCGCTGGAGCGCGACTGCGCTGTCGTTGACGCATTTCTCGATTTAAGGTTTTTTGAAAATAACGAGAACAAAAAAATTTTTCTTCGGTTTCTAGCCAACAAATGTTGTTCAGAAATGAAAAATACAAAAAATAAGCCCTCAACTGCTCGAATTCGTCAAAAAATAGCCGAGTTGAACCCATTTTTCGAAAATCAACTGAAAACTGCCAATATTCACACTTTTGTGTAAATAACCGAAATCTGAAAATTTTTTACACGATTTCACTCAACAATTCAGGTAGAATTGACGATTGCTAGCATTTTAAGCACAAAATCAGCGCATAAAACTCAAAATTGAGCGAGTTGAACTGTTTTTAAGATCCAAATTTTTGAATTTCTAAAAAATAAAAATCACATATCTAGAAGTTTTGAGCTTACAAACGGTTTGAGTGTGTATCCAGTTGGTTTCTAATCACTTTTCAGTTGTTTTCGACATTTCAATAGAGACCTAACATCACATTTTCAGCTTTTCAAATTTTTCAGAAAAAATTCTTTTTCAAATATTTTTGAATTTTTGATTTTCTATACGAGTTTTGAAACTTAATTTTCTCAATTAGTGGTTTTTCGTGGCGAAATCGCCTGAAAAAAGCCAAAACTACTCAAGGAAAAAATATATTTGTTTCCGAGTTACTGTAGTTCTTAAAGGCGCATGCTACAAAAGTTTTTTATCAGGAGACGCGCGACTATCTCTTGTACACATTACTCGATGTGGGGGTCGTGCGCCCCTTTTTCAGCTACAGTAGCCAGTTTCTTTATATATTTTAAAGGGGATAGAGAATGACGCGCGAGTAGCGTAGTGGTGAAGACGCTTGTCTTATGAACTGCAACACCCAAGTTCGGAGAAAGTAGAGCTCTTTTTTTTTTTTTTTTTTGGACGCTAGCACGTCACTTTTTTGGAAAACCTAGCACGTCAATTTTTTTTTGGAAAGGGGGTGCGCAAAATTGGCCAATGTATGGTCCCGATGTCTGTCTGTCCGTCTTTTGTCTCTTCATTCATTAGTTCAAAGCAATTTTACCACCATTTTAATTGAAAATTCTTTATTCCCCACTCAATTATTTGGTTACGGTACTTGTGGAGGTTACTGTAGTTGTTGTTGATGGGATTACTGTAGTGGATACGGTAGTTGACGGAACTGTAGTGTTTGGTGGTCGTGAGCAGTCCCTGAAAATGTGAATCAATATCTAATCGAGTCAAAATTTGAAAAATTGTTCCAGTAAGAAATTTTTGCGTGGCGATCCCTCTCCCCATGCGCCTTTAAGCTAACTGTTCTCATTTTTCGAGTCCTAGCACCCTATGGTCACCTTTTTCATTGCTCAGTATATCCCAAACCTTCTCTCAATTACGGTGTGCGCCTTCAAGGACCAGGCCTACCCCGAAAAATTTTTTGGGTTTCTGTACTTATTTTAATCGGAAATTGATAGAATAAAACTGATTATTGTGTAGATTTATTAACAAAAAATCAAAAATTGTGATTTCAAAAAATTATTATTGACCATGTGAAGAGCGGATTACTGTAGGCAGTTAAGGAGGATGGGCGCAGGTCCTGAAAATATTTTTTTTGGGATTTTGAAAATTTCGAGAATTACGGTAGCTAAAATGTCTGCATTCTGACGTCACGGTGTTTGCAGACACCTGGCATCAGATTTTACGCCATTTTAGCTCTCCTAGATTACGGTAGCTAAGAAGTCCGCAATCAGACGTGACGGTGTTTGCGTACCAGACATCAGATTTTACGACAAATCAGATATACTAGACTACGGTAGCTGATCTTTCTGCAATCGGACGTCATGGTGTTTGCGGACACACGGCATCAGACCTTACGGCATATTTAGTTTTACTAGATTACGGTAGCTAATATGTCTGTAATCTGACGTCAAGGTGTTTGCAGACACCCTGCATCAAATTTTACGACATTTGAGCTGTACTAGACTACGGTAACTGATTTTTCTGCATTGTAGCACGACTGTGTTTGCGGACTTGACATCAGATCTTACGACATATTCAGTTCCACTAGCTAAGAAGTCCGCAACCTGACGTGACTGTGTTTGCGGACACTCGGCATCAGACCTTACGACATTTTAGCTCTCCTAGATCACGGTAGCTATGAAGTCTGCAATCTGACGCCACGGTGTTTGCGAACATACGTCATCAGATCCAACGACAATTCAGATATACTAGATTACGGTAGTTTTGTCGTAACAGTGTTTGCGGACTAGGCGCCAGATCTTACTACACTACAGCTTTACTAGATTACGGTAGCTTCGTCGTCACGGTGTTTGCGGACCCGACACCAAACCGTACGACATTTCCTTACATTTGAATCGAATCGACACTCCAATCATTGTACACTATCACACTTCCAATGGTATTCTGCGCCGCCGTTCCACGGTACCCGAATTTGATGAGCAACACCCCATTCCCATAGATGTGATGGGCGTTACTTGTTTTCCTGAACAAAAAAAATAATTTTTTTGAGGGCACCCCCCCCCCCCACTTTTTTCCCTCAACTTACACAACGGATAACACGAATGGATTGCCCCTTGTGAAAACCCTCGAGGAATAGGCCTCTGGTCCCCAGGTGTCCTGAAAATTGGAGAGAGGATTACGGTAGTTAGGGTAGATACCGTACCCAATAATTATTGTAGATGTTTTGAGTGCTTGACCATCTCTGAGAAATGTGAACTGGGATTTTGGAGGTGCCGAATTTGGGGTTAAAACCCAGGTAGAAGTTTACGTTGGATCTGGAAATATGGGTGGCGCAAGTTGCCGGGGAAGAATTGGGCAAGTTGCCGGGGAGGAATTGGGCAAGTTGCCGATGGGAAATTGGGCAAGTTGTCGGAAGAAAATGAGCACGTTGCCGGAGGGCAAGTGGGCAAGTTGCCGGAGAAAAATTGGGCAAGTTGCCGGAGAAAAATTGGGCAAGTTGCCGGAGAAAAATTGTGCAAGTTGCCGGAGGGGAACAGGGAAGTTGCCGGAAGGAAAGTGGGCAAGCTGCCGGGGAGAAATTGGGCAAGTCGGCAAAAGGGAGATTGGGCAAGTTGTCCATTGCGATCGGGCAAGTTGCCTAGTAAGTTTTGCCCAGGTTTACAGATTGGGCAAGTTGCCCAAGAAAATCAGGCAAGTTCCCAATTTTCGCCCTTCGTCCTAATTTCCGTTCTAGGATCTTTCGATTCCGACCAAAATGTTTCATTTTGCGGGCAGCTTGCCGAAATATAATGGGCAACTTGCCGGTATTTCGTAAGATAGCTGATTTTCTTGGGCAACTTGTCCTATTCTGCTAGGCAGCTTGCTCCGATTGGCCGTATCCAATGGGCAACTTGCTCGATTCTGATGGGCAATAAGACCAATTGGCAAGTACACCAAGGCAACTTGCCTTGGGAAAATAGGCAAGTTGCCGATGCTAACAGGGCAGGTTGCCCAATCATACTAGAATGTTCTGTTGCACATGGGCAAGTTGCCTATCGGCAGGGCAAGCTGCCCAGAAAGTTGCCCAGACAAGAGTACGGCAAGTTGCCCATGACAGTAAAACCGGCTGAAATTGATGGTCAGATTCTGATGTTCAATGTGCTTCGATTCGATAACTTGGGCAGGCTGCCTTCAGTTTGCCCAATCCTCGCCGGCAACTTGCCCATTACATCCGGCAACTTGCCCAGAAACCTTGCCGCATTGCCTTTTCTCTTGGCACCTTGCCCAACACCCCCGGCAACTTGCTCATTTCATCCGGCAACTTGCCCAACTCCTTTCCCATTTCTTACTGTGAAGCATTCTGCCAGATATGCCCAACAATGGTAATATTATCTCCAACTTCCATAGTCCTCCCGAAATTGACGGTTCGCCAGCGGAGATCTCCGTAGAATTCCTGAAAATTTTTGGATTTCTTTCAGAATTTCGGGTAGGTAACTGACAATAGTGTCGCAATCTAATGTGGGTAGTGGAGCCGACAGGTTGTACTGTGTGGTGGTGGCGGGGGTACGGGTTACTGAAGTTGTTGGAGAGGTTACTGTAGCCTTGGTGGTAGTGGGTACTGTAGTTGTAGATTGGGTTACTGTAGTTGTTGTGGTGGGTACTGTACTTGTTGAAGATGGGGTTACTGTAGTGGATACTGTAATTCTTGAAGCGGTGGAGGTTGGGGTTACTGTAGTTGTAGGCGTGGGTACTGTAGTGGCAGGTGTGGTTACTGTAGTTTTGGTTGAAGTGGTAGGTACTGTAGTTGTAGTTGGGATTACTGTAGTTGTTGGAGTGGTTACTGTAGTTGTGGACGTTGGGGCTACTTTAGCTGTAGATTGGGTTACAGTAGTGGTCGGCGAGGTTACTGTAGTCTTGGTGGTAATGGGTACTGTAGATTTGGGCGTGGTTACTGTAGATGTAGATCGGGTTCCTGTAGCGGTTACAGGTTGAGCGCAGTCCCTAAAAAATTATACTGGAAATATATGGATAAAAAAAACATTCAAGCAATGGAAAAAATGGAAAATGAATAGATTTTATAAAAATAGAGGAAATTTTCAGGCCCCACCCTCCCTCTTTTAGAAGGGCATCAGTAGGCAAGACGAGCTCACAGTAACCCTTGGGAAATTGCTGCACCTACAGTAACCCGGGTTACGGAAGGTTCGGTAGTTACAGTAGCCTTGGCTACTGTAGATTCTTTTTGACCACTGTAGATTCGTTTGTTGAGATACTGTACCCACAGTATCCAGAATTACTGTACTTATGAGATTTGAGTTTCCTACAGTAGTTCGGGTTACTGTACTTACATAGTTTCCTACTGGTCCCTTTTTGTGGTACCCTTCTTTTCTCATCCCGGGACTACTGTAGCTACAGTACTTTGGATTACTGTAACTTCCGTTTCTGATATTACTACAGTAGCCTGTGCTACAGTAACTTGGGTTACTGTACTACCTACAGTAACCATATCTTCTCCTCCCCCGGGGTGCTCTTATATTACAGGTTCTCTTTTCTCATTCTGCATCCCTGGATTACTGTACCTACAGTACTTTGGGTTACTGTACTTCGGGTTACTGTACCTACAGTAACCCCTAGCCCAATTTCTGGGGTGCCCTTATATTACAGGACCATTCCTGTTCCACTCCCAACCCACATCTGAACGACTACTGTACCTACAGTAATCCGGATTACTGTAGTCATAGAATTTCGCTTTCCTCTAGTAACCCCTATCCCAACTTCTACAGTGCCCTTATGTTAGAGGACCCTCCCTGTCCCACCCCCAACTCACATCTGCACGGTGTCAATTGTCCACTCGCGGAATCCCATGAATCCACCGACCTGATGAAGTCGGACATCCCCAACCATCCAATATTTCTTGATCAAAAGTCCATTTCCATACACTAGATAGTGATCTGTTCCTCTTCTGAAATAATTGGAGTTGGTCCTGCCCTTTTGAAGCCCCGCCCCTTTTGGACTTACACAATTGACAACGTGTAGGGCATGCCTTTGGAGAATGGTCGAGGGGAGAAGGTCTCGTAGCGATAGTCCCATTTTCCCTGGAATTATTTGGTTGGGTTACTGTAAGTAATCCTGGAGTACTGTAGGTACAGTAACCATAGGTACTGTAATTACAGTATCCCAGGGTGCTGTCGGTACAGTAATCTCGGGTACGGTAGGTACAGGTACAGTAACCCTGACTACTGTAGCTACAGTAATCCCAGTAACTCACCCAAAAATAGTTATAGATGATATCCGTCCTCCACCATCTCATATTGACATGAATGGAGATTTTGGATTGGAGCCATTCGGGAGTGAGGCCCACGTACATGCTGAGACTTGATCTGGAAAAAGGGTATGGGTTACTGTAGGGACGATAGGTACCGTAATCCAGATTTCTGTAGTTACAGAATCCCATACTACTGTAGTAACCGTAATCCTGGATAATGTAGGAACCGTTCCCTAAGCAGAGTAACCCAGGATAGGTACAGTAACCCAGACTACAGTAATCCTGGGTACTGTAGGTACAGTATCCCAGACTACTGTAGTTACCGTAATCCTAGATACTATAGGTACAGTGTTGCCGCATAGTAAAAAAAGGATAGGTACAGTAATCCAAACTACAGTAATCCTAACCTCTTGCAGGTACAGTAACCCGGGTTACTGTAGAGAGTCACTGTCGGTACAGAATGCCAAAAGACTACTGTAACTACAATAACCTGAATTACTGTAACATAAGCTAAGTACAGTACCCGTTACGATAATATGACCGCGCAAGCAGGTATTGTAGCTACAGTAACCCATCCAGGTACAGTAACCTAAACTACAGTAATCCTAAATTCTGTAGTAGCCCCAAACGGTACCGTAACCCGAAATCGTGGATACGGTTCTCACCGTAGCCCCTACAGAAACCCTAAATCGTATCGTAAGACCCCTTCTCAGGTACTGTAGCTACAGTAACCCGCCAAGGTACAGTATCCAGGCTCTTTGCAGTATCCCCACCTACAGTAACTCTATACACTACCGTAAACCTAAATCCGTGTTAATGTACCTACCGTAACCGCAAATGATATCGTAACCACCCATCGCAAGTACGGTAGCTACAGTAACCCGTCAAGGTACAGTAACCCTAAATTCAGAATAATGTACCTACCGTAACCCCTGCAGTAGCCCCAAATGCTATCGTGACCACCCATCGCAAGTACGGTACCTACAGTAACCCTTCAAGGTACAGTAACCCAGGCGTCCTACAGTAACCCCCCCCCCCAAAGTACAGTACTCCTACAGTAGCCCCCTTACTCTGTGGCATTATTCCAAATGTGTCCAGTCATTGTGAAGTTGTCCCCCACCTCCATATATCTCGAGAATTCAACCATTCGCCATCGCAGATCTCCGTAGTTTTTCTGAAATTCCTTCAATATAAGGGGTCCCCCCAGAAGCCCCGCCCACTCACAATAATATCACAATCCAATTTCGGCAGCGGGGCCTTCAAATCATACGGAGCTGTAGTGGGGGTCACCGTCGTCGACAAAGTTGTAGCCTTTGTAGTGGTTGTCCAGTTGGTGGGCAAGTTGCCGCATATCAATTTGTCCTCCGGCACCTTGCACCGGACCGTGTACCCGAGGATGTTTCCGGTTAGGGTGTAACCCTGCGAGATGAGGTGCGCGTAGTTGTTGCCGGCAACCATGGTGTACTGGAATTGAATAGGTTACAAAGACTACAAAGACTACAAAGACTACAAAGACTACAAAGACTACAAAGACTACAAAGACTACAAAGACTACAAAGACTACAAAGACTACAAAGACTACAAAGACTACAAAGACTACAAAGACTACAAAGACTACAAAGACTACAAAAACTAGAAACTACAAAACCTACAAATTACAAAAAAAAAAACAAAAAGTTTGGCAGCCCCGGGGGACTCGAACCTACGCGACGCCACACCGCTGGATTACCAGCCATCAGCGTTAGCCACTCGGCCATGAGTGCAAGTTCAGCGAGAAGAACAGACGCTTTATTTATACCATTCCGCGCCACCAGAAGAGAAAGAAAAAGACTTTGCCACGCCGCGGACTCGAACCTACGTGTCGTCGGATCGCCGGCTGCCTGCGTTAGCCACTCGGTCATGGGTGCATCGTCGGTAACAAAGGCAGAGGGCGTATATAAAGAGGGCGCTTTTCCCCCTCTACTCACCCCCACATTCCTCTTGAACAACTCGCGCATCGGCCTCAATTTCAGTCCACAAATGTTGTCTTCCGATGAAAAAGCGGTTCCAATTCTTGTATAACTGACTCTCCTCCCGAAATCCTCCACTCCAATGAAATAGAACTTTTCGTCCAAATCGAAATACTGATAGAGGGGTACTGTAGACCCGCAGAACGGGAGGAACGTCTCATTTGAAGGGAAAATGCACACTGGAATAGGGTTATGGGAATCCATATTCGGATCCTGGATGAATCCAGTGCCAATAATTCCATCGGGGATTCTGGAGACATTCTGGAGAGGGGAGACGAAGAGATAGATGAGGTCGGATGGATCAGGGGTGTAGGCAGTGGTGCTTGCTGTAGATCCAGAAGACGTTGAAGCAGGAATCGTCGAGAATTCATAACTGGGCAACTCTCCATACACAAAATCTCCCCTGGAATCCTTACAATTGACAGTGTATCCAACGATATTCCCAGTCGTGTTGAATCCTTGATTCAGGAGGGTGGTGTAGGTGTCGTCTCCGGCGATCACTCGGTACTGAAACTTGAGAAGCTTGGAGAGCGCAGAGAGGTCAGACGCTCTTGCTTATCTGCGTTTCTTCTGTGAGAGAGGGCAGAGAAGCGAGACTGTCTGGTGTGTCTGCGTCTCTTCCATCTCTCTCTCTCTCTCTCTCTCTCTCTCTCTCTCTCTCTCTCTCTCTTCCTCAGAGAGCGCAGAAAAATCAGATACTCTGGTTTCTCTGCGACTCTTCAGCCCGCTAGACACAAAGGCACGACGCTGAAGAGAGCGCAGAGAAGCGAGACTGTCTGACTTCTCTGCGCCCCCTCCCTCTCTCCTCTCTCCTCTCTCTCTCCTTCTTGGAGAATGACTATAGAGAGAGCGCAGAGAAGTCAGACACAATTGTGTCTCTGCATCTCTTCCCCGCTAGGCACGATGTCACAGCGCTGAAGAGAGCGCAGAGATGCGAGACTGTCTGACATCTCTGCGTCCTCTCTCTCTCTCTCTCCCTTTCTACCTTTATCACAGAGAGCGCAGGGAAGCTAGACACTCTGGTTTTCTTGCGTCTCTTCTAACGGATACCCTGAGAAGAGGGCGTAGGGAAGCCATACACTCTTGTTTCTCTGCGTCTCTTCTATCTAACTGTAAGTACGACGAGAGCGCAGAGAAGCGAGACCGCCTCTTTTCTCTGCGTCCCCCTCTCTCTCTCTCTCTTACCCCAACGCCCTCCTTAAACAGCTCCCGAATCGGCACCAACTCGAGCCCACACGAGTTCTCCGCATTCTCAAAAGCGACTCCAATCACTTTTCCACTGACATTTCTTCCAAAAGTGTACAACGAAACGAAATAAAACTTCTCCTCCAAATCATAATACAAATACAAACTCCTTCCGAATCCACATCTCGAGATTACTGTAGAATTTGCAGTGAAGACGCAGACGTTTGACGTCTCCAGAATATCCAATTCAGACGGCGTGGTGCCAGATGGATCCAGCCAGTATCCCTGGGTCCCGGAGGATTCTGATACGATTCTGATGGGCTCCACATAGAATCCGACGGTGGAAATGGATGTTGGAGTGGGGGAAGTCATGGAGGAGGGAGTCGTGGATCCGGATCCAGGGATCTCTATGACGACTTCCCCGTTGGGGGCGGAGTCACAAGGGATTGTGAACCCGATGATTTTGCCGGTGGGGGTGTACCCTTGAGAAGTTAGGTCGGGATAGTGGTCGCCGGCGAAGACGGTGAACTGAAAGATAAATAGGGTTGGGTAGGGTACAGTAATCCTAGGGGTACTGTAGATACAGTAATCCTGGTTACTGTAGGTACAGTAATCTTAGGGCACTGTAGGTACAGTAATCCTGGGATACTGTAGGTACTGTGGGTACAGTAATCCAGGTTACTGTAGGTACTGCAGGTACAGTAATCTTGGTTACTGTAGGTATAGTAATCTTGGTTACTGTAGGCAAAGCGATACAGTCACCCCAGATACTGTATATACTGAAACTACAGTAACCTAAGCTAGCTACAGAACCTTTAATCTGTTTAGGTACAGTACCCCAAATCCATCAAACTACAGTAACCCTTGATAGTGTGGATACAGTAACCATTACAGTAACCCAAAAACAGTACCCACTCTACCTAGGCTTACTACAGTAACTCTCTTGTTATTTCATTTCGACAACTACCGTAATCCTACAGTAACCTGACTACGCTGGGAGAGCGCAGAGAAGTCAGGCACTCTCTTTTCTCTGCGTCTCTTCTATCGAATATTTTTATGAGAGAGCGCAGAGAAGCGAGACTGTCTGGTTTCTCTGCGTCTCTCTCTCTCTCTCTCTCTCTCTCTCTCTCTCTCTTCCGCTCTCTGTATCTCAGAGACACCGAGAGAGTGCAGAGAAATCAGATACTCTTTTTCTCTGCGTCTCTTCTATTAGATAATTTTATGAGAGAGCGCAGAGAGGCCAGAAACTTTCGTTTCTCTGCGTCTCTCCCACTCTAACCAAGAAGAAACAAAGCTGAAGAGAGCGCAGAGAAACGAGAGTGTCTAACTTCTCTGCGTCTCCTCTCTTACCCCAACTCCTTCCTTATAGAGCTCCCGAATGGGTTCCAATTCCAATCCACACTCATTCCCAATACTTCTGAACGCGTATCCAATATACGAATAAATAAAAGTGTCCGTTGTCCCGTAAACCGAATCAATAAACCCGACAAAGACATGCTCCCGATCATAGAACTGAACGACACGATCCACGTCTCCACATCTGGATAAAACAGATCCATTTCCATTCAGAAGACACACATTCGTTGGGGCAATTGGGGTGGCTTGGACTGGAGGGGTCCAGGGGAGATGGGCGGAGCCGACTCCTTGGGTCCCATTTGTGGAGTTTTTGAGGAGGATTGTCCAGATGGGAGTGGTGGTGAAAGTGGAGGATGGCTCCGGGAGCCCGTCGTCGTACCCGAAAGTTCTGGAAGAAAGATAATGGGTTTTGTAGTCTTTGTAGCCCACAAGGATATTTCTAAGACCGAAAGTCGATGGACCATTTTTTCCAAAATTTTTATTCTGAGCAATTTTAGGAAACTCGGGGTTTCGTAGTTTGTAGTCTTTGTAGTCTTTGTAGTCTTTGTAGTCTTTGTAGTCTTTGTAGTTTTTGTAGTCTTTGTAGTCTTTGTAGTCTTTGTAGTCTTTGTAGTCTTTGTAGTCTTTATAGTCTTTGTAGTCTTTGTAGTCTTTGTTGTCTTTGTAGTCTTTGTAGTCTTTGTAGTCTTTGTAGTCTTTGTAGTTTTTGTAGTCTTTGTAGTCTTTGTAGTCTTTGTAGTCTTTGTAGTCTTTGTTGTCTTTGTAGTCTTTTTGTAGTCTTTGTAGTCTTTGTAGTCTTTGTAGTCTTTGTAGTCTTTGTTGTCTTTGTAGTCTTTGTAGTCTTTGTAGTCTTTTTTCTTTGTAGTCTTTGTAGTCTTTGTAGTCTTTGTAGTCTTTGTTGTCTTTGTTGTCTTTGTAGTCTTTGTAGTCTTTGTTGTCTTTGTAGTCTTTGTAGTCTTTGTAGTCTTTTTGGCTTGTCCGAGAGGAGTACACGCCCCTCCACCAAACTCACGAATAAATGGGAAGATTCGCAGGTACAGTAACCGCCGTAAACGCGTATCCCAAGGTCCTCACGAACTCGTATCGATAGCTACCGTACTCCTCCAACTGACACGCCCCGAATTGATCGGGATACTTTCCGTTTGTATAGGCGAAATCTGAAATTTTGGATTTTCAAAAAATTCAAACAGAGGTGGGCGTGTCCTCCTTACTATCCGAATCTTGGGAATAATACTCATCATAACGGATCAATCCTGCTGATTCCTCTGCGGCGAGGTACCCAGCTTTGCCCAGAATTCTATCAGATCCTGATGGATTTGTTTCGAATTTCAGGCAGCCCTGAGAATCGATGACATTGAAGACAGGCTTGACGGTGATGGGAAGATTCTGACACGTGTCGATTCCACAGCCTAGATCCTTCAGGAACATCTCCTGGGTGGGGCCACGCACGGCGTTGTAGTGTGTGAGGTCTGTAATGAAAATCGGCTTCTTTATATACGCCCTCCCTCTCTTGTGTGGTTCTTGCACCCGTGGCCGAGTGGCTAACGCGGGCGGCGCGCAAGTTCGACTCCCCGGCGCGATAAAAGTCTTTTTTTTTCTCTTGTGGCGCGCCCAGGTATAAATAGGCCCTCTTTTCCTTCCGCCTACCTTGCACCCATGGCCGAGTGGGTAACGCGAGCGGCTACCAATCTGACGGCGGGGGTTCGACCCCCTTTCGGCGTAATTGTTTTTTTTTTCTTTTTTTTTTACTCACTTAGCCTAGCAGAGTCCTGTGTCACCACCTGAAATTGTGGCAGTTTTGTGAAATAAATGGATTTCATCGGAACGGCGGCAGTGTCCGTGAATCGAAAAATTGGCTCCAGGATTATTTTGTGATATTGGAATACGGAGTCCTGGAAGGTACATATTTTTTTGACGGCTCAGGATTCTAAGGCTTTTTCAGGTTTCTTGAAGCTTTTCTAGGCCAACACCTCCTCCTTAAGCGCCCATGAAAAACGTCTTACCACTTGAGAAATCAGGCATATTTGTAAGAATAGAAAGATAAAGAGAGGCTTCATGCCAACGATATATAGATAATCAAAATGAGAGTGATTGAGGGGAAGGGAAAGGCAAAAAATGATGTGGAGAATCATAAATTCTATGTAAATTTGACAAGGAGAGATATTAGCATGTAATCAATGGTGACTGAACAACGGCTCGACTAAAAAATATGTCGTTTCGCCTCAAAAACTCACAGTGAATACGCGTTTTGTTTAACTCGTTTTCAAAAGGTTTCATTCGCGGGCTCTGTCTTACTGTAGGGTCGCATGCCAACTGCGTGGCGACTCAGCGATACGTAGGCATTTTTCTCATTTTGTTGAAAAATTAAAAGTCAGGGCCCAAGCTTTTTTTTGAATCAAATTGAATAGGAATTTTTCTTCGCATCATGTTGAATATAATATTGACAGAATTTGATCGAAAGTTATTACTGAAAAGTGCTCTGGAAACATGGTGCGCGCTCCTTCGGCTTCAGCGCGGCTTACTGTCACATTTTAAAGACGCAATATGAAATTTGTAAAAGTCCATGTGAGATGGAGCGTAGAAACAAACCAAGGAAAAAAATTGTACGTACAAAAAAATTTACCTTGAAAATTGCAATTTTTGCTCAAACTGTCGGCAGTCTTCAGAAACCGCCTGGAAAATCCAACTTTGATAAAAAACAAAAAAACACTACAGTAAAAAGTTTCGGTCGCGTAGTAAGGCCTTCTTGATACAAAGCACATTATAATCTGCAGCTTGCTCTGTAGTTTTTGTAGTTCCCGTAGTTCATGTAGTCTTTGTAGTCTTTGTAGCCAAATTACTATACTGAGCAACCTCATGGAAGCTTGATGCACCTTTTTGTTCCAAACTTTTATTCTGAGCAATCTGTGAGAACTCGGGTTTTGTAGTTCGTAGTATTTGTAGTTTGTTGTAGATGAGTTCATTCGATAAGTTTATTCCAAAAACGACGTTCACAAAATACAATAAATTAAGCTTGACCAGTCTACACACGCGCCTCCGGCGCATTTGCAGACTGGTCATTGTTGATTAAATGATTTTTTTTTTCACAGGAGACGAAACACAAAAAAAACATTTTTGAAAAAGTACAGTTTTACTTGTAGAAATCGAAATCATTGGTGTCCTTCTTGACGACATTCTTGTAGGCCTTCTCCAAATCCTTCGTCAAAACGACATAACGATTCTCGCGAACCGCTTGCATACCAGCCTCCTGACAAATCGAATTGATGTCAGCACCGGAAATCTTGTCGGGACGGGCGACCCAATCCTCCAAATCCACGTCATCCGAGAGATTCATTTTGGAGCAGACGGTCGTGAAGACGAGACGTTTTTGACGACGATCTGGGAGTGGGAATTCGATTTTACGATCGAGACGTCCTGGACGGAGGAGGGCGGGGTCAAGGGTATCCTGACGATTGGTGGCCATGATCACTTTCACATTGGTGCTTTGATCGAATCCGTCCATTTGGTTAAGCAACTCGAGAAGGATACGTTGGACCTGGAAATTTGAAAGTGAAGGGTGCAGAATTCTTTGAAGCGCCTTATCTCGGCTCTTAATGAAGATAGAAGAAAATTGTCAACTAATGAAATGTGTAAAATTTTATTTTGAGCAATCCATCAGTGGACAACTTTTTCATAGCTTTACTCCTAATCAAGTTATAACGCGTCAAACTGAAAACACTGTACAACTCTTACAAGAGCTAACCCTATAGTTTGAAGCGTCGTATCTCGGCTCCTAGTGGAGATAGAAGAAAATTGTCAACTAATGAAACTCGTGAAATTTTATTCTGAGCAATTCATTAGTTGACAACGTTTTGATATCTTTACTCCCAACTGAGTTACACCCTTCTTACCTCACGATCAGCTCCAGTCTGTGCATCGAAACGTTTGGTGGCGATCGCATCGATTTCGTCGATAAAAATGATGGATGGACTGTTTTCCTTAGCCAGACGGAACACGTCACGCACCATTCGGGGTCCTGAAAAACGGTTATATTGGAGTATGAAGGTAGAAAATGCAGTTAACCATGTTAAGGTTAGCACTAATAGTTTGAAGCTTTTAATCTCAACAGCCATTGGAGACAGCGAGAAGTTCTCAATTCATGAAATATGCAAAATCACATGACAAATATTTTGTTAGTCGACAAAATTTAGCTATCTCCACCTTCAAGTGAGATACGGAGCTATAAACACCGGTCTAGAACGGAGGTGCTTGGATGTATCAGTAGAGCGCATTTTCTTCAAAGTTGTGTATCTCGGCTCTAAGTAAAGATGCAGGAAAGTTGTCAACTAATAAAATGTGCAAAACTACAAAACAATCATTTTATTAGTTAATAAAATTTCGCTATCTCCACTTTCAACCGAGATACGGGGCTCGAAACGCCCCTCTAGAACAGAGGTGCCTGGGAGTAGCAGTAGAGCGCACTAGCTTCAAAGTCCTATATCTCAGCAGCCATTGAAGACAGCAGAAAGATTTCAATAGATGGAATACACAAAATCTAATTCTGAGCAACTTTTTAGTTAACAATTTTTTGCTACCTCTACTCACAATATAGATACAATGCTTGAAATGCCGCTCTAGTAGTGAGATACATGTGAAAATGATAGCACTTGCTTCAAAACTCTCTATCTGGGCTCTCAGCAAAGATACATAAAAGCTGTCAACTAATGAAATATGCAAAATTTAATTCTGAACAACTGTTTAGTTAATAATTTTTTGCTATCTCGACTCACAACCCAGATAAAAAGCTCGAAATACTGTTCTAAAACGGAGGTGCCTTGAAATAGCAGTAGAGTATATCTTCAAAGAGACATTATATCTGAGCTCTTTGTGAAGATACAAAAAGTTTGTTAACTAAATAAATTTGCAAAATTCAATTCTGAGCAACTTTTTAGTTAACAATTTTTTGCTATCTCTACTCCTAGCCGAGGTATGAAGCTCTTTTCAGTGGAGCGCGCTTGCTTGTACCACTATGAACCCCCATCCCCTCCCGTTCCTAACTGTGATATATTTGATGAATAAATTCCCTTACCTTCTCCCAAATACTTCTGCACAAACTCAGATCCAACGACCCGAATAAACGATGCAGCTGTATTGGCAGCCACAGCCTTTGCCAACATTGTCTTTCCGCATCCAGGTGGTCCATACATCAAAACTCCTCTCGGGGGATCAATTCCAATTTGTTGATAGAGTTCTCCGTGAGTCAATGGAAGTTCGACAGCCTCTCGGACTTCTTGTTTCTGCATGTCTAATCCTCCGATATCTCCATATGAAATGTCAGGTTTCTCATCTGGACGAAGCATTTGGATAGAGGAATCTGCCTCTGGAGGTAGAACATCAACCAATGCATTCGAGTATTTATGAAGAGCCACTGAGCATCCAGGCTTCAGGAGTTCTCTGTCAAGAATCGAAAGAACACGGACATAATAATTGGATCCGGTGGTGGAACCAACGATAGCGTGGTTCTGATCGACAGCTTCCAAGAATTGACCGATAACCAGTGGAACCGATTGAATCCTTTTCACTTCTTCCTGAGCATGAAGCAGTTCTTTTTCGAGATTTCTCGTCTCCAATTTGATATAATCCTCCATAACTTGAAGATGTGCCAATTGGGTCTCCAGTGTTGTCAATTTGATGTAATCATCAGATGAAACATCCACTGTTGGATTTGGTGGTGGACGAGAATGAGTAGCCGGAGCCGGGGAATCAGCGGCCAGTGGAGATGCGGCGATACCGATTTCGTCGAGAGCTGCGGCCGACATTCTGGAAAAAGTGATTTAAAAAGTAGGATTGACGATTTTCGAAGAAGGATAGTTCCGACAAGAATTGAAGAAAAAAGGAAAGTCAATGAAAAAATTGAGGTTTTTCTATAATTTCGTCATGGGATTGTCTGGGAGCTATTGTTTTTGTTCCCTGTCGCCAGATATGAAAAAACGCCATCTTTATGTACTTCCCACGTCCCGGCGAAATCGACACGAATGCGAAACAACAATGAAACAACCGAATTTTCTATGATTTTTCTGATATTTTTTCACTTGGAAAGACGTGTTTGAACACGCTGAGTCGGAAAAATTTAGTCTCGATCAGGCTTCTTCACTTAGTTTTTGAGATAATGCGATTTTTGTACTGAAATCGAACCAAAATAATTGTGTTGATTCCGCCGGGCCATGCGCCATCCTTCTGCCTCACTGTCTTTTCTCGCTTGGCCGAGTAGCTGGAGCGGGCGGCTGGTAATCTGGAAGCGCGGGTTCGAAGTCAGACGATTTTTTTATAATTTGACGATGTTCTCTTTTTTTTTCATTTTCATCCTCATCGGAGTCTATTTTTACTGCGACACACGGAAAAGAGACAAAAAACATAGATTTTTTTTTAATTTGACACGAATTCCGTGCTGATATTTGATGAAACTTGAGTTTTTGAGTCACAAATTAAAATTAAAAAGACACTTTCAATTCGTAATTTCTAAACAAAAACGGCATTCCTCAATGGACCTCTCTCATCCAAACAACCAAAAATTCGAAATTTCCTTCTGGGACGGCACTCACAAAAAATCGTCAAACACAGCCCGAAAATCAATGAATTTGGTCAGATTTATTGGAATTTTTTTTGGGAAATATTTGAATTATTAACTAAATAAATATTAAATAAATGGAGATCATATGGAATCACAAGAAAAATGGAACAAAAAAAGCGAAAGACGTATTGAGAGGGGGGAAAACATTCAAATGAAAAAGGAGGAAAGTCATCGTCCGCAATGAGTGCGTGGCGGTGTTTGCGGACTGACCCGGCGTCACATTTGACGACAAAGGTGGGATGCATTGGGAGGAGGGGAGAGGATGGATAATATCGAAAAATAGAGGTTTTTTCCGAAATTCGAAAAAAAATTGAATTAATAAATAAAAATCATTAAAAAATTATGCAGCTTTCTTTGTTAAATCCTCAATATTTGAAGATTTCAGCCTGTCAATTATTTCCTTTCGTACTTTTTCATCTTGAACTTGATCGGCTAGAAGTCGATCCAGGAATTGTTCGGTTTGGTTCAGAGCGATCTGGAAAATAGGGATTTTAGAGTTTTTCAAGGGTTTTTGAGATGAATTTTATGGGGTTTTACCAGGAAAAAGGGGGGGGGCGGGTGCATTATTTTTTCAGGAAAAAGTTTTTTCGTGAAATTTTTGGGGGTTTTCACGATTTTTTGGGTTATTTTGGTTGAAAACATCCATGAAAAAATAGTTTTGATTATCGAAAATTGAAAAACTTTTACACCAAGGAGATGTTTTCCAGCCGATTTTAAACACTCCAATCTGGCTCCAAATTGAGCGACAAAATGGTCTGAAATCTGCAAAAATCATCAAAAATTCAAAATTTTTTATTCTGTGCAATTTCAATTTTTTCAAGTTTTCTACATTTTTCGTGATTATTTCAATCAAAAATTCATCAACCTAGTCCATTTTCAACGGAGTTTGGCTCTATATTGGCCGAAAGTGGTCTAAAAAAACCAGCAAAACTCATCAAAATCCGCAATTTTTTATTCTGAGCAATGGGATTTTCCTAGGTTTGAAGGGAAAAAACTCATGTGGTTACGAACCATTTTAATCAAGTTTTGGAGGTTTCCGGCTCTGAATTGCTTCAATATTGGTGTAAAAAGCAAATTTAGAAGGAAAACTCAGACTTTTTTATATTTTTTTATTTTCATAGCAAATTCAACTTTTCCCTTTTTTCTGGAATTTTTTTTTCAATGAAAATTTGGGGTTCATAGGGCTGTAGGACCTCGTTTTTATTTTTCGGACATTTCTATATTTTGGGTGTCCTAAACCGAGACTTTGCCTACTCTTTATGATCAATGCCTTTCTAATAGAGGTTCTTGAAGGAAATTCTGCTGAACCTCTACAAAATATGGACTAGAAACCGTACCTTTTTCAAAACCGGCTTCACCACACTTCCCAACGACTGTGGTTCTCCAGTTTGATGCTCATCGTGCATTTTCAGATTCAACGATGGTAGAATTCGACTCAAAAAATCCGGTTGAACACGTGGAAACAACGGATGAATATGGGACAAGTCGATTTCGGATTTTATGCTCTGAAAAATCTTCATTAGAACGGTACCTTCTATAAAAAAACTCACATTTGAAGCCATCGAATTCTGTGGAATGGCCGTCGGGACACGTGTGATTTGGTAGGAGACTGGAATCATTGGGATTGGGGCCGCAGTTGGAGGCGGGGCCACCGGGCGGGAGTGCGCTCCACTGATCACACTTCCGTGGATGTGCTGGAATAGGGTATGGTAGACTACAAAGACTACAAAGACTAAAAACCCCTACATTCTGATACTGCTGAGCATAGGTTTCAGCTGGCGAAACTTCTGGAATCTTCGGAAGAAGATCCTTCGGAAATTCGTCAATTGTGTTGTAGATTTGAGGTTGATGGGTCTCTGGCACTGGCGGATAGACCCTTGGTGGCGAGATTGGCGATGGGACGTGATGGTCGATTACTCTGGAAATGGTATTTTGATAGAAAGGTATTAGGGAGCGGGTACTGAAGAAAAAAAAGGTTGGACCACGCCTAGGGGTTGAACTCGGGTTGGAAAATTGGAAGGAAACAGTGCTAGCCACTGAGCCACGGAGGGTAGAAAAAGGCGCGCGTCTCTGTCTCTTTCTCTTCCCCTGATGGATACAGAAGTGTTCAAAAATACAGTGATCCTATCCTACATACCCCACCACTGCATAGATCATGTTAAAAAAAAGAAAAAAAGGTTAACCCTGACGGGGGTCGAACCCGCGTCTGAAATTTCAAAATCAAGAGCGTTAGCCACTGCGTCACGAGTGACAGACGGCGAGGAGGGCGAGAGGGCGAAGATAAAGAGACGCATCTCTCTCTCTCTCTCTCTCTCTCTCTCTCTCTCTCTCTCTCCTCCCCATCCCCCCTGGCTGGAAAGATGCTCTAGTGAGAAACGTGGTAGATATTCAACTGCTATGGGGGTGATCAAGTGCTATTGTCTCATGTGCTATTGTCTCATGAGCTATTTTGGCTCTTGTGCTATGGATCAAGTGCTATTTTTGGATCAAGCGCTTTTTTGCTCTGGTGCTATGATTGTTGATCAATTGCTATAAGTTTTGTGTCATGCGCTACAATAGCATCTGAGGCATTAATAATGGAGAAAATAGCATTTGATCTATAGCACAAAAGCCAAATTTTGGAGAAAATGTGAGTATTTCCCAAGAAAACCATACCTATTGCCCTTCCACTCGACAAACGACGTTTCCGAAGGCAATCTTGGAATGACAACTCGATTATCTGGATCATAAGGTTTTCTTAGCTCTTCTCCCTTCTCACATCTTCCAATTGACACCATAAATACCAAAGTATCCGGACAATGTCGTTCAGTCCATCGACCCAATCTACCGTATAACGGAGCACATTGAAGGTACATTGATGGGGAGCTGCAATTCAAAATATAGGAGGAATGCAATTGCGCTCTATTGAAAAATCTCTAAATTCTCAATAGAGCGCATTTGCACCATTAAGACATACCTCGGATGAGCACAAAACGAATCGGCGTCATATTTCAACTCGCACTCTCCATTTATCCGACATTGACTATAGATATTTGGGGATCCCGGAGTCTCCTCCTCCACAGTTACCGTATTCCATTCGGGGGACCATGTGGGGGATGGGGTCGCCCATTCAGGGGCTTGAGTTGTGAATCGAATCATATGGGATTCGACATCCGGAGGTCGGTAGATGTTGATATCCGGACGGTAGATTGGTTTGATGGTGGTGATTGGGGTGGTGGCTGGAAGTTTGGATTCCGAGACTCTTGGGGAATTAGCCTTAAAGGCGCAGCATGGGTCTTGTCAGGAAAACCGTTTTACTGTTATATCTTCCAAGATTTGAAAAAATCAAAAAATTCTTCAAAACGATTTTTCACTCGAAATGCGCCTTTAAACGGATTTTTTCTTCTGCTAACGATTCTGAGAAAAATTCAATAGAGCGCACTTTCGTAAGATTTCCGAACTAATAAGATTTTGGATTCATGTTTGCAGAACATTCGCCCCATCGAAATTTGAATTTTGCTCCAAAAACGGCTCAGAAATATCAATTTTGAGAACAGTGATGACGACTATATACTAAATTTGATCACGCGCCAAACTTATTCAAGTTCAATGGAGCGCGCTTGGAAGAAAATTTTGAATTCAGAACAATTCTTGTTTGCTGAAAACGCGCTCTATTGAGACTTTTCGGTTGGTTCAAAAATGATTCAAAAATATAACTTTTAAGCGAAATTATGACCAAAAAATCGAATTCCCATTGCTAAATTTGGTTACTCTGAGTTCAATGGAGCGCACTTGCAAAAAATCTTTCAATTTCCAAAAATTTTGTTCTAGCTGAAAATGCGCTTCATAGATAACCATCCACTGGCTGAAAAATATGGCTCAAAAACCTTAATTTTGAGCGAAATTCTTGTGCCAAAGGTAACAATGTGCAATCTGACGTGACGGTGTTTGCAGACCCGGCATCATATCTCACGACAACTCAGTTTTCGGTCGTACAATTCAGTTTTCGGGCAAGAAAACTGAATTGTCGTAAGATTCTATGTCAAGTCTGCAAACACCACCAACTGACACCCCCACGCAAAACCACAGACAAGCTCACCTTCCACGATCCTCTCCTTTTCACTCTCCATAATCTGTCTCATCATCTCTCGCTCCCTCTCCATCGCCTCCATCCGGGATCTCTCCTCGATCTCCTTCTTCATCTGCTCCTGAATTCTTCTTCTCTCCTCCAAATCCTTTTCTCTCCGTCTCTCTTCCTCTTCCTCTCTCCGTTTCTCTTCCTCATAAATCGCCTGTTGTCTCTCCTCCATTTCCTTTTCCAGAAGCTTCCGTTTCCTTTCTTCCTCTTGCTGTCTGCGTCTCTCCATTTGTTGTTGTCTCTCCGCCTCTTCTTCTCTAACTCTCTCCATTTCCCTTGCTCTCTCTTCCTCTAGTTGTCTGCGTCTCTCCATTTCCTTCTTCTTCTTCCTCTCCTCCTCTTGTTGTCTGCGTCTATCCAATTGCTCTTGTCTCTGCTTCTCCTCTTCTCTGACTCTCTCCATTTCGCGTGCTCTCTCTTCCTCTAACCGTCTCATCTCTCGTTCTCTCGCTTCCTCTTGCTCTTTTCGTATCTTCTCTCTCAACTGCTCTTCTTCCAGTATCTTCTGCTTCCTGGCTGCCTCCAATTCTTGTCTAACTCTCTCATTTTTCTGTTGTCTCTCCATCTGAAGACGTTCTAACTCTCTCATTCTCACTATTTCCATTTGTATCTCCTCTTGTCTGATTCTCTCCATTTCCCGTTTTCTCTCTTCCTGTCTAATCCTCTCCAGCTCGCGTTCTCTCTCCATCGCCATTCGTTCTTGCTCGGCGTAGATTGCTGCTTGCTGGAACAATTCAAATAATGCAAACGCGCTCCAATGCAAAACTCACCCTATCCATCTCCGCTTGGCGGGCTTTTTCAGCCTCCTCCAACTGTCTGCGTCTCTCCATTTCGCGTGCTTTTTCCTCCTTTTCCTGTCTGAGTCTCTCCTGCTCCATTCTCTCGAATTTGTCCTGTTGTTGACGTTCGGAGACGGTTTTTTGGTGCTGGACAATGTGGAGGAGTTGGTTGAGGAACTCGTTTTCAGTCATCGTTTGTCCGTTGTATCTGGAAATGTTTGTAGTTTGTAGTTTTTGTAGTTTATGTAGTCTGTAGTCGCCACTCGGTGCGGTGCCCTCTCACGGGGTCTCCCCCCCCCCTTTCTCTTGTCACGCGCAAACGCCTGCAGTCTGTCTTGCGCCCTCGCGGTGTAGTGGTGAAGGCGTTTGACTGACGATCTGAGGGTCGCGGGTTCGAACCCAGCAGTGGTCAAATCATTTTTTATTTTTTCTAAAGCAATTTTGAGTACTCAGAAAGTGTTTTTCTCTAATTTGGCGATATTTTCTAGGTTGTGGACTTGAAGAAATGACCTATTTCGCAACGAAATTTGTAGTTTGTAGTTTGTAGCTTATGTAGTCTGTAGCTTGTGATTAACGTAGTTTGTAGTTTGTAGTTTATGTAGTCTGTAGTCGACTACTTGGCGCTGCGCCCTCTCACGCGGTCCCCCCCTTTCTTTTGTCACGCGCAAACGCCTATAGGTTGCCTTGCGCCCTCGTGGTGTAGTGGTTAATGCGTTTGACTGACGATCTGAGGGTCGCGGGTTCGATCCCAACAGTGGCAAAATCATTTTTTAATTTTTTCTAAGCAACTTTCGACACTCAGAATGTGTTTTTTCTCTAATTTGACGATATTTTCTAGGTTGTGGACTTGAAAAAATGACCTATTTTCCAAACTTCAAATAGTCTCACCTCACAGTATACTCCGGTGTCATCGTCGTCATTCCCTCGACTCCGAAATTCTCCCCGCGCCTCTCCATCTTTTCATACGGAGCCAAAGTGTGGGGCATCCCTTGAGATTCTTTGGGAGGGGCTACTGTAATCTTCTGAAGGCCAGGGATGAATCTGGTGGCGTGTGTCACTGGCATCGGGGTAGTTGTGGTTCTGATCCTTCCGGGTCTAGTGAAGGCGGGCGGTCCTCCTTCAGCTCCTCCACGAATCCTGGTTCGGGGCGATGACTCCTCACTTTTATTCATCATATTCTTCTTACTCGCAAAAATTACTATCTTTGGAGTACTAGTTTCTTCCTCCTCCATAGATTTCTGAATCTCCATTGACATCGGAATAGTAGTTGGGAGTGGAGTCGTCGTCATTATCGTCGTAGTTTTCCTCAGTTTTCCCCTTGTTCTTGCCTTTGGTTTCCGACTTTTCGGACGAATCGTCGAGAAGACAAACTCTTCTGGAGCAGCCACAAGAGCCGCTGGAGTCACTTGAACTTCTGCGGAGACAGGGTAGCTGGCTGGAATTGGAGCAGGAGTTGTGATGATTGTTTTGGGTGCGGTCTCGTATTTTCGCATCGGTTTTAGCATTCGGCCATCTGGACGCTCTTTGCAGACCTGGAAAAGAGCAAGATCACATTTTTGTAATTTGAAAATTACCAAAAAAGTCCAAACATTTCCGCTAAAAACCTTGAGTTTTGTTATAGGAGCTCCCATTCAAAACGGTATATCTTGGTTAGAAGTGGAGCTATTGAAAAATTGTCAACTACAAAAATGTTCAATATGCAATTTTGCACATTTTGTTTATTGACAACTTTTTTGTATCTCTTTTAGCTACCGAGATATGGGCTCAGAACTATTATGAGTCTATATTTCTATTAAGTATAACTCGGTCAGCAGAAAAAATCTTAGAAAGTTGTCAACTGATGAACTACTCAAAATAAATTTTTGCACATTTCACTAGTTGAACACTTTCCTGTATCTAACCAGGTAACCGTGATATAAGGCTCCTTACTTCACCAACAACATGTTTCTGCTTGGATCAGTACATCTCGATTAGAGGTGAAGATATGAAAAATTGTCAACTGAAGAAAAAATTTTGCACAGTTTGTTATTTTATTATTTATCTGTATCTCAACTGCTAACCAAGATATGGGGCTTTGAAGTGATTAGCTGTACAGATTCAACCATATTTTTCGCTTAAAGCAGTTTATCTCGGTTAGGATTAGAGTTATCAAAAAAGATTAACATGAGACTCATTTATTATATAATTTCACGTAACTCATCAGTTGAGCATGTTTTCCAAACTCATTTGGCAACCGAGATAGGATCCTTAAAAAAAAACATGTTCACGAAAAGCAGTTTTGGTTTTTTTTACAAATCTTTCTAAGGCTTTATATCTCGGTTAGAATTAGAGATATCAAAAATTAGTCAACTAATGAAATATACACCATGCAATTATCCACATTTCATTAGTTAAACAGTTTCTTGTATCCTTTTTGGCAACCGAGATATGCAGCTTGAAAGTTTACCAATTAAAAAAACTCACCCTATCTTCCGGGTCAAAAGTCATCTGCGGAGCGCACGGCACAACCCAAACTCTTCCAGAGGGTCCACACTGTTTGTACCTTGATGGATCCCCATTGACTGTTCGAAGACCATATGTCACTCGATTACATCGTTCCGAGGTGAAGATCACATCCGTGAGAGCTGGAAAATGGGGTTACTGTAGGGGGATTAGGGACTGAGAGTCAAATTTTTGAATTTTTGATTGAAACCACTGGTCTTGGCCCAAAAAACAGTCCGAATCAGGCTGTGCGAGAAAAAAAATCCCGAAAAAACTCAAAAAAATTTTTTTTTCGAAAATTTCGGACCGGAAAAATCGAAAAAAAATGTTTTCGGAAATTTTCGGGATTTTTTCGGTTTTTTTCAAGAAAGATCGATAAAAACATGAAAATATACAACTGAAAGAACCGTTTTTACCGAATTTTTTAAATTTTTACCGAAAATTTTTCGCACAGCCCTGTCTAAATCACTCAAAAATCCCAATTTTTTTCCAGATGTCATTTTTTTTCTCAAAATAATCCTTCATCCTCCGGCTAGCAAAAATTGACGATATCTGACGAGAACTGACCAAAAAAGCCCAATCTCGCCACAAAATCCTATCATGTATGGCTCAAAATCAAGTATTCCAGCCCAATTTTTGTAGTTTGTAGCCTTCTTTCCCTATTCTAATCGCCCCTGTTTATCCCTCCCATTAAAAGTAAAGTTCTGGTAATTTCGTGCAAATATTGGACCCCCCTTCCACCCGGCGAGAAACTGCCAGTAGTAGACACACTTTATCAAGTGTTGTTGGGTGACAGAATGTCAACAAGGGTGCAACCTCCCGTACCTTTTATCTTCACATATCTAGCCTAGGAGATAAGATTTTAATAGAAGGTTTGGAGGGAATTTGAATTTGGCATCATATTTTACGACAATTCACGGCATTCCCGAAAAAAATGAGTCAAAATCTAGAAAATTCTGAAAATTTTCAAATCTAAAACTTGAAATTTCGAAAAACCAGAAATTCTTAAAGAGTCGTAAGATCTGATGCCGATTCTGCAAACACAAAACTCCCCTTCTATTACAGGGAGCCCTCAAAAACATCATCATTTTCCCTCTTTTCTTCTACTTTCCACCTAATAAAACCACCAATCCCCATCTCATTTTCTCCCCCATCATCAAATAATCCAAAAAGTACACAACTCAATTCTCACGCTCCCCCCTCCCCGAACGAAATGATGATCCGATTAAAATGCTCATTAGACAATAAAAAACGAGTGGGGGCTCCTTGGGAAAAAAGTAAAAAAGATTTCACCCCGGGTGGGGGTCGAACCCGCGTCGACCGGATTAAACGAGGGCGCTAACCACTACGCCACGGGTGCAACAAGTGGAGAGGGGAAAGGGGACCTACAGGAAAGAGAGGCTCCTCTCTTTTTTGCGCGGGGGGGATGAGGAGGGGGGAAGAAAGGAAGGTCCCCCTGTTTCTACAGGAAGAAGCCCTGACCGGGGGGGATAATAGAAAAACGAACGGGGCATTGAAATTCGATATCCCTTATTCTGAGCAATGCACATGATCGGTCTTTGCGCAAGCGCATCAATTGAATTGAAAAGAGAGAATGTTTTTCATGTTTTTCATCAAAGAATAAAAAGAAATGCCATCCGGATAGGAATGATGCTTATGTTTATATGTGCACTTTGTGACGTTTTTGAATGAAAAAAGGATTTCGTAAGGAGAAAAAATTTATTATGAGCAATGCGATAAAAATTCGAAAAGTTGGAAATTTGAAAGTTTTTTTTCAAAATGAGCTACAGTTTTTTGAGCATTTTTCGCCGATATTTCTATTTTTTAAAACATGAAAAATTGCTACAGTAATAACTTCTTACTGAAAAATTGCGTGCGCCTTGATACTTTGGTAAAAATGCGCCAAAACTTTCTCAAATCCAATAGAGCGCAGTTGCGCAGAAAACTTGAAATTTCAATAATTTCGTGCTAGCAGAAAATCCGCTTCCCTGAGTTCTACAAAATGCTCCAAAAACGGCTCGAAAATATTGATTTTGGGCAAAGTTACAGCCAAAACTTGGTTACGCGCCAAATTTTCTCAAATTCTATGGGGCGCACTTGCCTGGAAAACTTTAAATCCGGATAATTTTGTGCTAGCAGAAAATGCGCCCTATCGAAGTTGTTGTTTGAAATTTAAATTTAGAAATTTTCGGTCAAATTCGAAATTTCAGGTTTTTGGAAATTTGGAGAAAAAACTTATTTTCGAAAAAACCCGAAATGCAAGTTTTCCCCGAATTTATCCAGAAGGGTACCACCAGAAAACCCATCGAGAAAATACGAAATTCAAATACCCGCCAAAAATCCCAAAAAAAGGGCACCCACCTCTAAAAATCTACCAAAAAACCCAAAAAAACGTACCTGACGGGACCCAAAACAATAAAATGAACAGGAAGCATCGCATCCTTTTCCTCCAAATCCCAAATGGTTCTTCGCTCCTTGTTATTGGATTTTGATCTGATCTGAGCAAGAAATAAAATGAAGTTTCTCTTCATACGGAACGAGGAAGGAGACTAATCAAACAAGAGGGTTTGACAACCCAACCAAAAAAAATTCAAAAAAACAAAAAATCGATAAAGTTGTATAAAAGTTATAGTGATGATGGTCAAAACTGTCCGATTAAGGGGTGGGTAGATATGACTGATTGGTAATAAGAGTAAACACACGAGAAAGAACTCTTTTCGGACTGCTCTCCTGTCATATATCTAGAGTCTCCCTCCCTCCCCACCACCATCAAATGGGGGCGGAGCCAGAAAGTTTTGCTCTCCGCGCGGAAGCACTTTGCGCGTTTCGGATTACTCTCTTCCCAAGGGCATGTTTGATGAAGTTGGCTGGGCTGCCACGTGGAAAAGGATTAGGGGTCCAAGTTGGTCAACTTGGACTGGTTATTTTTCAAAGTGTACTTGCAGGATTTTTTTGGTGGGGATAAAAGTTACAGAAGCGCCGGATTTGGACATCCGGACCAGAGCTATCCGAAAAAAAATTCCGAAAAAAATCGAAAAAAATTTTTTTTGAAAATTTCGGACCGAAAAAATTCGAATGATGATTTTTCGGAATTTTTCGATTTTTATCGAATTTTTCATTGAAAAATGGGTGAAAGGCGGTAAAAACATGTTTTTAAAAAGTTTTTTTCGAAATTTGTTTTCGGTTTTCTCCGAAAAATTATTTGGAAAATGACCGAAAAACCGAAAAATAAAAATCCTTTCGAAAATTTTTCGTACACCCCTGATCCGGACAACAGAACATACACAGTGAATTTTTTTGTACGTGATTTCAAAATATTTCATTCGCGGGCTCTGTCTTACTGTAGAGTCACATGCCAACTGCGACGCGACTCGGCGATACGTAGGCATTTTTCTCATTTTGTTGAAAAATTAAAAATCAAGACCTAATCTTTTTTGAAACAAATTGAATACAACCCTTTCTTGGCATCATGTTGACTATAATAATGACAGAATTTGATCGAAAGTTATTACTGAAAAGTGCTCTGGAAACATGGTGAGTGCTCCTTCGGCTTAAGCGCGGCTCACTGTCACATTTTAAAGACGCAACATGAAATTTGTAAAAGTTCGTGTGAGATGGAGCGTGGAAACCGAGAAAAAAATTGTACGTACAAAAAAATTTACCATGAACATACTTTGTACTACTTCAATCCATTTATTTCTCTTAATCTACTTTTATTCATTAGTACAATCGAGTGTCAATTATAATCTCGAGTTATTCAATCACATGGCAATTGTGCTTGCTCCACCAGTCGTACTTCCCGTCGTTCCAGCCGTCGTTCCGCCCGTAGTACCGCCCGTCGTGGTTCCGCCCGTCTTTCCAGTCGTCATTCCAGTGGCTCCAGTTGTTCCACCGCCCACAGTAATTGCACCGGTCGTTGTGTTGCCGAAACCGATTCCAGTGATTCCAGCAGTGGTTCCAGAAACGTCGCATCCGTAGCGTTTGTACATTCCACGGTACCTGGAAAAAAGAAAAAAGATTTGTGAGGTGGAGGAATTGAACCCGGGTGTGAAAAATTAGAAAACAAGAGCGTTAGCCACTGCGCCACGATGGTGCAACAGAAAAGGAGGGGAGGCGGGGGGTGATAAAACCCCTAGAAAGAAAGGAGCGGCAAGTGGGGGGGGGGGGGGGTGTAAGGAAAGGCGTGAATGTGGATTAGCTAGATCTGTACAAAGATCGGTATGTCCGTATGTCCACGGCGCAAAAGTATTTTGCGCGCAACCAATTCATACGAATTTAAGTAAAATCGAAAGGGAAAAGCCACGCGAAAATGTCGATCAAAAAATAAACTAACCAGAATCCATAGACAGTTCTTCTGAGGAAGTAGAAGACGACTCCAATCAAGACGGTTGAGAGAATTGATCCACTGACGAATCCAATGTACAATCCCCAGACCCACCACTTTCCTTTTGTATAAATGGCATCATTTGTATTGTCAGTTGATTGAAGTGCTATTCCCAAAAGAGCGTTACTTGCCAATCGTTTCGGAGAGGCTGTAGTGGTTAAGACGATTGGTTTGGGTGGATCATCCGGTTGATTCGTCAGGGATTCCTTTCCATCTGCCACGTTGAATGTACCATCACCTTGATTTTTGACTTGCTTCTCTTTGACTTCATTTTCTTTGGCTTTATTGATGAATGTTTTTCCAGAGTTAATCATCTGAAACAAAAATCCAAATTTTCAGAAGTTCATTGTAAAAAAAATCAAACTCACACTGGAAACAATACCAGCATTGTCAACCAAATCGTCATAATTTTCAAAGAAAAACGACACTTTCGAGGCCATAGTCTTGTCCCATTCATCAGAATCCGAGATGACCACTTCACGGTACATATTGGCAACGTAGAACTGAAAGAATAGAGTTTGAAAAAAAGAAAAAAAGATTTTTCCCTGGTCGGAACCGAACCCCCGTTGAAAAATTCAAAAGCAATAGTGGTAACCACTACACCACGCGGGCACGCAAAGACCACATAGAAGGAGGGCGCTTAACTTCCTCTCTTTCTCTGGCAGCCGAGGGGGGGTAGAGGGGATTCGATAGCAGAATGGAAAAGCCAGAACTAACCTCTCCGCGTCCTTCTCCATTTGGTCCTTTCTTCACTCCATATCCAACTTCAATCGCATACATTTCATCATCGTCAACGAGTGCTGCTGGCTTCAATTCAATCGGAGAGGCACGTCCATTCTTTGGCCAAATGACAAGACCGTTACGTGGCAGAATGAACATTTCGAAACGAGAACGACATAGTGGTGGAGCACTGTCACTGTCGTGATTCTCAGCGTCAATGCACATTTTGAATCTGGAAAGTGTTCTGTTAGGGTCTTCTATAGTTCCCTATCTACGTACCCTTTGGTCTTTCCTTTCAAATAAATGACGGATTTCCAACTCTGTCCACCCATGTTGAACTTGATGACATCTCCCTTATCACAACCTCCATTACACGTCTTCCACACATTATCAGCTGTCAGTTTATCGTGTTTCGGAAGTTTCACAAAGTTGTTCGTTCGGGGAATCACTTTTGTGGCGTTTTTCTGAAATAGTTATGAAGAAGTCGTATTTCGGCTGTGAAATTATGAAATGCCAGTGTGAACCACTAGGCCATTAGCACATTAAGGTAAGCTGGATCATCGGAAGCATAGATTGCATATGTCTTTGAGGTAAATGAAGCAATTATCGCTTAGGCTTGGTTTTCTTAAGACCGGTCGTAAAAATTAAGACCCCCCGAAATATCACCGGCTGGTGAAATGTTTAGGACCCTCGAAAGTTATCACCTGCCGAACATCAAAATAAGGCCGGCCCAAATCTGTGAAAAGACCGTCAAAGAGTTGAAAAATAAATACCCGGAATCTCAAATTTGCAGGATTAATGACTTGTTTTCCTGCTCTGAAAGCTTTATGCTGTTTTTCCTAAGCCTATATTATTGATGACGTAATTGATTTAAAATATCGTAGAGTAAAACACCACTATTAGAAAAGACTTAGAAAAAAAACGGTATGTTTTGGCCGGTAATAATTTTCGGGGGTCCTAAAAACTTCACTGGCCGGTGATATATCGGCCGGTCTTAATTTTTTTGGCCGGTGCTAGGAAAACCAAGCCCTCGCTTATCATCGACAAATAGAAAACGTTGTTATCACTAACCCTTCCTTTACCAGTTTTCGTGAATGCACGCATCACATGGAACAGATTGTCGTCATTCGTCTTCCATCTTGGAGCAATGTATAAATTCTTTGCCAGCGCGTTATAGTTCGGAACTTCATCAACGTTCTTGCATCCCATTTCATTGGTGAACAGAATCTGTTCAGCTTTTGTTTGGGTGTTTTGACAAATATCGTTCTCAGCTTTATTCTTTAGGAGAGGTGTAGCCTTCGATCCATCCACCTTACCAGCTCCTAGATTAACTTTCGCCAGATTCGGATGAGATTCACAAGTTTGAAGTCTGGAGTAATGTATAGGCGTCAAAAATGAAAAAAAAATTAGACAGATTACCCCATGCATTCCCCAAACTTCACAGGGTCCTCCATTCGCTTGAAAAGACTGTTAGCAGCAGTTTCCTTGTTGACAACAACTCTCATTGGATTTGGCGAGCAGTCAACGAGCGTTTCCAAACTCTGAAATTATTTTTTTTCCAGAAGCTTTATTTCCCCAAAAACAACGTACGGTTTGACCCTCTACACCCAGATCTTCAACTTTAGTAGTTGCCTTTCCACACTTCAAAAATGCTTCGGGAAATGCTCCGAACTTCTTTTCGATATCCTTGTCCAGGTCAAATGTTCCGATGGTGGTTGGCAGAAGCATTTTGTGTAGCTCGTTTGGCAAATAGTCCTCAGCTAAAAAATTATGAAGGCTTTACAAATTGAAAGTTTGCTGGTAGTTACGTTTTGGCTCAGGCGCCGAATGAGAAGGAGGGACTCCGAATAGGAGGATGACAAGAAGAAGGAAAGGTAGTGAAGAGGTGTAACCTGAAATTTTTAGGCTTCTTATCGATTTTACAGCTTCTAAGAAAAAGAAAAAATGATTTGACACCGGGCGGAATCGAACTTGGGGTGAAAACTTCGAAAACAAGAGCCTTAGCCACTACACAGGTAGACCGCAAAGTACTCACGGGCGGGCGACCGGCGGGCGAACGACCGCAGATGGGCCACCGGCAGCCCACTGGTGGCTCAACGACCGCGGGTGGGCGATCGGCGGCTCAAGGGCAGGTCAGCTACTTTTTGAGAACTGAGGAATTTATAGAAGTTTTTCATTATTTTGTGATGTGACATGCTTAGAACGTCCAACACTGTCGATTTTTATCATTTTTGTTGGTTTTGAAAATTCAATTCTGAGTGGCTCACTGGCGGCTCACTGGCAGCTCAGCAGCCGCGGGTAGGCGACCAGCGGCTCAAGAGCAGGTGAACAACTTTTTGCGAACTTCGAAGTTTGAATTAGTTTTCCAGTATCTTGTAATGTAATATGCTTAGAACATCCAATACTGTCAATTTCTATCATTTTCCTGTTGATCTCGAAACTTTAATTCTGAGTGGTCCATTGGCAGGTCACTGGCAGGTGAACAACCGCTGGTAGGCGAACGGCGGCTTACTGGCAGTTGAAGAGAAGTAGTATTGAAATCAAGTTCATTTGACATAAGCGTCACTCAATGAGTGATGCACTTGAGAAAGTGGCTTACGATATATTTACTACTTGTTTCTAATCAGAACTCAGAAATTACCAACTCTAATTAGGTAAATCAACGTGATTGAATAAAAACTTGAAAAGGCTTTTCTACTCATTTGATGCATAGTAAATTTGTAATTTCTTTCCCCATAACGCAAGAAGTTGTTCATCTGCCCTTGAGCCTCCATTCGTCTACCTCCAGCCTTGAGCTGCCAATGGGCCGCCAGTGGGCCGCCAGAACCAAACTAAAAAACCAACAGGAAAACAACAAAAATGTCTCTTTGAGATGTTCTAAGCCCGTCACATCACGAAAAAAAGAAACATTTTTTTTCGAAATTTCTCAGTTCTAAAAAAGTCGTTCACCTGCCGTTGACCTGCTGTTGGCCTACCAGCGGTCGGCGGAGAGTGGTATACACGCAACGACACTCCGTTTTTCCGCCAAGGGTGGTGTTTACCGTCGGCCAACAAATATTTTTCCGAAATGTTTTCGGGAGTACTTCGCGTTTTCTGTCATTTTTCTCAATGTTTTTCATGAAATTTCGCTGAAAATAAGTTACGACTGTTCGGTAATTAAAAGTTAAAATTAATAATACATTTTTTTTGTCAAAAATAGTCACACTTTTGGGCAAAAAAAAGCTAAAAACTCTGCGAAAGAAAGTATTTTAAAGTAATCATTTTATTTCGGAAAAAACTGAAAATTTCCTATTTTCAGGTGGAATAGAAAGGTAAGTTGGTGAGTTTAGTGTTTTCCGAAATAAAATAATCACTTTAGACTCACTTTTCGCGACAAGTTTTCAAAATTTTTTCGAGTATTTTTTTCTTGTGTTTTCTCGAAAATTTATTTTGGAACTGATGAAACAGCACTTCAGAAAAAAGGAAGTTTCGTTTTTCTTAATTTCTACATTGTTTTTGAGAAATCTGAAAACATAAAAGTTTTTACTTTTTTAGAAATTCCGATAATTTATAATGGTCAGTCGTAACTTGGAAGTGTTGATTTTCATTGAGAAAAATGATGAAGTGAGAACTAGCGAAAGGAAAAGAACGAAGGAAAAAAGGAAAGAAAAACACATTTCACACACAAATAATATATTTTAGTTAACTAATAGAGTTATTATTCTTATTATGAATTCAATTCATGAATTCCGAAAAGCCTAATTGAAGCCCTAGAGGAGGGGTGCTGCCCGACTGACGAACCGCTGGCGGACGACCGTCGGCTGTCCGGCAGGTCCGCACTTCGCCCGCTGATTGTTCTCCCGTGAGCTGCCGGTCGCCCGCCCGACAGCTGACGGTGGGCCGTTGCGGTCTACCTGTGTACACCACGGGGCACATTGCGGAAGAGGTAAGAGAGGGCTTACTCATTAGGGCGCCCTTCCTCTCCTCTACGCCCTCTCTCCCCCCTGCCACGTGTTGACGCGTGGCGCAGCGGGTAGCGCCGTTGCCTTTCAATTTTTCATCGCGGGTTCGAACCCCACCAGGTGCCAATTCGTTTTTTTTTCTTTTTTCTTTTTCCCCCGCATACCTTTCATAGTGACGAATTGTCCAGGAAAGTGTAGCGTGTCTCGTTTTGAATTGCGACGAGTCCGTTCGGTTTGTCTCTCGGTTGCAACTTTTGGTTTATTGAGAACTGAATTTTCAGTTTGTATCGATTGATTTTATGTGGAGAGGAAAGTAGGGTGTCGATGTGGAGTTCTGGTTTAGAAATCTAGAGAACGTCACGTGGAAAAAAAAGGGGGGGGGGGGTCGGGGTTTCACGGGAGAACGCGCCTCCGGCGCTTCAGCATATAATTTTTTAATAGATTTCATTTTTTGGGGCCTATCCCTCAAGCTCCGCCCACTTGGCCCCGCTTTTTTTTCCGTTTCTCAACACCTGTCTCGTCTAAGAAGACCACCTGTCCCCATCAAAAAAAAAATTGTGAGAAAACCAAAACAAAAAACTACAGTAATCTCTGGTTTATTCGCTGGAAAACGGAAAAAAAACACTACGGTAGATCAAAAAGTGCTCTTTTTAAGGAATCAGAAGATTTCTCACTTGAAATCTGATTTTTACTCATCACTTTCCTCTAGGGCACTTTTTTTATACAATTCAAAGCTCATTGGGGGACTCTTAAGTACATTATAAACGCGGTTAATTTGAAGAATTCACAACAGTAGAAATGGGGGGAATAATAGAAAAAAAATACAGTAATCCAAAAGTTAGATGTGCAGGTTGAGTACAGTAATCCTTTATAGATTCACATACTGCATATTGGTGACGTCACGGAATGGATGAGCTGCTTGTTGATGGTATAAGCCGGCGTCGGCCAATCGTTTCCTCAATTCGGCGTTTTGCTGAAAATTCACCCTATTAGAAGGACATGTCAACTTTGAGGCTTGATATCTCGGTTAGGAAAAGAGATAGAAAAAAGTTGTCAACTGATAAAATGTGTGAAATTTTATGTTGAGTATTTTATTAGTTGACAGTTTTTTGATAGCTTTACTCCTAACCGGGATACAGGCCTTCGAAGTTTTGTTCAGTGGGGCGCAATTGCAGCATATAGAGAAGCACGGAGGTTCAGAGCATCATATCTCGGTTCGGAGAAGAGGTAGAAAAAAGTAGTCAACTGATGAAATGTGTTAATTTTTTGCTGAGTATTCTGTTAGTTGACAGTTTTTTGATATCTTTACTCCTAACCGAGAAATAGAGCTCTTTCTCTCAGCTGAGAGAACGCAGAGAATCCAGTCTGGCTTCTCTGCGCTCTCTCCAGCTCTGTCTAATTGCGCGTGCCTCTCTCTTCCAGCTGAGGCGCAGAGAAGCAAGGCACTCTCGTTTCTCTGCGCTCTCTCCACCGCTGTCTGAACGCGCGCGACCTCTCACTCTCTCAGCTGCGAGAGCGCAGAGAGCCCAGACACTCTAGCTTCTCTGCCTCTCTTCTACCACAGGCGCAAGGAGACATAGCTTAAGAGAACGCAGAGAAGCCAGACATTCTAGCACCCCTGCGTCTCTCTCCCTTTTCTTAGCTGAGGGAGCGCAGAGAAACCAGAAACGCTAGCTTCCTCTGCGTCTCTCTTATTTCAGTCTGATAGAAACAAAGCTGAACAGATCGCAGAGAAGCTAGAGAGTCTGGTCTCTCTGCGCTCTCTAGGTATGTATCTCTCTCTCTCTCTCTATCTATCTCTCTCTCTCTTTTTCTCACTCTCTCTCTTCCAGCTGCTAGAGCGCAGAGAGGCCAGACACTCTAGCTTCTCTGCGTCCCCCTCTCCCTCTTCTTCCCCTACCTTCATAGCATCCGTGGCAATCTTCTGAAGTGCCTCCTTCTCCTCCTCCAACGCGGCGACTCTTGCCTTCAGCTCCTCATTCTCTCTCTGATATCCATTCTCTCTCTGTTTCCTGTTCATTCTCGACTTCCTCGCGGCCTCATTGTTCTTGGCCCGTTTTTCAAGGTACCTAAATGAAGATTGCGGTTAGATTTGGTGATTTTTTATGGGTCCTGTCGTGGAGTCCTCGTGGAGAAGTTGTTGGTCGGGTGGGCAAGCTGGTGGGCAAGCTGGTGGGCAAGTTGTCCATTGAATCCCTTGAAGTATCCATGACGATGGTGGAACCTGTAAAAACCTAGGCCCCGCCCCCTTTTCTGTCCTTTCTTCAAGGATCATTGCTCAGACCTAATTTCTGCCCTAAACCTACTTTGGATTCCTTTTCGGATCGATTATTTGTCCTCCTTGATTCATGGATTCGTCGGATCCACCTCCAGAAGACGACGTGTTTGGCGAGGAACGGGCAAAGTCGTATTGTGATGGGATATACGAGCTGCTAAAATGGCAGAATTTGAATGGGTGGGCAAGATGTGGGCAAGTTGCCCATCAGCAATTTTTTTTTCTAATTCAGTCAAATTTGAGCTCAAAAACAATTGAGCAGCTTGCCAGATGAGCTGGGCAAGCTGCCCAGTTAGGTTCGGCAAGTTGCTCGGCAAGATTCTATATCAAAAAACCAAAAATTGCAAATCCGGACAAATATTTGGCAGGGTACCCGATGAGCTAGACAAGCTGCTCGATGGGCTAGACAAGCTGACCGATGGGCTCGGCAAGCTGCCAGATGGGCTAGGCAAGCTGCCGTGCAGGCTAGACAAGTTGTCCGGCGAGCTAGGCAAGCTGCCCGATGAGATAGACAAGCTGCCCGAAGTGCTAGCCAAGCTGCCCAGCTAGATTGGGCAGCTGTATTCCGGCAAAGTTGTTGGGCAACTTGCCCAAACTAAGTAGCCAACTTGTCCAGCTCATCCTCGTTCAAATTAATGAGCACCTGTAACATATTTTCTAATAGGGCTGATCTAGCCAATTGGGGAGCTTGCCTAGAAGCTAGGCAAGCTTGGCTAAGCTGCCGGATAGGCTAGGCAAGTTGCCCAACTAGATTTGGCCAGCTGTCTATAAACCTTCCCGATCACCGGTCAGGTTAGTCCTACTTTTAGAGATGAGATCGGTCTAGTTAGGTCAAAACCCTGGCAAGATGCCCAAATGAGCTGTACAGGCAAGGCAAATCTAGGCAAGTTGCCCAAATAGTTTGGGCAAGCTGCCCAACCACGTTGGCTTAATTTCTCAGTGTGATCCTAGACCAACTTGTCAGTCCTTCTCTATGGCAGTAGTCAAGGACCTCAAAACCCATGATCACCCGCCTCAAAGTCCCAAATGGAAATTTGCCCATTTCTTGCCCGCCCCTTGCCCAACCTCACCTACTTCCAATATTCTTATTATCTCTCCCGTCTTCTTACAACTCATCAACCTTCCCGTCTTACGTGGTGGGTGCCCTCTCCTTCCGCCCCCCCCCCCATGCCATAATCTCGGGTCATCACATCTCTGTTTGCCTCTTGTTGACGTGGCAATAACCCAAGGGGGAGGACACCCCCACTACTACCCTTCGCACCTATTTTCCCACCGGGTCCTAACCTGTCTTAGACGTTCCGGTTATCTTCTAGGCTTTAGAATATTCCGCCTGGGATTTTTAGACCTGAGCCTCAATCTCACAGCCCTTAGACTAAATTTCTCAGGCCTCAGCATGAATTTTACAAGCCTAAGCCTAAGATTCTAGGGCCTAAGCTCAAGTCTTACAGACCTAAGCGTCTAACCCTAAGAGTCTAACCACCTAAGCCTGAGATTTTACAGGCCTAAGATGCCTAAGAACCTAAGGCCTGTACCTAAGACCTCCCCATCTGAGCCTGAGCATCTAAGGTTTCACCACCTAAGCCTAAGAGTCTAGCCACCTAAGCCTAAACTTTACGAGCCTAAACCTAAATTCCTAAGACCTAGGCCTCAATCTTACAGGCCTAATTTTTGATTTTCCAGGCCTAAGTCTAAGATTCTAACATCCTTGAGGATGAAAAAAAAACTTACAAGCCTAAGCCTAGAATTTTACAAGCCTAAGCCTACATTTCACAGGCCTGAGCCCAAATTCTACAAGCCTTAGCCTAAATTCCACAGACCTGTGCCCAAAATTCCACGGTCTAATCCCAAGTTTCGCCCCGAAATCGCCTAAAATTCCCCCAAAACTCACAAAAAGTTCCAATCGTATGCTGCAGCAGCAGCAGGATGATAGGCGTGTTGTGGCATGACGGACATGGCTGGGACTGAAATTCTGAAAAAAAACATGTTTTCATTAAAAAATACCAAGGGAAAAGTGCTCAAGAGCAAGACGGACAGAAGTAGATCAAAAAATAATTCTTCAAAAGAAAAGTGCCCAAGAGCATCGAGATCGATTGCGCAACCCGTCCGTCCGACACGTAGGGCACCCCAACACGACAAATGACGGAGGTGACGCAAGTGGTGGACGCCCTTGCGCAGACGGGGCAGGCCACGCCCCCTTCCCCCCGTATAGTTGCCAGGAGGGGGAGAGACGCAGAGAAGCAGACAGACATTTCTTGGGGGAACACTTGGGGATGGTGGTCCGTAGGTATGTGTGTGTGTGTTTGGAAACACACAAAAAACACGTATTGATTGCGTAAGGTCAAGGGAACCGGTGGGAGGGGGAGGTGTAGGATGGTCCTAAAAACGAAGGGCATGGGGTGGTCCGGTTGTCCAGGTCTCCGGATGTCCAAAGACTATAATAGAGTAGCATTCTCAGGGAAGATCCAGGATAGGGACAGAAAAGTACTTCCTTCCGGTTATCCGGATGTCCATAAAAGGTCATTTCCATCGGAGCTTCCGGATATCCGGATGTCCAATTATCTTTACGAAAGTAGCACTCACTTGGAAAATAATGAAGATCGCAGTTGGTGTATCCGGATGTCCGGATGTCCATGACCAACAAAAAAAGATCATGTATTAGAAGGGCATAGGATGGTTCTGTTGTTCCGATTTCCAGTTATCCGGATGTTCGCATGTCCATTGTAGAATCCGTCCTGGCGAAAACGATAAATGTCCAAATACCCCTTTGTAACGATTTCTGAATGTCCGGATATTCGTCTGTCACGATGTCTGAATATCCGGTTGTCCAGATGTCCGGACAACACATGAACGTTCAATAGAAGGACAGACCGAAACGATGAGAAAGTGATAAATGTCTGTCCGAGTTTCAGAATATCCGGATGTCCAAACTTCCTAACTGAGCGGCTAAGCACTCTTCATTGTCACTTCTCAGAGGGCGAAGCTGGGATATCCGGACATTTGGAAATCCGGAGGGATTATTCCAGGATGGGGTAGTTTGGGTGCCAAATTTGTGGACATCCGGACATCAAAACGACGGATAGGTGACAAGAATCATGACCCGGAAACCGGAAGTTCAGACCCTTTTATCCTAGATTTGACACCTGATAGAGAGTGACTCTAGGTGGGCATATCCTGTCATCACACGGTCGTAAACTTTTCTTCTGGGATGAATATGAAGAGAGTGAGGGTTGCCCTGTCCTAAACTGTCATTCACACTTTGAGGAGTGACAATGAAGGATGCCGGGCCGCAAAATAAGGAAATTTGGACATCCGGATACTCCGAAACTCAAACAGACATCTACCACTATTTCATCATTTGTGTCTGTCCTCCTATTGACGGTTCAGACATCCGGACATCCGGACCAAGATCTGAACATCCGGATCTTCGAACACCGTGACAGACATATTTTCGGACATCCAGAAACCGTAATAGAGGGATATCTGGATATCCGGATATCCGAAATTCATCAGGAAAGGGCTTTCAATGGACATCGGGACATCTGGGTAACCGGAAGGACTGAGGTCCTGCTAATTTAGGACCCGATCCTGTGCTATCTCATAGGACCAACTATAAATGCCGCTTTATTAGATTTTCTGGACATCCAGCCAACCCTCTGATTAAAGAGCAGCACCAAATTTTGTTTTTCCAGATTTCCGAATGTCCGGATGTCCAAATTCAAGACTCTGAGCGCTTCATAAATGTCTGTCGGTCACGAATAAGTCCGGATGTCCAACATCTGAAATTCTCTGAAAACTATCCATTGTTCACTTTCGATACTTCAAATTTCCGGATTTCCACATGTCCGGATGTCCAGATGTCCAGATGTCCCAAATCGGTCTATTCTCTCCCATCACTCATAAATTCCCCCACTAATCCACGTGTACTTTTCCTTCCCAGCCCCTGGGAACACCTACTGTGCCCCCCCCCCCCCTCCCTTTGTGTGTACCTAATGGTCCCACCCTCCTCCTCCTAAACATACAAACAAACACACAGACAGACACACATGAAACAATGCGGGAAACACCTTCTTTTTTTTTTATTGTCAAAGACACAAGAGAGACGAGAGGTGTGAACAGGAGAGAGACGCAGAGAATATATTGGGCTTCCCCTAGACTCCGCCCCTTTTTCTGGTACAGCTTACCTCCGATTCGGTCCCGAATTCTGAAAATAAAACTAATATCATTTAGGCTCCGCCCCTTTTTCCGGTTTTCATGCTTTGCGGAAGAGCCCCAGGTTCCCTAGGCTCTGCCCCCTCAGGCCCAGCTGCCCCCAAATGGTCTACGGTTCTGGAAATAGATCCCAGGTACATTAGGCTCCTCCCATTTTTTTCTGGGGGTCTTTCCTTTGAACTGGTCCCAACGGGCACCGAAAAAATCCCTACAGAAGCAGGTTCCCCAGGCTCCGCCCCTCTAGGCCCTGCTGCCCCAAAGGGCTTAAGGCTCTGAAAAAAAGACCCCAGGTGCCCTAGGCTCCGCCCCTTTTTTCCAGGATTCTGCCCTTCCGAAATGATCCCAAAATTCTGAAACGGACCCAGAAGTACCCTAGGCTCCGCCCTTTTTCCAGCCCCAAAGTTCTCAAAGTAGTTTCAGAGTCCTCCAGGCCACGGCTCTTAGGCATCGGAGCTAAGATTTTGAAAAAAAATCCAGAGGTTCCCTAGACTCCGCCCCTTTTCGATGCACTGCCCTGCAAATTTTTGGCTGGCCCCAGAGTTCTGGAAAAAGACATTAGGTTCCCAAGGCCCCGCCCCTTTTTTCTAGCCCACGGTTCTCAAAGAGTCCCTAGACTCCACCACCTTCCAGGTCTCTTTCCTCCAAACTGGTCCCAAAATTCTGAAAAAGACCCTAAGGTTTCCTAGACTCCGCCCATTTTTTCCGGCACCAGGGTTCACAAAAGGGTTACCAGACTCCGCCCATTTTCAGGTCTCTTCCCTCCAAACTGGTACCAAGACTCTGAAAATAGACCCAAATGTTCCCTAGGCTCCGCCCATTTTTTCTGAGGCCTTGCCCTTCAAATTCACCCCAAAAACTACAGTAGTCCATTACATTTTATTAATTTTTCTCGAAGAAGTCCTATAAAGATTACGGTAGATCAAAAAAAAATCCCAAAAATCCCAAAAATAAAGGTGCACTTTTATAAGAGGGAATCAGAGAGGATTTCCAGCGAAATCCTGTAAAAATTCATCATTTTCCCAGGGGAAAGTGCACTTTTATTAGAGGGAAAATCACAAAAATCTCAACAAGTTAGATCTGCAGGTACAGTAATCTTGGGAGTCTAGGACAAGTTAGATGTGCAGGTCAAAGGGGTACAGTACTCTGGTCAAGGAGAAGTTAGATCTGCAGGTCTTCAAGGGGGGTACAGTAATCTCAAGAAGCTTCTAAAATGTTAGATATGCAGGGTACAGTACTTTGAGGAAGGGGGCTCTAGGGAAGTTAGATCTGCAGGTCATTAAGTACAGTAATCTCAAGGGGAATCTAGAATTCAAAGTTAGATGTGCAGGTACAGTAATCATTGGGGGAAAGTTAGATCTGCAGGTCATTGAACACGGTTACAATTGCTCATATTTAGGCACGCGATTAGTAATGTCTTGGAAGGGATGTTGGGGCTGTAGTTCCACCACATTGCTGTAGTTCTTCTGCAACTCTGCCACTTGACGTCTCAGATCCTGATTCTCATCCTTCAGCAGTTGATTTTCTCCGATAATGGCTCTCAGTTCGAGCAGTTGACGTCTATACTCTTCGATGTCCTGGAATTTTTTATTTTGTAGCTCCATATCTCGGCTCCCGTAAGAGCTAGGAAAAAGTTGTCAACTGATCGAATGTGTGAAATTTAATTCTGAGCAATTCATCAGTTGAAAGTTTTTTGCTATCTTTTCTCCTAACCGAGATATGAGCCTTCAAAGCTGTGATCAGTGGAGCGCACTTGCAGCATACAACTTTGCACGGATGTTCAGGGCGTCATATCTCGGCTCCCATGAGAGCTAGGAAAAAGTCGTCAACTGATAAAATACGCTAAATTTAACGCTAAACATTTCATTAGTTGGAAATTTTTCGATATCTCCACTCCTAACCGAGATATGAGCCTTCGAAGGTGTGATCAATTGGGCGCACTTGCAGTGTACAACTTAGCACGGATGTTTAGGGCCTCGTATCTCGGTTCCTAAAAGCGCTAGAGAAAAGTTGTCAACTAACAAAATGTGTGAAATTTCACGCTGAACATTTTATTAGTTGGCAATTTCTTGATATCTTCACTCCTGGGCGAGATATGAGCGATGGGGCGCGTTTGCAACATACAAAACAAGTTTGAAGCTCCATATCTCGGCTCCCATGAGAGCTAGGAAAAAGTTGTCAACTAGTAAAATACGTGAAATTTGACGCTAAACATTCTATTAATGGATAATTTTTTGTTATCTTTGCCCCTAACCGAGATATGAGTGATGGAGCGCACTTGCAACATACAGAGCAAGTTTGAAGCCCCATATCTCGGCTCCCATAAGAGCTAGGAAAAAGTTGCCAACTGATAAAATACGTGAAATTTTAAGCTGAACAATTCATCAGTTGAAAGTTTTTTGATATCTCCACTCCTAACTGAGATATGAGCCTTCAAAGGTGTGATCAATGGGGCGCACTGGCAGCATACAGCTTAGCACGGATGTTTAGGGGCTTGTATCTCGGTTAGGAGAAGAGATAGAAAAAAGTTGTTAACTGATAAAATACGTGAAATTTTACGCTGAGCAATTCTTTAGTTGACAATTTTTTGCTATCTTTGCTCCTAACCGAGATATACAGCTCTGACTAACAGGCACCGCCCCCAAAGGACACCCCACACACTCACATTCATCGATTCTTCCACTTGTTTCGTCATCGTTTTCAACTGGGCTAAGTTCACCTCACGTTCCTTCTCCATTTGCTCCATTTTCTTCTTCAATTCCTGATTCTCCTGTTGATATCCCATCTCTCGTTCACGACGATTCTTCCGGGACTTCTTGGCCGCCTCGTTGTTCTTGGCTCGTTTTTCTAGGTACCTAAATGAAGATTGCGGTTAGATTTGGGAGTTTTTGATGGGTCCTGTCGTGTAGTCCTCGTGGAGAAGGCAAGCTGGTGGGCAAGTTGGTGGGCAAGTTGGTGGGCAAGCTGGTGGGCAAGATGGTGGGCAAGTTGTCCTCCGAATCCATTGAAGTATCCATGATGTTGCTGGAACCTGAAAAAACCTAGGCCACGCCCCCTTTTGGTCCTTTCTTCAAGGATCCTGCCTATTGCTCAGACTTAAACTTACTTGGGACTCTTCTTCGGATCGATCCTTCCCATCATTCGACCGTTCATCGATTCATCGGATCCACCGGATCCATTGGATCCTCCAGAAGTGTTTGGGGAGCATGGGAAGTTCTGGGGAATGCCACCAGTGGCATAGGCGGTTTGGCTGAAAATTTAGGGAGTTTTAATAGAAGGGCATGCTTGGGAGAATGACTACAACTTTGGAGCCCCATATCTCGGCTCCCGTGAGAGCTGGGAAAAAGTTGTCAACTAGTGAAATGTGTAAAATTGAATTCTGAGCAATTAATTAGTTGACAGTTTTTTTATATCTTCACTCCTAACTGAGATATGAGCCTTCAAAGTAGCGTTCCGTGGAGCGCACTTGCAGCACACTGAGAAACACGGAGGTTCGGAGCCTCATATCTCGGTTGGGAGTGGAGTTACGAAAATGATGTGACCTACGGAAATGCGTGAAATTTTACGCTGAGCAAGTTATTAGTTAAACGTTTTTTGATATTTTCACTCCCAACCGACATATAAGCCCTTAAAAAAAGGTGCCTGTTAGTTAGAGCTGTATATCTCGGTTAGAAGCAAAGATAGCAAAAAATTGTCAGTACGTGAAATGTTTAGCGTCAAATTTCACACATTTTGTTAATTGACAACATTTTTCCAGCTCTCATGGGAGCCGAGATATGAGGCCTTAAACATCCGTGCTAAGTTGTATGCTGCAAACGCGCCCCATTGATCACAGCTTTGAAGGATTATATCTCGGTTAGGAGTAGAGATAGAAAAAAGTTTTCAACTGATAAAATGTGTAAAATTCAATTCTGAGGAAGTCTTTAGTTGACCATTTTTTGGTATCTCCACTCCTAACCGAGATATAAGCGGTGGAGCGCACTTGCAGCGTACCACATGGGTCTAAAGTTCAGAGCTTCATATCTCGGCTCCCATAAGAGCTAGAAAAAAGTTGTCAACTAATGAAATGTGCCAAATTTAGTTTTGAGCAATTCATTAGTTGAAAGTTTTCCCTATCTCCACTCCCAATCAAGATGAACCCTTTCCAAGTACTTCAGATCCTAATCCTCTCCTCTAGGCACTTTTCCTCCCAAGTACCTGGTCCTACAGTATCCCTGATCCCACCCACAGATAAAAAAACTGACATCCATCTGCTCCAACAAAGATCCTAATCTCCTCCATACACCATATATTTAATTGCTCTTTTCCTTCCCATAAATTATGCTCTTTTATTAGAGGTAAGTGTCATTTCCTTCCTCTAATCCCATATGTTCAGGACCATCTGCGCGCGCGCGCGAAATCTGAGCAACAGGTAAAAAGTGAGGCAGATTAGGGACCATCTGCCCCTCCTCCACCCTGGAGGCGGAGGTATGTCCACGTGGCAAAGGACGGGCGGAAGGATGAAAGAGGAAGGTGCGAGAAAAAAGAGATTCTTTTGTCGGGAAACCGACAAAAAACGGGCGGCACCTATGTATATCTTGATACGGTAGCACTTACTTGAAAAGGGGGCGGAGTCAATGGGCAGAGGACCACCTTGGTGCGGGAATAACCCTAGAAGGGCCCAGGAGATCTTGGTACGCTAGGACCGTCCTAGAGGAGGCAGCTAGGACCGTCCTGAAGGCTCCCAGACCCAAGGGCAAGGTCCAATGGTCCTTCTGGTTACGGTAGGACCCTTGGGCCCACCCCCCAGAAGTCCAGATCCAGGACACAGACCCAAGATGGTTCAGGGTTACGGAATATCGCTAGCACAGCTCTCAAAAAACCCTTGGGTCTGAAGAGAAGGAACGCCCCGCCCATCACAACAAAATTTCGAGAAAAAAAAGCTAGGTATCAAATATTCAAAAAACTCAAAAAATTCGGTTTTTCGAATTTTTGATCTACTTTCTCTGAATCAAACCTATAGGATATTTGTACCAATTGATAGAAAATTGGATTCTCTATCGGATGGTATAAATATCATATGAGGTTGTACCAGAAAATTTGGCTGAAAATTTGGAAAATTTGAATAGAAGAACTAAAAAATCCAAAATTTTCAGTTTTCTGAATACTTGATCTACTTTTTTTGATACAAATTTATATGATTTTTGTACCAATCGATAGAGAATTTGACTCTCTATCAAATGATACAAATATCATGAAGTGTTGTTCTAGGAAAAATTGGTCAAAAATCCAAAAGAATCCAAAAAAAGTGGCTTTTTCTCACGCAAAAAAAGTCATTTTGTAGAATTTTCTAGAGATGGGCAAGTTGCCGGGCAGCCTGACCTATGCTCAAAAAACACATTGATTTTATCAGCCTAAATCTAGTCAACTCCCACTAGACCCTCAAACGGTCAGGACAGTCCCAAAAATCTTGCCCAGGCCATTTCGGTCCATCCTCCCTAAGAAAATAGGAGTTGGCACCGTGCCAACTCCTATTTTCCACGTATCATCTATTCTATTATCTCATCTCTCTCTTTCTCTCTCCGGTGGTATCGCTACCTTGGTCCCGTTCACCTCCACTACAATGGATTGGCCGGTCCTATCACTGTCCTCAGGGGCAAGTCTATGGCAAAAGACAAAAAAAATATAAGAAATTCTCAATTTTCATAACATAAGCCTAGGTTTCCAGGGCAAAATCCAAACTGATTTCCCAAAAATATTTCTTCTAGGAGCCCGACTTTCACGGCTTTTCAGACTCCGTTCTGCATTAGTTATATATTCAACTGCTATATCTCAACTGCTATGGGGGTGATCAACTGCTATGTTGTAACTGCAAGTGTCTCAACTGCTATATTTGGCTCTTCTGCTATGGATCAACTGCTATTTTCGTCACTTTTTGATCTTTCTGAGAAAAGTCCAAAGACCGGTCAGCAACCTTTTCCCAAGAGAAGTTTCCCCCTGTCCAATTGCCACGTGTATTATATTGTGTCTTCTTGTTGGTTAGTTGTGTTGTGTATGCCACGTCAAGAGGCGAGATAGAATACACGAAGACAGATGACCCCGAGATTACGACCCCCTCTTCTTCTTCTCAAGAAGACATACGAACAAAAAAGAGCGATACCCCCACCAAGAGATCAGATAATAAAAAAATATTGGGAAGTGAATGTATGTATGTTCGGGTGGGTGGTAGAAAGTTCAAGATATAAGGTGATTGGACGTCCGGACATATGGATATCCGGACAGACATAAAGAATTGGATATCTGGATATCCAGGTATTTGGACAGATGTAGTGTATTTTATAGACGAACAAGAGCAAAAAAATCGAACAAGGAGAAAAAAAAGAGAATTTTAAGTCTAGGCCGAAGCCTGAGGCCCGAAGAAATAAGGTCTGAGAGGATATCCGTGAGAGCCTAAAATCTAGATCCTGAGAGGTTTCGGCCTAAATCTGAAAGCCTGAGCCCGAAATATAAAACCTAAGGGTTTTAGCAGCCCAGGCCTGAAAAGCCTGAAAATAGGACCTGAGTCTAAGCCTGAGAGCCTAAATTCGCGTCTAGAACCTGGGCAAGGACCGGAAGGCCGGAATCTAATCCTAAGGCCTTCACAGATTTGCCTAGCTAAGCCTAAAATAGAGCCTGAGCCTACGAATGAAATTGGAACCGAATTTTCCAAAAATCCTTGAAAAATAGGTCCGAACTCTGAGGCCTTCCCCGGCTAGAGCTGAGCCTGAAAAAGCTTGAACCTGGGCCTGAGAGCCTAAAAAAGCCTAACCATAAGCTTACAAGCCTAAAAAGCCTAAGCCTTAGGCCTTGCCCGCCTGAGCCTAAGAGCCTAAAAAGCCTGAGCCTGAAAAATCCTGATCCTAAGCCATAAGCCTAAAGGCCTAAAAAACCTAAGCCTAAACTTCAGGCCTTTGCCACCTAGGCCTAAGTCTAAAAAAAACCTGAGATCGAGCCCAAAAAACCCAAAAATCCACCTCTAGAACCAAAGAACAAGGCCTTCCCCACCTTCCCACCTGAGCCTAAGGCCCCCAGGCTCTCCCTAAAATCATCCCCAACTCACAAAAAGCTCCAATCGTTAGCACCTCCAAATGGTCCAATTGGATGATATGGGTTTGGTTGCATCACTGACATTTTGGGGTTGGGCGGGAAATTTGAAAATCTGAAAAAAAATTCGAAAATTCTACAGTAAGAAAAAAATGAGCCAAAAACGAAAAATCCGAAAATTTCTACAGTAATCTAAAAAATATTCTACAGTAATCTGAAAATTTCTACAGTAAGAAAAAAATCTAGCAAAAAAATCCCAGACGGACGGTCCAAATGGTCCCAGGAGGAAGGTGTGCACACGCACAGAATGACGTAAACTGCCGGGGGCACCCCCCGGCAGTGACGCAACTGATGGGGACCCCCCTAGGCTCCGCCCCTTTCTACAAGAAGTGCCCAGAAGGAAGAGACGCAGAGAAAACAGAGAAAACACAACCTGTCGGGAGCCCACTGGTACTAAGGTCCTAAATGAGTACCGAATGACTTTTTTTTTTCGAAAAAAAAGTTTAAAGGGAGGTGGAGCACGGGGAGAAGGAAGACAAATATTACTGTATCTGAAAAAAGGTCAAACATTGCAAAATCCGAAAATCCTCGGGTTAATAACGATCATAAAATTGTTACGTGAGGTGTGTGTTTACACACATTTTGATTGGTGTTACGTAAGGGATATCACACGGGGATTTGAATGAATCTGTCTGTGTGTCTGGATGTCTGGATGTCCAGGTGTTCAGATTTTGCGATAGAAAGAAAGCTATCACGATATATGGTTGTCTGAATGTCCAGGCTTCCGGATATCTGTCTGTCACAATTTCCGGATGTCCGGAAATCTGTCTGCCTGTGGGTCCGGATGTCTGGATGTCCGATTTCTCCAACATTTTGACAAAAAAGGCAGATTTAGTTTATGAAATAGTATCCCGAAGTTGGTCTGTCACAATATCTGGATGTCCAATTATCTGTCTGTCACGATGTCTGTATATCCGAATATCCGTCTGTCACGGTTTCCAGATGTCTGGATATCCGTCTGGAACGGTTCCCATTTGTCTGTCTGTCACGATACCTGGGTGTCCGGTTATCCATCGGTCACGGTGTCCAGAAAGCCAAGCCTTTAACAGACCGGCAGAGCTTAATAGTATTCAGATCACACCCAACCGTCAAAAAGGAATGTTTGACAGTTCAGGACAATTTCTCTCGTTTCCATCCCAGAAGAAAAGTTTATGACCGAGTAACTAACCGAAATGAGTGACAGGTTAGTTGTCAGTCTAGTGTCAAATCCAGATAAAACAAAAAGACTGTTGAACTATCATAATTGGGTCATTTTTTATTATAAGTGTGCCGCTAAAAACGGTTAACGGTTTCCGATGAGATTTTCTGAGTTCTAGATGTTTGTCCGGATTTCTCAGGTGGTTGATCCACGAAAAATTGATAACATCTTGGAAATTCCGATTTCCGAAGTCTTTCAGGACGTTTTATACATCAGTTTGTCCTGAATTCCAGTTCTATTCGGAAGATTTCCTCTCAATATTTCTGGCAAAAAAGGTCCAAACCTATTCATAATGCGGGAATACCCTATTACGTAACTAACCAATGTGTATGTGTTTTGTATAAACATTTTAGTGTTATGTAACGAATTGTTCACGTAACTCTATTTTATGACCCGGATTAACCATTCGTGTTATCATCATTAGATGGAACTAAGTACAGTGTTGAATCCAAAACAAGATAGGGAAAAAGATTGTCAATTTTTTTGTTGACATCACAGAAATAAACTACGAACTCGACAATATTTCTCTATCATTCTCCACTGCTCTCCGATATCTAACATCTTTATTTGATTACCCTTTCCACTTCCATCCAATGATAACAGTGGTTTTTTTTTCAAGATGATAACGATAAGGACAATAGATGATTATGATTAATTGACTGTCTTTTGTTTTTTCGCTTCCACTGATTACTTGTTTTTGTTGTTTTATACATTTTTTTCCTGGGAAAACTTTACTTTAATTGCCCATCTACCTTTTGAAGTATAAAATTGATAAACTCTCCTGATAAACTCTCCTGAATCACTGATTTATGTTCTTTTACAAAGCATAATTTTGTCGGTTTTACACACGTTACTAGCTAATCGATTTGAACTGTTTCTGACCGTTTTTGGACTTATCTCCTGGGATTCGTCCCTCTTGATATGACGGTATGTATGTTCTGAGGTGGTAAAGTTGATGAACTGTCAGGATGAACTGTTTTGAAACCGCTCTTTTGAGATGAGTTTTGATGAAAGATCATGGTATCTTGCCTTGGTTCTGAATTTTGACAAAATATCCCAAAAAAATATTCCGTTACATTGAAAGTAATATATTTTTCCATGCTCGATCTCTGCATTTTTTTTTTGATTTTTATGCGACTATTTTTCATCTTTTGATGAATTTTACCTTCTTCAAGTATTGAAATATCATCTGCAATAATTTTTTTTTCAAGAACTCGATCAAAAAAGTTCAATTGTCTCTCAAAAAACAATCTGAGTTCATCATCTAAATCCAACGCAAAAGATATTCAAAAATCCGGAAAAAAAGGCATTTTCAGAATTCTTCACCGAGAACTTTGACCGTATGATGTATGGAAGATACTGGTATCAGATAGAAATCTTCTACCGCTACATTTGTGTGACGTCAAGAGAGAAATGAATTAACACCTCCATAGGTTTGCCTCGCCCACTGGTAAGGCCAGACCTCCAGGAGATAGGTATTCTGGGAATCTACATCATCATTAGATTCACTCCATGTCCAGTTCTGGTCATTCTTTTTTCCAATTCCTGTTCTTTTTTTTTCTTGGTTGTTCTACAATTTTTCCCCTTTTTTCTTGGTGTGTCCTTCGTCAAAAAAGCATGTCCCATGTTGCTATTTTTTGTTCTTTTCCCCGCTAAACGAATTCGTGTCAAGACTATTTTCTCTCGAAAATTCTTGGTAGATACTCAACTGCTATGTGTCTCTACTGCTATAGATCAACTGCTATAGCCATAGCAGTTGATCCATAGCAGTTGAGACCAGGGCTGTGCGAAAAAAAAGAAAAAAATCGAAAAAAAATTTTTTTTCGAAAATTTTGGTCCGAAAAAAAAATCGAAAAATGATTTTTCGGAATTTTTCGATTCTTGTTTTGATTTTTTTTTGCGTTTTTTTTTGTATTTTTTTCAATGAAAAATGGATGAAAAGGCGGTGAAAACATGTTTTTTTTTAATTTTTCGAAAATTTTTCGCACACCCCTGGTTGAGACATCAAAAGTGGCAAAAAAAAAACAGTTGATCCGTAGCAAAAGAGCCATATATAGCAGTTGATCACCCCAATAGCAGTTGAGTATTTGCCGACCATTTTCCCTCCAAACTTCCATGTACTTTCAACTATTTCCATGCTATATCCTATCCCATTATAAAAACAACAAAATTTCGCGAACAATGAGTCTAGGGGTAACCTCCAATAGGCTATGTATAAGAAGGCTAATGTATTACACACACTCCCATATCCAATGTTATGATTGTTCTCCCCCTCTTTCTCAAGTGGTTATTAGGGTAATAGGAGAGAGAGAAAACGTCGAGAGAGAAGGAGACACAGTTATGTTTTTATTTTGAGAAAAGACAAAAAAATGTATTGTTCTCCCTGTCCTAATTGTTGTAGGGAATCAAAACATAGGGGAGAGAAGAGGACAGGTGGGATGTAGTAGTGGACAAAAAGGTGTCAACATAAAACTTGAGGGAGCCCCAAAGTCTAGGGGATCTGAGGGGAGAAATTCTGAATTCTTGTCCAGGTGTTTGTCTATCTGCGTGTCGTGATAACCGGATGTCTGTCTATCTGTGTGCCCAGATATCCGGATATCCCGGTCTTTGAAGCCTTGACCGGGCTGTTATCTCCTTATCTGTCTGTCTATATGTCTGTATGTCTGTCTATCTAGGTGTCCTGATGTCCAGATGTATTTCTATCTGTTTGTCCCGATTTCCGGATGTTCTGATTCATAAAAACTTGATCGGACACTTGTCTGTCTATCAGTCTGTCCCGATGTCCGGATGTCCTGGTCTCTGAAACCTTGGCCGGACAGTCATCACTCTATGTGTGTGTCTGTCCGTCTGCCCTTCCGGATCTAAGACTTATCACTCCAATTTTTGAAGCCGATTTCCACCTAGCAGGGTTAATCCCCAGAAAAACCAACGGACGGCCGGACAAACCTTTGGACATCCGTACAAACTTCTGGACATCCGGAAACCCCCGACACCATAAAAAATGACCCAATCATGGTTGTTCAACATTCTTTCCTTTCTTTGTTTTATCCAGATTTGACACTAGACTGACAACTGACCTGTCACTCATTTCGGTTAGTTACTCGGTCATAAACTTTTATTCTGGGGCTAAAATAAAGAAACTGTCCTGAACTGTCAAATATTCCTTTTGACGGTCCTTCTATTAGAGTTTTCGAGGCTTTTGGATGTGCGAACCTCCCGACACACGAACAAATTTCACTCCTTTCTATTACAGAGTTCACAAATTCATGGAACCAACGTACCAGGACATGCAGGAATTATTTTGTCGAAATCTTGAAGGAATTGGGCATCCAGTAATTCAGACATCGCGATAGACGGAGCTTTGTCAAGACCTCTAACCGAAAGGCAGGGTTCCTGGCTTATCTTCGGAGCATCCAGAATCTTTTTTTTTGCTATCCCCATGTTTTATGTCGTTTTACTTTGTTTCTCCTCGATTTTTGTCATTTTCGAACAATTTTTCATCATTTTCAACGGCTTTCTGTTCATTTTCAACCAGGTTTTGGTTCAGTTATAGCCACAAAAGATGCCCTTCTATTACAGGTACCTCCCCTGGTGCTCCTTCCAAAACCGGCCGTCTCTATTGTCCCTCCGTACCTTTCCTTCCCTCTTTTGGTCCTTTTTTGGGGTGCCCTTTGGATGACGTCATCCTCCAGGGACACCCTCTTATTCCCATCTGCCACGTCATCATCTCCTCCATCAATCTCTCATGGAAGGAAGAAAGTCCCAACTAGCAGGGTTAATCATGAAAACAGTCACGTGAACAATTTTTTTTACCGAACAGAACAATATTTGGACAGACAGACACACATTCGTTGGATACGTAACAGGGTTTTCCCGCATTTAGATAAGTTAAGTTAGGTGATTGAAGGGAATGGAAGTTGGGAAGATGTTCGGACGTTTGCTAGAGTAGTCAATAAAGAGTTTCAACACTTTGTCGCTGTTGGGCATCTTGAAATACCATTCTCTGAATCTGCTATTCTCGAAATAAGTGAGACCGAAGGCGTAGTATAGATTATCCTTATCCAATAAAGTTTCAAAGTTGATATTGAAATATTTGAAGTCGGGGGTTTTCAAGAATACCTAAAGACTCAACTTCTGTAGGTAGAAACTTTGCATGATCACTCACCTCCTTTAACATTTTCAAACCTCCTGATGATACACTTTTTATTGTAATATCCGCATTAATGAACTGACGGAAATTCTCCAATGGCACATCAACTTTGAAACTCTTAGCTTCCAACATCTTTGCATTTTTTCCACTGCTCAGTTTTGATTTATTTTCGCCATATTCCCAGATAATTTTCCTTCTCCTGAGTCATAGAGACAAATCTCATGGATCCCTCCAAAATAAGGCAGACATTCATAACCTCTTCCGGGCTTCCTGTTAGTGATAGCCAAACTTCTCGT
>GL379800.1:457547-489502 GCA_000143925.2 Caenorhabditis brenneri | reverse complement strand
TCAAACATGACTAACCTTCAAAAGGAATATTTGACAGTTCAGGACAGTTTCTTTATTTTTGTCCCAGAAGAAAAAGTTTATGTCCGAGTAACTAATCGAAAAAAGTGACAGGTTAGTTGTCAGACTAGTGTCAAATCTCGATAAAACAAAAAGAAAAGGATGTTGAACTATCATGATTCGGTCATTTTTTGATGATTTCAGGTCTGTTCGGATACCCAGAATTTTGTCCGGATTTCCATTGGTTGTTCCGGATATCCAGAGGTTTGTCTGGATGTTCAGGGCGCTTCTGGACATCCGGACACACTTTCAGACAGACAGACAGACACAAACAGAAAGGTAGAAAGCTATCCGTTCAAGGCTTTAGAGACCAGGACATCCAGACATCTGGAAACCGTGACAGCCACCTCGAAAGTTCTAATGGAAGGCAGTGTTTGGCCTTCTTTTTTCATTTTTTCTACTTTTTTTGATCGATTTCAACAGTTTCCTGTTACATTTCAGCCAGATTTCGGTCCATTTCAAATTCTGTTAAGATCCGGAAATCCGGATGTCCAGCTACCTCAAATAGAATGGCACGATTTGATTGTGATAGTTTTCAGCCTGTTTTAGTGATTTTCCTTTGTTTTTTTCACAATTTTTGTCAGTTTTGACCTATTTTCCACCAATTTCTTGTACATTTTCGTCCAGGTTTCGATTCCTGGACATCCGGACAGACTTCCGGACATCCGGGAAAACCTGTGGACATCTGGATTTCAAATATTTGAAGCTAAAATCCTCGGAATCGAGTGCCCTTCTATTACAGGTACTCTTTCCAAAACCGCCCGTATTCATTGTCCCTTCGTACCTTTCCATCCCTCTTTTGGTCCTTTCTTGGTTGTGGGGGTGCCCTCCATATGACGTCATCCTTTGGAGAACACCCTCTTATTCCCATCTGCCACGTCATCATCTCCATCTCCTCCATCAATCTCTCATATGGAAGGAAGGAAGAAAGAGTTATTATTATCTCTTCAGGTGGTCCATCTGCACACACATTCTACCGCAAAACACACCTCATTAATCCTCTCCTTTTTTGGTCCCTCACCCTCGGCTGTCTGCGTCTCTTCTAGGTTTTCACACCTCTCGTCCATCGGACCTCCTGCAAGGTGTTTGTTAGCCATTTCGCGCACCGGGAAGTCTTGGAGGTCTCTTGAGAAAGTGATGGATGGGAATCAGGTAGATAAGAGGGAGACATAATGTTCCCAGAATACAGGGCTCGATGGATTAGGAAGATGATGGAGAGGGAGATGATGGGAGAATGAGGGAATCTTGGGAACATTTTGGACCACAAAAAAGGAAACAGAAGGAAGTTGAGGGATTGGACATCCGGATATTTGGATATCTGGAATTTCGAGAATCAGATAGTATCAAACGATTTGCGAGTTTATTCTGGGCACAATGGTTTTTACAGAACTCAAAAATGTTGGTTTTGAACCGAGTTATGTCGTTTTTTCCCCTATTGCTCAGAATAAAAATTTTCAGTATTTCCCTTATAACTCGGTTCGAACTCAATATTTTTGAGTTTTGAAAAAAGCATTGTGCTTAGAATAATTTTCCGCACACTTGGGTACTATTTGCGCCCTGGTGGCCTAACTTTCAGAAATTCGGGTTTCTAGGCCACCAGAGCTCAAATGATATCAAACTGTTCACAGGAATAGGGACTCTGGATTAGGATGATGGAGAGGGAGATGACGTGTGAATGAGGGAATGGATGGTCTTTTGGGAACAATAGGACCAAAAAAAAAAAGGACAAAGGAAGAAAACTAGGGGGTTAGACATCCGGACATCTGGAAATCGGGAATTTTGAGAATCAAATAATATCAAACGATTCGCGAGGTTTTTCTGAGCACGTTGGTTTTTACAGAACTCGAAAATGTCGATTTTAAGCCGAGTTATCTTGATTTTTACCCGATTGCTCAGAATAAAATTTTTCGGTAATTCGCTTATAACTCGGCTCAAATTGAATATTTTTGAGTTCTGTAAAAACCATTGCGCTTAGAACAATTTCCCGCATATTTTGACACTACTTAAGGGTTGGTGGCCTAACTTTCCGAAATTTGGTTTTCTAGGCCACCAACCCTCAAGTAGTATCAAAATGTGTGCGATTCAATTCTGAGCACCATGGTTTTTACAGAACTCAAAAATATCGAGTTTGAACAGAGATATAAGCGAAATACTGGAAATTTTTATTCTGAGCAATTGGGTAAATCTGGCCATAACTCGGTTCAAATTCAATATTCTTGAGTTAGGCAAAAAACATTTTGTTCGGAATCTCATGGCGTACTTTCGGACAATTTTTCGATTCGACTTTCAGAAATGTGGACATCCGGACAAACAGACACGCAGAAAAATGATTTCAAAGAAAATGCCAACAATCTGACGTGAAACCAATATATCGAAATTTGACGAATCGAAAATTTATTTTCGACTAATTCGACTTGTGAAAGCAATGACAGCGGAGGAAGAGATGAATTATGAAAAAATAACAGAGGATAATGTGGAATACACGGCCGTCTCTCCCGGATACAGTACCCTCGGCGATGTTGTTCCAGTCTCCCTGCACTGGAACGGTATTTCGTGAGTTTGTTGACCTGTTATAGAAGGGCATGCTCTGTAAAAGAAAATGGATTTTACAGAACTCAAAAATATCGATTTCGAGCCGAGTTATGCCGGTTTTTCTCGATTTTTCTCGATTGCTCAGAATAAAATTTTTCAGTATTTTGCTCATAACTCGGCTCAAACTCAATATTTCTGAAATCTGTAAATACCATTGTACTCAGAATAAAATTTCGCGCGTTTTGATACTATTTGAACCGTGGTGGCCTAGAAAACCAAATTTTGGAAAGTTAGGCCACCAAGTCGCAATTTGTATTGAAATGCGTGGAAATTTATGCTAAGCGCAGTGGTATTTACAAAACTCAAAAATATTGAGTTTGATTCGAGTTATGAGCGAATTACAGGGAAATTTTATTCTGAGCAATGGTACAAAAATGAGCATAAGTCGGCTCAAACTAAATGTTTTTGAGTTCTGTAAAGACCACTATGTTTGGAATGAAATTGCGCACAATTTCATACTATTTGAGCCGTGGTGGCCTCGAAAACCAAATTTCGGAAAACTAGGCCACCAATCTGCAAATAAGATCAAAATGTCTGAAAAGTGGTTCTGAGCTCATTTCCGTTTACAGAACTCAAAAATATTGGGTTTAAGCCGAGTTATAAGCGGAATACTGGAAATTTTTATTCTGAGCAATACATGTAAAAATGACATAACTCGGCTCAAAATCAATATTTTTGAGTTCTGTAAAAACCATCATGCTTGGAATAAAATTGCGGTCATTTTCATACTAGTTGAGCTGTGGTGGCCTAGGAAACCAAATTTTGGAAAGTTAGTCCACCAAGCTGAAAGTGGTACCAAAATGTCTGAAATGAAAAGGATATTTCGTGAGTTGGAACTTCTGATAGAAAGTGGTCATAGATACTCAACTGCTATTGCTCAACTGCTATGAGGGTGGTCAACTGCTATGTTGTAACTGCTAGTGTCTCAACTGCTATATTTGGCTCTTCTGCTATGGATCAACTGCTATAGTCATGTCTCAACTGCTGTGGCTATAGCAATTGATTTATAGCAGAAGAGCGAAATATAGCAATTGAGAAATAGCAGTAGAGATACATAGCAGTTGAGTATTTGCCTCAGTGGGGTACCCTTCTAACTGAGCCCGCTTTTTTCCAGAGTGACAACTGTAAAAGAGCAACGAGAGTTGTTGAGAAATGTGAGCGGAGTGGCCCGACCAGGAGAACTTTTAGCATTGATGGGAGCCAGTGGAGCAGGGAAAACGACTCTTTTGAATATGTTGATGTGCAGGAATTTGAAGGGATTGAAGACCGAGGGATCCATTACTGTTAATGGCGTTGAGGTGGGGTTTTTTTTTGCCGGCGGATACTCAACTGCTATGTATCTCTACTGCTAGTGTCTGAACTGCCATATTTGGCTCTTCTATAGCGATAGCAGTTGATCCATAGCAGAAGAGCCATATATAGCAGTTGAGAAATAACAATAGGTTTCATAGCAATTGAGTATCTACCTTCTTTGTCTGAGAAACTCAGCTTTTCATCAGAAATATGCGCAATCTCATTCCAAACATAATGGTTTTTACAGAACTCAAAAATATCGATTTTGAGCCGAGTTATGCCCAGTTTTACCAAATTGCTCAGAATAAAAATTTCCAGTATTTCGCTTATAACTCGCTTCAAACTCAATATTTTTGAGTTCTGTAAAGACCATTGTGCTTAGAATGAAATTGTGCACATTTTGATGGTATTTACAAATTGGTGGCCTAGAAACCCAAATTCCGGAAAGTTAGGCCACGAAGTCAAAAATAATATCAAAATGTGCGGAATTTCATTCTAACAACAATGATTTTTTTCAGAACTCAAAAATATTGATTTTGAGCCGAGCCATGTCCAGATTTAACCAATTGCTCAGAATAAAATTTTCCAGTATTTCGCTAATAACTCGGCTCATTCTCAATTATTTGAGCATTGGTGGCCTAGTAACCCAAATTTTGGAAAGTTAGGCCACCAAGTCGCAAAAGGTATCAAAATGTGCGCGATTCTATTCTAAGCACATTGGTTTTTACTGAACTCAAAAATCTTGAGGTTGAGCCGAGTTACAAGCAAATTACCAAAAATTTTTATTCTGAGCAATCGGGTAAAACATGGCACACCTCGGCTCAAACTCAATATTTTCGAGTTCTGTAAAAACCAATGTGCTCAGAATAACTTTTAGGCCATTTTGATAATATTTACGACTTGGTGGCCTAGAAATCCAAATTTCGGAAAGTTAGGCCACCCAGTGCAAATGGTATCAAAATGTGCCAAATTTTATTTAGCAGATTTTATTCTGAGTAGTTCTTCAGTTGACAATTCTTGGCCAACTTTTTGCTTTTGATCAGATGGGCGACAAAATCTCCTCAATCTCCGGATTCGCTCAACAAGAGGAACTATTCGTGGGGACCCTAACAGTCAAAGAGTACCTAATGATTCAAGCGAAACTTCGAATCGATGGAACATCAGAGATAAGAGAGGAGAGAGTGATTGATGTGTTACATCAGCTGAAATTATGGAAGTGTCGAGATTCGAAAATTGGAATAATCGGAGAGAAGAAGGGAATCTCGGGAGGAGAGGCCAGACGGCTCACTTTTGCATGTGAGATGCTCTCCAATCCATCACTCCTGTTTGCTGATGAACCGACGACTGGTCTGGATTCATTTATGGCTGAAAGTGTTATACAGATTCTGAAAGGAATTGCAAAGACGGGGAGGACTATCATTTGTACGATTCATCAACCATCGTCACAGTTGTATCAAATGTTTCATCGCGTTATTTATTTGGGTTAGTACGGCCTCAAAGGCGCAGCGGCGTATGGGGTGGTTTTCCGGGCAAATACTCAACTGCTATGGGGGAATCAACTGCTATATTTGGCTCTTCTGCTATGAATCAACTGCTATTTTTCGCCACTTGGTTACCCCTAGACTCATTGTTCGCGAAATTTTGTTGTTATTGTAATGGGATAGGATATAGCCAGAGAAACTTGTTAAAGGTACAGGAAGTTTGGAGGGGAAATGGTCAGCAAATACTCAACTGCTATGGGGATGATCAACTGCTATTTTTGGCTCTTCTGCTATGGATCAACTGCTATTTTCGCCACTTTTGAAGTCTCAAATGCTATGGCTAGAGCAGTTGATCCATAGCAGAAGAGCCAAATATAGCAGTTGAGACGACAGCAGTTACAATATAGCAGTTGATCACCCCCATAGCAGTTGAGATGTAGCAGTTGAGTAGTTGACTACTATCCCTGTTATTTGAATGAGACAAACTTGATCTACCTAAGAAGAGCATCCTATTTCCTAATTTGAGCATTGGTGGCCTAACTTTCCGAATTTTGGTTTTCTAGGCCACCAACCCGAAGTAGAACCAAATTGTGCGCAATTCAATCTTGAGCACATTGGTTTTTACAGAACTCAAAAATATCGAGTTTGAGCCGAGTTATGACCATTTTCCTCCAATTGCTCAGAATAAAAATTTCCAGTAATTCGCTTATAACTCGGTAAAAAACAATATTTTTGAGTTCTGTAAAAGTCGTTTCGCTCAGAATGAAATCGCGCACATTCTGATACCATTTGAGCATTGGTGGCCTAGAAACCCAAATTTCGGAAAGTTAGGCCACCAGGTCGCAAATGGTATCAAAATGTGCGAAAAATCATTTTGAGTATATTCGTTTTTAAAAAACTTCGAAATGTTGAGTTTGAACCGAGTTTTTAGCGAACTACCTAAATTTTTTATTCTGAGCAATAGGGTAAAACTGGCCATAACTCGGTTCAAATTCAGTATTTTTGAGTTCTGTAAAGACCATTGCGCTTAGAATAGAATTGCGCACGTTTTGATATCAGTTGAGCGCTGGTGGCCTAGGAATCCGAATTTCGAAAAGTTAGGCCACGAAGTCTTTGAAGGCGCCGCCGCGCATCCTCAGCACGGGTGACTTTAAAGGCGCATGCATTAGTTTCCAATATTGAAAACTTCGATTCCATTTTGGGCTTGGTGGCCTAGAAACCCAAATTTTGGGAAGTTAGGCCACCAAGTCCCCTGCGCCTTTAAGGCAACTCTCTGATTTCCAGCCAACGGCCGGACCGCGTTCCAAGGGACACCCAAAGAATCGATAGCGTTCTTCGAACAATGCGGTCATCGGATCCCAAATGAATACAATCCAAGTGAATGGATCATTTATAAATTGGCAGTTCAACCGGGACAAGAGAAACAATCGATTGATCGAATCGAACGAATTGTGGAGCATTATGAGGGAAGTGCTCATCTGGAGCAGGTGATGGAAGAGTTGGAGGATGTCAGTCAGAAGACACAGCCTCCTGTGATGCATAAGGCGAAATGGTGGACACAGATTTGGGCGCTGTTTCTCAGGTATTTTTGAGGCTATTAGCCGTCCCAACAGTAGTTGGGACACGCGCCGAAATCGACGGCTATCGGCCCGTTTTCCACGGCTAATAGCCATTTTCAGCGGCTAATAGCCAAAAGGTCAGTTTGCGTCTAGCTTGGCAATGCGCCTAGGAGGCGCCAGTTTTTCGCCGTAAGAATGCCATTTGTGTGCCGAATCATTGATTTATTTAGCTGAATTCAGCGACAAACTTATAAAATCAACAACAAAACGAAGAGATAGAAAAAAGATGAAAACAGATGAAATTAGTGATGGAAGCAAGTAGAAGAAGATCCTTGTTCTTGTTCTTAATTGGTCCGATTCATCTGCTCTTGATCGTTTTGTGTGCTGCAAATTTTCTCGATAATGAGATAATTTCAAAACACGGATGTGCTTACCAAATGAGACGTGAAGTTTCCATGAGCTTGCCCAGTTGGTGGAGGAGTGTAGGTCGCGCGTTTAAAATATACTCTGTAAGGTTTTCTTTCAGAAACGTTCATATATTATTCGTAGAAAAACTCACAATGCAGCTTCGAAGTGATTCACTCACTCTATTCAAAAACGTTTCTCGCTAGAACATCCATTAGTTTCAGCACTGCTGAAAAACTAGGCATTACCCTGTTATAAACAAAAGAAATAAACACGACAAGTTGAAAAAAAAACGAAATAAAGTAATATTTTTTCGAATAAACTAAAATCACGCCAACTCTCAGAGATAAGTCAGAGTCATCGAGCTGACGCACGCCTTTTAGATCCCGTTTCCCTGCCACCTAAACGCCGACCACGTGCCTCTAGAAGCCGTATAGCTGCCGATTGCACCCCAGATAGCAACGTAGGAGTGCTGCTGTTTCCTGATAGCCACACCACCGCCATATAAACGCCATGTCGGCTATTAGCCGAATGCGTTGGCTAATAGCCATTTTGTATGGCTATTAGCTATTGACGACGGCTAACTGCCAACATCACGCCAAAAATTCCCTGAGTTGTTAGGTGAGGGAGAGATGGACATCGGGATATTTGCATATTCTGTCTTGATGTCCGGTGTCCAGGGAACCCGTTTTCCAGGTATCCAAGAATTTGGACATCTGGACATTCGGACACCCAGAAACCTGGAAATCCGGATACCTGAACATTCGAATATCTGGTCATCCGGCCACCTAGAAAACCGGATTTTTGGATATCTGGACACCTGGACATCCGGACATCTGAATATCTGGAAATCCGGACACATGGAAATCCGGATATTTGGACTGTACATTTGGAAATCTGGACGTCCCGATATACGGACATCCGGATATCCGGATATTTGGACATCCGGACTTCCGGACATCTGGATATCTGGTCATCTGGACATCCGGACATCCGGACACCTAGACACCTGAAAATCTGGATATCTGGACATCCGGATATCTGGACATCCGGACATCCGGACATCTGGATATCTGGTCATCTGGACATCCGGACATCCGGACACCTAGACACCTGAAAATCTGGATATCTGGACATCCGGATATCTGGACATCCGGACATCCGGACACCTGGAAATCTAACATTTCCAATATTTCCAGATGCGGTCTCGACGTGTGGCGTGCTCCTCAGCTGACAATGTCGAAAATCATTCAGAAGATTCTCTTCGGACTCTTCCTCGGATTACTGTATTGGAGGGTGAGTCTTAAAGGCGCATGCAGTTGTGTGTCCAGATATCCGGATGTCCAGATATCCGGCAAAACTCCAGCGGTTGCGTCTTTAAAGTCCCGCCCCTTTTTGAAATTTCGATTTTCAGACAGACTACACTCCACGTGGAATTCATAATATCAATGGAGCGTTGTTCTTCATTGCCGGAGAGTATATTTACTCGACCGCCTATGCGATTATGATGTTTTTGAATAACGAGTTCGCCCTGGTCGCCCGAGAATATCACGATGGATTGTATAATTTGTGGGCGTGAGTTAGACGGACATCCGGACATTCGGACATTTGGACACACAGATTACTCCGTTTCGCAGATTATCAAGGTCTGTGTGTCCGGATGTCCGGATGTCCAATGTGTAAGATTCTTCCGGGCTTCTGTTGACTTAAGGGCGCAAGCTATTCACTTCCAGATGTCTGGATGTCCAAAATTCAAAACCTGGACATCCGGACATTCCGCTGCCTGGACAGACAGACCCAGGCGTTTCAGATTGTGAAAATCTGTGTATCCAGAAGTCCGGATATAAATTGGCCAAGCTTGGACATCCGGACATCTGAACATACCGACAGACCAAACGTCGGTGTGTCCGGATGTCCAAGAAACAAAACCTGGACATCCGGACATCATTTGTACAGACAGACGTTCTTGTGCTACCTTGAAGATTTCAGAGGTCTGTGTGTCCGGATGTCCAATTACCAAAACCGGACACCCGGACATCCAGGTATCTGGACAGACAGCCAGACTTTTCAGATTGTAAATATCTGTGTGTCCGGATGTCCAAGACGCCTGGACATTCGGAAATCTGCACAGACAGACAGACGAAACATTTTGTTGCTACCGTAAACGCTTATGTGAACTTAACGGTTCAAACATTCCAACGTCTGTGTGTCCGGATGTCCGGATGTCCATCAACCAAAACCTGGACGCCCGGACATCTAGATATCTCGACAGACAGACAGCCTTTCCGGATTGTAAAAAAATCAGTGTGTCCGGAGGCCCCGGAAGTCTCGACATCCGGAAATCCGTACAGACACACGGTGTCCTGCGCGTAAAATTTTTCGCAAAAAACTACTGTAGGCAGACAAAAACACTCTCTTCCCTCTCGTCGCGTGACCGGGGAGCGCGTTTGCACCAGCAAAAATAGAAAGCCGTGAAATTGACGGAATCAAATTTTTCTTGATAAAGTTGTGTAGAGAATTGAAAAAGGAATTTTTTAAGCTATGAACCGACAAATTTCGACAAAAAAGAACAAAGTTATGATCAAAATAAGATTTGAACTCAATTTTTCGATATTTTGCAATTTTTCGAAGAATTGAACCGATTCAACATATCAGATTTGTATTTTAATTGAATTTTGAACATTTGATAACACTTTACTGTCAAATTGGTCTAGAAAAATCAACAGTATAACTGCCTGAAGTTGACCGTTTCTGGAGTGCTGGTCAGGGTTGTCGGATTTTCTCGATTTTTCGCTTTCAAAATTTTTTTTTTTGGAAATCGAGCGCCGACAAGTTGTTCAAAATGACGAAAGAAACATTTTCCGACCTTGACCATCCAGATTCATAAAGTTTGAAATGAGTTATTTCCAAAACAAATTTCAGTTGAAAATTCGAAAAAAATGAGGATTTTCGATGTATTTTTTGAATTTGTGGAAAAACAAAAAATTATTTGAAAAAAGTGCTGCCGAAAAAAGTTTCTAAATTTTGTTGCGGTCATTTTGAGACCTCGACTGAGCGATTTTGTCAAAAACGAAGCTCTGAATAAAAATTTTAAGATGCGAATCCAGTGCCAACTTTAGTACTGAAAATTTGGTGGCATTGACTGAATGTCTCCTATCTCGGTAATCTTAAGAGCTGGAAAAAAGTTATCAACAAGTAAATTGTTTGTTATAGCATTTTGAACAACTTTTTAGTTAAACATTTTTTTCTATCTACGCCGGCTCACAAGATATGCCGCTATAATAGAGGTGTTCCTTCAAGATGGTGTATCTGGAGAGTGGTACAAGATAGAAAAAAAGTTTCAACTAAAAAGTTGTATAAAATTATCTGCTGAACAATTCATTAGTTGACAGTTTCTTGAAATTCTCACTGGCAACCAAGATATGCAAAGAATAGTGAACTCTTCCCAAAAAATTTGATCGTACTCAGCTTCTTCCACTTCTTGATGACGTTTTCTTTCTGTCTAGTAATTGAATAAGATCAATTTCTGAATTTAATCATATTTGAGAACGTTTTAACAGTCCTAAAGTACATAATAATAATCTAAGTTGAGCTATACATAATAAAGAATATAGTGTACTTTTACTGAGCTGTAGTGACTATTTTATTTTATTTCGGCGAATAATTTTTTTTCTATTTGGTTCTTTTTCTTTCATTTTGTTCAATTACATGTTTTTAAGAACAAAAAATGCTTTAAAAGATGTATATTCGGAGCTTTTCCTGCGATAACCTATGCGCACTGTGGCGGCCATAAGAAGGGGCGAGAGTGCGAGAGAGTGCGAGACAACGAGGGGAAAAGCGAGAAAATTTTACGCGCAGGGCACCGTGCAGACAGACATTTTTCCAGCTACTACATCTCCCGTTGCATCTCCCTCATGCCGCTCTTCTCCACTGACGGACTCATAATGCTGTTCATCGTCTATTGGATGATCGGTCTCAACACTTCTGTCTCACAGGTACCGTCTCTACCCCACTCAGAAAGTGCGCCCTATTGGACTGTTCAATAGAGCACACTTGTCCGTCCAACCCTGATAGATATCCGAATGTCGGGATGTCCAGGTATCCAAGGATGACTTCGAGCATCCGGACATCGGACATCTGGACATCCGGATAAATGAACATCTAGATATCCGGATATCCCGACATCCGGACATCCGGAAATCTGGATATCTGGACAAGCAGACATCTAGATATCCAGACATCCGGACAGTTGGATATTCGGAAATCCGGACATCCGCCATCCTGACATCCAGACATCCGGACATCTGGATATCCGGACCCCCAAACATCCCTCCTTTCCTCATTTCCAGATCCTTCTCGCCACCCTAATCACCCTGCTTGCCAGTCAGGCGGCTTCTGCCTTCGGAATCGCCATGTCCTGTATCTTCCCGACCGCCCAAATGACGTCTGTGATGGCTAGTCCTTTCTTAGTCCTATTCCGTCTTTTCGGTGGTTTTTACGGGAATACGGAGACGTTTCCCGCCGGTATCCGATGGTTACAGTACACCAGTATGTATAGGTGGGTCTTGAAACGGCAGAAAAAAGTTCTTACTGTATGAATTACGGTGGGAAGCACACACACGCGTCGCAGGCCGCAACGCGACTGTTCAACGAAATTTCGAGAAACACGCGCCACGAGCCGCAACGCGGCGTTTTCTCTGGAGCGAATTCAAATTATTCAAATTCCCGCCATAAAAAACAGGCTGCGGAGCGGCTCGCAGCGCGTGCCCTCTACTAACCGATTTCGAACACGCGCCGCGGACCGTGACGCAGATCTTTTGGTCGGCGCTAAACCAAAAAACTTGAAATTTAAATTCCCGCCGGTGCGATACGCGCGATGCGGCTCGCGGCGCGTTTATTTGCTCGTCAAGCACGTGTTGCAAACCGCGATGTGGCGTTTTCTCCGGCGGGAATTCAAAATTTCAAACTTCACTGACAAAAAGGTTCCAGGCGTCAGAAGACATGCGTCGCGGACCGTGACGCAGGGGTTTCGTGGGCGCGAAACCGAAAACATTGAAATTTTAAATTTCCGCCGGTGCGATACGCGCGGTGCGGCCTGCTTTATTCGCTCGTAAAGCACGCGTTTCAAGCCGCGACGCATCGGATTCGCTGGCGGGAATTCAAATTTTCAAGTTCCGCTGACGAAAATGGCTAATGTGCTGCGCCTCGCTTCCAGGTGTCGGAAAAAACGCGTCGCGGGCCGCGACGCAGATCTTTGGGTTGGTGCGAAACCCAGAAATTCAAAATTTAAATTCCCGCCGGTTCGATTCGTGCGCTGCGGCATGCGGCGCGGTCATTTTCTCGCGTTGCAAGGCGCGACGCAGCTTTTTAGTCGATGCGAAGCGAAATGATTCAATTTTTGAGCCAAATTCCGGTTTTTTTTCATATTTCATACTCGTTGCGAGCCGCAACGCGGCGTTTTCTTCGGCGGGAATTCAAATAATTCGAACTCCCACCAAGAACAAAGCTGCGTCACGGTTTCCGACGCGTTTTAACCGTCAGTCTGTCGTAGAAAAAACTGCGCGCCCTCATCTCCAAAACTGCCTAAGCTCCGCCCCTTCTTCACTCCAGATTCGCATTCGAAGGACTCGTCGTGAATCAATGGTCATACGTGGATCATTTTCATCCGGAATCCGCGAATTGGACGACCGAAAAACGAGATGGCGTCCTCGCGAACTTCTCGTTTCCCCCGGATGCAATTTTTGTGGATATTCCCGCTCTGATTGTGATCAGTTTTGGATTCTACGCCATTGGATTTTTGGCTCTGTGGATCCGAATGAAGAAGGCTCGTTGATGGGACAAAAAATAGGAGGAGAATACGGTTTTATCCGACGGAATAAAAATTGAAAAAATTTTTGACTTTTTTAGAGGAGGGGAATTTATGTAGGTGAATTGAATGGATTGATTCGAAGAGAAGATGGGGAGGAGAAAACAATGGAAAAAGAAAGGCTCTCGGTTTTTGAGAAAATTGAGAAGAGGCTAAAACGGCAAAAACAAAAAAAATAACAAAAAAGGGGAGCATCCCGGGAGGAAACAAATAAAAATTTTGAGAAAATTGGAAAAAAAGGAATGGAATGCTCTGGAAGAATAATACAAAGAAGATGGATGGATGAGAGGATTTTTAAAAAATTTTGGGTTTTTGAGGGAAATTGGGCGGGATTTGGGGTGGTTTAGGGAGTTTTTTGGAGAAAACATGGCCTAGAAAAGTCGGGGACTAGATTTTTACCAATTAGGTGGCCTAGAAATTCAAACTTAGTGAAACTAGGCCACCAGTAACTAGAAATAGAAGGGACTAATTTTTACTGGGGGGATTTCTAGGCCATCTAGGTTTCAAAATTATTGACTAGATGGCCTAGAAAACTTGGCCTAGCTTTTGATTGTAAGCAATTCTAGGCCACCAGTAGTGCGTTTACAAAAACCATGGATTGGTGGCCTAGAAAACCAAATTCGGTGAAAAACTAGGTCATCTGCGGAAACCCCCGTTTTCCGCCCGGAAAGCCGCCCATTTTTCTCTCAAAAAACCCGAAAATTGGTACCCGGAGGTAATATAAAAAATAATAAAAACAATTATTTTAAAAAAGTCTCAATTACAACAAGAATATTATTCAATTATCTTGGTTTCTGGTATCCCAACAACAGCTTCTTCTTTTTCCTCTGCCTATTCAGCTGCTTGTTCACAAAGTCCATGTCGGTCGTCTTCTTGTCGATGTGAATCGTAACCTCGTCCTGGAATCTTCGATTCATGAGCATTGGGGAAATTGTCAATGGGGCGCGTTTGGAAACTACGGTAAGAAGCTCTTTCGTGGTGAGACCTTTGAAGTTCATCGGGGCACGGAAGGGCGCACAGTTTTAGCGGGAATTCAAAAAAAATTTGGAGGGAATTCGAAAATTCAAAAACTCAACATTTTAGCGGGGATTCCAAAAATTTAAAAAAAATTGGCGGAAAGCCAAAAATTTTGGCGGGAATTCGAAAAAAAATCAAATTTTTCGCGGGAATTCAAAATATGCTCCAAACCAGCTTCTATGCACCTTTAAGGTGAATTTGCCATTCAATCCCTTACCTTATTAGTATCCACCACCTGTCCGTTCAACTTGATTTCCGTTTCGTTGGCTGGTGTCAGCACGATATCTTTGCCGAGTGCCCATGGCGCCGTTTTCGTCGGTTTGCCGTTCTCGTCAAGACTCGAGCAGAGGCGGACGAGGTTCGTGTCTGGAAAAGGGGATTTTAAAGGCGCATGAAGTCAAAAGAGAGACGCAGACAACTAGACTGTCTGGGTGTCTGCATATCCAGTCTAAATAAGCCGAAATTCGAATACAAAGTCAGATAAATCGAGATGTTTCCCGGGATTGCTAAGAACAAAAACAACGAGATTCTTTGATCGAGAAACGCAGACAGCTAGACAGTCTGGGTGTCTGCGTCTTCCTTCTAAATCGGCTCCGCGACATTTCGAATCCAGACACATGGGAACCCTTGAAAATTATTTTTTTCCAGGAAAGTTCCGAGTTTTGTTTTGTTCTTATTTTTCAGAAAATCGGTTAGGTGTCTGCGTTTCCCAACTATAGACTACAAACTACAATTCCGCTCTAAAAACTCGAACTGTCGTAAAATCTGGCGCCAAGTCCGCAAACACCCCCTGTGACACCACCACGTCAGATTGCGTACCTTTATTACCCTTGTATCTCGTAATATAGACATAACAGAGTCGCTTGTGCTTCTCGTCAATCTGTCCCAGCACTTTCCACGGCTCATCGGCGTCGACCACCTTTTTCAGCTCTTGTTTTTCAGCCTCCAGGTTTCTCTGCTGCTGCTTTTTCTGCGTTTTTGATTGTGAGGTGGTTGGGGCTTCCTGTGTGGGCGGAGCCAATTTCGGAGTCGGATTCTTCTCTGGAAGAGGATCCTTTGGAGGAGCATCTGGAGGTCCCTGCGTGGGCGGAGCCGATTTTGGAGCAGATTTCTTCTTCATCAGTGGAACCTGTTTCGGAGCAGAAGTATCCTTTGGATGAGCACCTCCGGCTGAGGGTCTCTCTAGGGGCGGAGCCAATCTTGGAGCATAACCCTTCTGTGGAGCCGGTTTTGGAGCAGGATTGTTCTGCATGAGAGCATTCTTATAAGGCGTATTCTGTGGAGGAGGAGGAGGAACATCTTCAGATGGCAATTTTGGAGCCGGATGATTTTTCTGTGGAGCAAGATCCTTCTGTGGAAAAAACTTCGTCGAGTGGGATGCCACCGCCATCTCCATATTCTTTTGCGCCGCTTCATTATTGTTATTGTGATTGGGCGTCTGCGGAGACTTCCAATGATTATTATTATTGTTCTTTTGTCCTCCTCCTTTTTGACCCTTTTTCTGCTTTTTATCATCAGATTTTATGGATGAGATGGATGGAGAGCCTGGCGGTTGGGGCTGCCCTTTTGATGGGGTTTTTTGGGCGGCGGTGAGCTTTAGTGGACTCTGAAATGGTGGATTTTGAAGAGATCGGCTATTTTAGGTTGCCTTAAAGGCGCATGCTATTATTCGGAAGGTCTCACCACGACTTCAGGGCACATTATTATGGCAATCAGTGTGAAAGCATATGCTGACCAAAGATCCGACAACTTGACGGTCCCGATATCTCTACACGAAAACTACCGTATAAATTTAATTTCTACCGTAAGATTTATCGAATTTCACCAATTTTTATCGATATAAAAAATTGATGAAATTCGATAAATCTTACGGTAGCAATTAAATTTATACGGTAGTTTTCGTGATGAGATACCGGGCTGTAAAGTTGTCGGATCTTTGGCAAGCACTTGCTTTTACACTGATTGCCATAATACATGCGCCTTTAAGGTAATTTCTTGTCGCTGAACCTTAAAGGCGCATGCAATTTCGAGAGAATTGTACAGTAATCCCTCCCATCGCTTCGAGACCCTACCATGAGCCTTTAAGGTGAAAATCCACACTTACCGGTTTATTATACTCCAAATTCTGCTTTGGCTTTTTATCTCGATAGAGCCGGAATACGTTGAACTTGAGCTCCTTCGAAATCATATGCATCGTGGATACCGTCTGATTCTTTTTGAGAGCTGGGTCACGAGCATTTAGAGGGGAATAGCTGGAAAATTATTGGTTGGTTGTTTTTGGTAGGTTTGTCTGGATGTCCGGATGTACAGATATTCAGATTTCCGGATGTCCAGATTTCCGGATCTCCGGATGTCCAGATCTTCGGATATTTAGATATTCAGAACTCCGAATGTCCAGATATCCAGAATCCCGGATGTCCAGATATCCGGATATCCGGAATTCCGGATGTCCAGATATCCGGATATCCAGATCTCCGGATGTCCAGATATCCATATATTCAGATGTCCGGAAGTTCAGATATTCAGATCTTCGAATATCCGGATGTCCAGATATCCAGATCTCCAGTTCTCCGAATGTCCGGATGTCCGGATATCCAGATGTCGAGGTATCCAGATTTCCGGATGTCCAGATATCCAGATCTCCGGGTGTCCAGATATCCAGATCTCCGGATGTCCAGATTTCCAGATGTCCAGATGTCCAAGAGCCTAAACCCTTAGAAACGAACACGGGAACCGATAAAAATCCTCAAATTCTCACAAAGCAAAACATCCGGACATCCGGACATACAGGCAAAAATCATGTGTTTCGGGCTCTCAAAGACTCCAAAATGCGCCAAAATAGGACATCCGGACATTCAGACCCCTTTTGGCACTTACAATGGACTATCCGCCACCACTTGATGCGAATCGAAATCCACAAAATAAAACGCTTTGGAGAGCTCAAACTCCGGCGCACCGTCCACCAGATTCCTGCTATGAATGATCTCAAAAGTGACGATGTGATCGGTGTTTGCATTCGTTTCGCAGAGACTATCCTCCACTCGAATGGCGAAAACGAAGTCAGCTTTCTTCCGTGCAAGTCCCTCCACTTCCCACGTCTTGCCGAGGAGAACACGAGTTCCTGGAAATTAATTTTTGGAAAATTGGCTCCGCGACATTTCGAAACTGCGACGTTTCGGAACTGCGACACTTCAAAACCGTTGAAAATTTTCAAATTAAAAAAAAAAAATTTTTTCGGTCAAACTTTTTTTTTCAAAAAAAAAACTTAGAATTTTTATTTTTTTTCTAATTTTTATTCTAATTTTCCAGAAAATCGATAAGAATCGAGTCAAAAAATTTGAAATTTTCAACCCTAACCGAAATGTCGCGGAGCCGAAAAATCAATAAAAAATTACCAATAGGAATTTTGGCGTTCGCCTCAGTTTTAGTGGCAAACGAGGCGTATGTCTTCGGATGCTCTCCCTTCTGCTCCTCTCGTACCCTCAGTCTCCGAATGTCTGTCTCTCCTTGCACTATCTGCTGTCGAAGGTCTTCGAGAAGTCGCTGCTCACCGGTCAGCTCTTTCAGCCAGTTCTCGTAGCTATGATCGATTTGGATCGTGAATAGCTGAGTCTTGCTGAAGAAGAAGTAGCCGACGGACTCTTTTTGAAAGCCTCGAAGAGTGAGTATCATCTGGAATAGGGGAGATTGGGTGAAAGGGGACGAGGGGTAAATGCGATTATAAGGGCAAATACTCAACTGCTATGTATCTCTACTGCTATTTCTCAACTGCTATGTTGTAACTGCTAGAGTCTTAACTGCTATATTTGGTTCTTCTGCTATAGAAAAACACTACAGTACTGGTATCTTCGTGCCAAGACCCACCGCTTCACTTTTGAAGTAAACTAGAGGATCAGAAAAAAAATCTAAAGATTTTAGACCTCGAAACTAGAGGCTTTTAGCAAAAATTATGGGTTTACAGCACAGGAATGGGGTGAAAGAGTCTGAAATACGGGGTTCCAGGCGATTTTTAGGATTTTCTGAGCCTAAATTTAGAGACTAGGGCTCCAAAATCAAACATTTTTAAGCCAAATTAGGAGGTTTTCGAGCCCAAAATTGGAGTTTTTAGCCGGTTTTTCGGCCAAAATTAGAGGGGTTTCAGCTGTTTTTGAAAAAAAAAGTGAGTACAAAATGGCTATATTTCTTGCTAAATAAAAGATTTATGTGATCAAAATCAACGGGTTTTAGCTCAAATTAGGGTTTTTTGAGCCGAAGAACTTGATTAGAAAAATGGGTGTTTTTGACCAGAAACACGAGGTTGCAAGCCCAAATCAGGATTTTCGTGCCACAAAATGAACAAATACTGCTATGACTCCTACTGCTATTTCTCAACTGCCATGCTGTAGCTGCCCAAACTGCTATATTTGGCTTTTTTACTATAGATCAACTGCTATAGCCAAGAGAGACATCAAATGTGGGAAAAATAGCAGATGAGCCAAGTATAGCAGTTGAGACACTAGCAGTCACAACATAGCAGTTGATCATCCCCCCCCCCCCCCAGTTGAGCAGTAGATTTCATAGCAGTTGAGTATCTGCCAGATTTCTGCACCCAAGATCGGAAGATTCAAGCTTAAGTTAGGGGGTTTGAGACTAATTTGAGCTGAAAAACTTAAGTTGAAGAATGGGCGTTCTACCCAGAAGTACAGGAATTCTGTGCCACAGAATGAGGTAAACGCGCTCAAATCCTTCACTTTCAACAATTTTGCGAATAAAAAATTACCTCATCTCTCATCACTTTGCTAACCACAGCCGAAACTGAGGAGCGTGATATTTCCGACTGAATAATGACGTGATGACCGGTGAGCAATTTGAAATTTTGCATTTTTCGATCAGAAGTCACAATGAGACGAATGAACGGAACATTTCCATTCGGGTCGAGCCACGATTTGATGCACGCGTCAGTAAATGTCAATTTTCCCAATTTTTCACAAAGTTCATCAATATTCATATGAAGCGGATATCCAGGGAGGACGGACGGCTCACTGGCCACACTGGCCATTTCATCGAAATCACCGTCGTCGATATTAAGGTAGTAGGTTTGATCCTTGGTGAGCGGAATGTTCACGTCCGTCTGAGCGAATCCGGTGACGCCGAGCACGATCTGGAAGCGATTTTTTGTTAAAATTTTGATGAATTTATCACAAAATTATGTTTTAGCGGCAAATACTCAAGTGCTATGGGGTGATCAAGTGCTGTTCTAGCAACTTTTGATGTCTCAGATGCTATGACTTTCGTCGGCGAATACTCAACTGCTATTGGGGTGATCAACTGCTATGTTGTAACTGCTAGTGTTTCAACTGATATATTTTACTCTTCTGCTATGGATGAACTGCTATAGCCAAGCGAGACATCAAAAGTATAGCAGTTGAGAAATAGCAGTAGAGATAAATAGCAGTTGAGTATCTACCACTTTTGTCTCATGTGCTATGACTTTTTAGCACATGAGACAACACCAAAAGCACTTGAAAATGGCAAAAATAGTTCTTGATTCATAGCATAAGAGCCGAAATAGCAGTTGAGACAATATCACTTCTCTCATAGCAAATGATCACCCAATAGCACCTGAGTATCTACCAATTTTTGACATGCTTGCCGGTTGCTTGCGGCAATCAAATGACAAGTTGGTCAGCGCTCGACCACTTGCCGTTTTAGCTGGCAACATGCAAAATCTTCTCACAATTCGCCTTTTTTACCGGAAATCTGCCGAAAATCTCCGCTCAACAGCGGCTAGCGTGCCAAAAATACGCTGAGAAAAAAGTTCGGCAAACAAAGGGCAAGTTGCCGTTTCTGCCTACGATTTCCCTAAAATTCCCTAATATTGAAAATGCTAACAGTGAATATGCTTCCTTCCTCGATATTCGTTCTGACAACATCAACAAAAACGTCGCCAGGCTCATCGATTTCAACACTGAATCGAAGCGGCGTGCCCACTTTGATATTCTTCAATAAAACCATTTCCATCGGGTCGAGAGTCGTCACCTCGAGTTCGGTCAAGTACACGTTCTTCCAGTGCTCTCCGACCTTTCTTCTCTCTCGATATCCTTTTTTTCCGATCAATTTCCATCCGTTGATATTTCTGAATAGCTTTTCATCGTCAGAGCCAGTGGATGATGACTCGTCGTCTTCCTCTTGAATCGGATCCAGATCGGCGATGGAGGTGTTTGGTTCGGTTTGATTGTAGAAGGAGAAGGAGCTGTTCGGTGTCGAAAACATCCAGATGTCCGTGTCTTCCCAGATTGGCGGGTCTGATTCGGTTGATACTGTCACCTAGAAATGGAAAATGACTGAATGATCTGGGGGACAGGGAAATGACGAAATTAGTATAAAATCAATTGTTTTCTGAGAATTGATGGCCCCATACTCGTGAAAATCCTCGGTTCGAAGGCCCGGATTCGAATAATTTTGGTAGTTTTTTGAAATTTTTGAATTTTTTCGGTGAAAGTTGATCAAAACCGTGTAAAGTGCTTCAGAAACCCAAAACCATCGTTTCGATCATACTTAAGCCGGGCCGAGCCGGGCCTTTCCACTAATTTCCAAGGCCCGGCCCGGTCCAGCCCAGCCCGCTCGGCCCGGAAGATGACAGCGAAATTTCGCGCTCCAGTCGTTATATTGAGCATAGAAACAGTAGTTTCTTATTTTTGAAGCATTTTACACTATTTTAATGAATTTTCAGTGGAAAAATGAAGAATTTCCTGAAAAATTGCAATTTTCTCCGAAAAAAAAAAATGAATTCGCCAAAATTTTCATTTTGCTCCGATTTTTCGAATTTTGCGGACAAAATATGAGCTATCAGACCGGGTCTGAGCGTGACGGGCTTGAAAAATCGCCGTAATGATCCCTTTAAACCCCTGCAAACTGTAGTTTTTCCTGGAAAATCGTTTTGCCGCATTTTTTTCCGTAAAAAATTGATCTACATATTTTCCCGGCTCACAAAAATTATATGTTCTTCTTTTCTTTATTTCCCTGTTTTTTCCTTCCAATTCTCCAGAATTCCCCATGAAAAACAGTCTGAAAACGAAAAAAAGTTCTGAAAATCCAGCCATTGCCAGCTACAGTACACCCGATAACCTGCAGATCTAACTTTAAATTTTAATTATTTTTTCTCGATTTTTTCAGCAAAAATTGAGATTTTTTGTGGAAAACTGGAAAAAGTTGCAAGAATTCAAAAAGAGAACAAAAAATAAATAAAAAATGACCAGAATAACAGAAAAAAGAATCACTTTTGACCTGAACGCTATGTTTACATTGCATCATTTAGCCTTGAAAATACGGTGGGACATACAAAATGGTTTGAATTTATATCCGCGAAAAGCCCAATTAATAACCTTCAAATTTTTCCTTTCATACTCAAAACATTCAACAATCCCCCGAGAGAATTGAAGTGGTTGCATTGTACACGAATGGGAAATTATGACTTCTTGATTCGAAATCCACTGTTCCAACTGCATCGCATCCTCCTCCTCTACCTCGATTTTCGAGTCTATTCGAATTTTATTCTTTTGTTCATTATCACTTTTTACAAACGGAATTCGCGATAAGATTTCCAACCAGAGAATCTCTGATGATGACGTGGTCTCACTTTCCATCTGAGGGTGAATTTTGCAGCTAGAAAGCGGAGAAAAATTAAATAAAAATGGAGAAATCGGACAACCTTGATTCACAAGATTTTCTTGGTGAATTCGGAAAATGAAAAGAAAAAACGAAATAATTTATGCATTGGGAAAAACAAAAAAATTATCGATCGACCTCTCCAAAAACGATATCCATGGTTCCGATGACTGCGACGATGTCAGCGATGAGGGACATGTAGCAGACGTCGTGGATGGCGGCGAGATGAGCGAATCCTGGGGCGCGGATGAAGCAACTGTAATATAAACATTAACTGCATGCCAGGCACGCTCAGCCCGCACTGGAGGAAAATTTCCAAAATTCTCCCCAAAACTATGGGAAAAACACAAAATTTGCATGCAAAATATGTAACATTTACACAAAAAATAAGCAAAAATCTGCTCATTTTTCAATTTTGAGAAAAAAAATTTCAAACTTCGCGATAACTGGCGGGCCTTTCGGGCCGGGCCGGCTCATCACTTCTATAATGATAGAAATAGAATGTTTATATACACAAATGCGTCATCCATAATACATATCATTTTGTTTTATACAGCATGACTCACCGATACGGTTTTCCCGTTCCATCCGCCACAAGGTACACACCAAACTCTCCTTTCGGCGCTTCAATCGGCACATACGTGGCACCGGGCGGCACCTGGAATCCTTCGGTGAAGAATTTGAAGTGATGAATTAGCGACTCCATGTTCTCCTTCATCTCGGCACGTTTCGGTGGCACCACCTTGTGATCGTCCACCTTAATTTCGCCGGCGGGCATTTTATTAAGACACTGAACAATGATATTCAACGACTGTCGCATTTCTTCGACACGACACAAATAACGATCGTAACAGTCTCCTTTCGTTCCGATTGGCACATCGAACTCCATGTCGGCGTAGGCGTCATACGGTTGGGTCTTTCGGACGTCTTGTTTGATTCCGCTTCCACGAACCATCACTCCACTGAATCCCCAGGAGAGCGCGTCGGCCGCCGAGACCAGACCTGAGAAAAATTGTGGTTTTGCCCGAAAAATGAAGCTTTGAGCCTAAATTTAGGGGGTTCGTCATCAAAATAAAGGGATTTAGGTCTAAATTTCGCGTTATTGTTGAGCTGAATTCCGACGAAATCGTGCAGAAAATCGACATTTTAGGCGCAAAATAAAGGGTTTTGAAAGTTTAGAGTTTTCATGGCTCAAAATCACGGGATCTGGTTGAAAATTGAGGATTTTTGAGCTGGATTCCGACGGGATCAAGCAGAAAATCGACTTTTTGGGCTCAAAATTAGGAGATTTAGGCCTAAATTTCGCGTTATTGCCCAAGAATAAACGCATTAAAGCCCAAAGTAGCCGATTTTTGAGCCGAATTCGGTGGAAATTGAGCACAAAACCGACCGAAAGATGGAATTATTAACCCAAAAATAAACTTTTTCAACCCCAAAATCAGCGGGTTTCGGGAAACTTCAGCACAAAACCTGAGGGTCCAAAAACTAGAGCTTTTTGCCGAATTTAGTGGTAGTCGACTGGAAAAGGACGATTTTTAGCGAAATTTTGAGCTAAATCCCTTGGAAATTGAGCACAAAAAATTGATTTTTGGCTCAAAATCAAAAGTTTTAGGATGGAATTAGAGGTTTTTCCTCATAAGGAGGAGGGGATTATCTTATAATGAATAGGATTAGCACACACACACCAATATCAATAGTTCTAGCCTTCCAGATGCGATTCTCGGTGAGCATATCCTCCAGCTCATCGATTCTCGCCGGGAACTTCACCGCCCAATCATAAATATCGTCCATTAATCCGATCGGAAGATCCCATGCGACACCGCCAGGGCGAACGTAATTCGCGTGCATTCTTGCGCCGGAAGCTCTCTCGGAGAACTCAAAAAGCTTCTCACGCTCCTCAAACATCCAGAAGAATGGGGTCATGGCACCGATATCGAGGGCGTGGGTGGTGATGCCCATGATATGATTCTGAATTCGGGTTAGCTCCGCCATTAGAGCTGAAAAATGATAATTTTGGTTGTTTTCCTGTGCTCACGAGCTCTCACTTCGAATGTACTTTGCTCTCGGCGGAATATCAATGCCCAACAACTTCTCAATAGCCAGAGCAAACGCCTGCTCGTTACACATCATGGAGACGTAGTCAAGGCGATCAAAATAGGGCAACGCTTGAGTGTACGTCTTGTGCTCGATGAGCTTTTCGGTGGCGCGATGCAAAAGACCAATATGGGGGATCGCCTTGAGGATCACCTCTCCCTCGAGTTTCAGAACCAATCGGAGCACTCCGTGAGCCGCTGGATGTTGTGGACCGAAGTTGAGAATCATGTTTTCTAGACTTTTCTCTCTGAAAAACGACGAAAAAATCAATTTTTTGACAGAAAACACCGGGGTAAAAACCTTTTCTTCCCCTCATAATTATCACTGAGCACCGGATCGCTGTACGCGAGTTTCTCCAGTTTATCCAGTCCGATTTTTTCGTCAAAATCGGATACTCTTTCCGACATCCAAAGTTTTCCGAGTGTACCGCCCGTCTTGAATTGTCTCTCGAATTTCGCATCCGGATACCAAATTGTGTGCGAATCACGCTTTGATAACGCCGATCTGCTGCCGGCCACCGCTCGTAGAGGATGCAAAGAACGTGAGAGCATCTCTGAAACGATAAAAATGAGCTGAAAACTTGAAGATTTGCTGGAAAATTGATTGAAGATCGGTTAAAACGTGTACAGAAATTGGTCTTGTTGAGACCCATTCTACAAAAATTAGGCTTGCGCCTTTAATGTACGGTAGAAAATTTGCGGCGGCGAGTTTCGAAAACAAAATTTTCCAGCCTAAAATTGCGTCATTTTCAGGTTTTTCTTTGCATTTCAGCCTGATTCCGGCTGTGGAAAATTAAAAATCAAGATAATAAGTTTATGCGGTTAACAAAAGTAGGAAAAAACTTCAAATTTCCACAGAAAATCGATTTTTCTCTATTTTCCCCCAGATCAGCGGTTTTTTCTCATTTTTATCGCAAAAATGAAAATAAACACCCTCAATTTTTCAATTTTCACATTTATTCCGGCCATTTTCCAGTAAGTAAGTATCTTCCCAGATGTTTCAAAGTGTGTATGTTGTTGTACATGCTTCTTCTTCTTCTATGCATCTATTATTTTCGATATTCCCACCAACAACATCTTCTACATTTCTCTATTGTAGAAAGAAGCCTGGAGCCCATAAACACGTCTCTCTCACTGTCTCTTCTCTCTTTCTCTCTCCATTCTCTCTCGCCCCAACAACAACTACGTAGTTTCTTCTTCTTCCAACGTCCTTCACTCTTTTCTTCATTTCTCCTCTCTTCCATCTCGCGCCCACCCCAAAACATTTTGAAATCCGCGGGCACGCGCCTGTTTGCATTTGAGTGCGCGCAACACCGGGGGCCGTCGTCGGCCGAGTCACCGCACTCCACGTCGGCCGGGTCACACGCGCGACGCGGCCGACGCACGCGGGTGACTCGCCCCGCCCACCCGCGCCGCCCGCTCTTTTCCCTTCCATTGCCACCCCGCACAATTCCCCTGTCTTTCCATCGCTCTCGTTTCGAAAACTCTTCGGAAACTGTTATCTTTTTGGGATAGGAAGTGTGCTCACCTTTCACTTTTTCAATTTCTTTTCGGTTCCAATTACTAATTTTGCTTCTCTGATATCAAGAAAAAATTCGAACGCAAAACACGTAGACAGTTTCGATTTTTGTTGACAGTACAGGCGCTCTTCTTATTTTCTGCAGTTGACTCCCTTCTAATCTTAGCTTCCCAAACTTTTTTCATGTTGCACAAATACGATGCTCAAGTGGCTCTACAAATTATTATCTATGCTCCCCGAGAGAGAACAGCCTTATTTAGTACACTTTCTTCCTCTAATTCCGCCAAATTATCCTTATCTCGACGTTGACCTTCACCACATCGTTATTATTAGTGGTTTTTGCAGCCAAATCTCTTCTCTCGCTCTCTTTCCATCGAAAATGGTTGACCGCAAGGCTGTGATCAAGAACGCCGACATGTCCGATGACATGCAACAGGACGCCATCGACTGCGCCACCCAGGCCCTCGAGAAGTGAGTTTTGAGTTGTTCTGAGAGAGAAAGGGAGAAGGTGATCGCATTTTAAACGCTTGAATAATTCGAATTGCCATGGACGACGCGCACAACACTTGGTCTCCGAGCCGCGACAGCAAAAAGTGTAAAGAAATCGCTTTGGAACGGCTGGCTCAGGGTGTCTTGATTTAAACTAAAGTGTGGACGCGACTGACTCTAGCAGCAGCTGGGTATTTTGAGCCGGGACCAGAGGAGCAGCTGATTTGCAACAGAAAACAAACGAATATTTGCAGGTACAACATCGAGAAGGATATCGCCGCCTACATCAAGAAGGAGTTCGACAAGAAGTACAACCCAACCTGGCACTGCATTGTCGGAAGAAACTTTGGAAGCTACGTGACTCACGAGACGAAGCACTTCATCTACTTCTACCTCGGACAGGTCGCCATTCTGCTCTTCAAGTCTGGATAATTCTTCTTCTCGTCTCTCACATCTATCCCCCACATTCTCAATGATCTTTATATTGTGACTTGATTCAACGTGTACCTTACCATCTGCGTAAGGTCTCACCCCTCGTTTAAACCACCCCTGATTTTCATCTGCATTCTATTTATTTAGCTCAAAAACTCCCATCCCCTCCAAAACAATCTTCTTACATTGTCTCCTTGAGAACACACACAACAAAACTCATAATATTCTTTTCGTCTCTCAAACGTTACAAAATAAAAGGATAGCTTTAGCTCTTCGATTTTCTATAACTATCCGTTTAGATTTCGATCCTATTTGACTATTATTGGCGCCTGTAGAATTCTGAATTCATCTTTCAAAGATGATCAACAATCAAGTAAGCGATCCGGTCGATAATCGAATCGCTCAAATGCTGCTCCCGGCTGCAATTGTGGCTCGAATCATGAAGGAGGACGGAGTCTCCGCATCGAAAGAGGCTCGAGAGCTCATCACTCGGGCAGCCGCCGTCTTCTTGCTCAACGTTTCGGACGTCTCATTTCTAGCTGCTCATGAGAAGAAGCACAAAACGGTGGCGGCGGAAGACGTCGTCAAAGCGCTTCGTGATCTTGAATACGAGCGGATTTATGAGCATGTGAGATGGGGGGAAATTTGAAGAAATTCAATCAAAATGCAGCAATTTCCATTTCAACGATCTATAGCTCACAAATAGGGTGGACATGTCTATCTGTGTTCCGGTGTCTCCGGATGTCCTATTGGGAAAAATTTAGCATGTTTCGGTCATTCTCAGCTGTTTTCGCGTATAAATAAGACGGGGCTTTCTGTCTGTTCTTCAGTGCGTCCGGATGTCCTATTGAAAGAATCTAGCAGTTTTGCCTCATTTTGAACAGTCTATAGCTGATAAAAGAATGGCTTTTTCCATTTGTGTATCATTGTGTCCGGATGTTTTGTTTCCAGAAATCTGCCGACTTTCAGCTGTAAAAACGGCGATTTCGCATAGAAAATAATAGTTTTTGGCCTGGAATTGCCGGTTTTGTTGAAAAACAAACCAAGTCTGTCAGTCAGCTTGTCCGAATGTCTCACCGTCGAAATGCGGACAAAAAAGACAGACATCTGGACAAACAGACACTTTTACGTGGAAATGTTTTATCCAAAATTTCGGTTTTCGAATGCAATAAGACATCCGGGCACCATGACACACAGATGGGCAAAGCCCCCACTGAAAATCCGAATGTCCACATGTCCGGATGTCTTATTCTGATTGAAAAATTATCCGGACAAGCAGACAGACATCCAGATAAACAGAATCCGGATAAACATACAATTTTATTTAAAAAATCGCCGTTTTCAATCAAACTTTCCGTTAATAATCCAATGAGACAGCCGGCTCCGTACACACAGACAGACAAATCTCTCACTGAAAATCTGAATGTCCGGATGTCCCAACTCATAAAATCCTTCAAATTTTCAGTGCAAAATGATCAATGAGAACTGGAAGATCCTGCGTCAACAGAAGGCTTTGGCTCGAAAACTGCAGGCCGCCGAAGGATCTCAAGAATCGACAGAAATGATGGAGGAGGGAGACGGTGACGTGGAAGAAGTCGTCGAGGACACTCTTTTCAACGATTCCATCAACTAATTTATCACATTTTTCGTGTATTTTCCACATATTTTGATTCTCAATTTGTCTGATTTCTCTAACATCTCTCATTCCCCTGTGCTCTCTCTCACTTTCAAGTTTTAAAGAAATCTTTATTCATAAATACGATTTCGTAGAAGTTTCCATATTAATCTTAAAGGCGCAGAGAAGAGGGTATCGACCCTCACTGTTTTTGCTAGTAGATGGCACGAAGGTGCATCGATGGAGGTAGGAATGCGCGCTCTAATGAGAAAATGCGTGAAATTAGGCCTAAAACAGCTCACCACGGCGACGATAAATTATTATATTGCTCGATTTTTGGAAAAACATTTTATTTTATTGTCATAGAAACAGTAAAACAATTTTGCGAATTGAAATTTTAAAATTGACCCACAGTAAATTTTTTTGTACGTACAATTTTTTTTCTCGGTTTCTACGCTCCGTCTCACACGAACCTTTACAAATTTCGTATTGCGTTTTTAAAATCTGACAGTAAGCCGCCATTGAGTTCAAGCATGGTAATTTTAAGCAAGCGCGCTCCGCCGAAATGCGCGGTAATTCAAATTTAATCTGAGCATATTCGCTGCGCGGCATATGATGAAGGCCAAAAATGCGATACGTAGCTTAATATTTCAGAAAAACTCATTTCTCACCGAAATTTGTGATTTTTTTCATAAAATTGGATCGTTTTCGATCGATTCTGGAGTATTTGATTCAAAAAAACTGATAAAAATTATTTTTCATAAAATCACATTATTCGATTTTCTAAGAGTTTTCAATAACTGAATTTTGTCGGAATCAATCATATGATGCTTATTACTCTGTTTTGAATCGAAAACGATCAGAAATTCCATCAAAAAATAGATATAACATTATAGAAATTTTGAACTTCCTCCTAAAGTTCGCGAAAATGCGGCCGAGCGCGCTTGCACCGCTTTCAGTAAAATTAACACCTTGAGAGCCCGCTAGCCGCGCTTAAGCCGAAGGAGCGCGCACCATGTTTCCAGAGCACTTTTCAGTAATAACTTTCGATCAAATTCTGTCAATATTATATTCAAAATGATACGAAGAAAAAGTTCTATTCAATTTGATTTTTAAAAAAGCTTAGGCCCTGATTTTTAATTTTCCAACAAAATGAGAAAAATGCCTACGTATCGCGGAGTCGCCACGCAGTTAGCATGCGACCCTACAGTAAGACAGAGCCCGCGAATGAAACCTTTTGAAAACACGTACAAAAAAATTCACCGTGTTGGCCGAATAAATTTTAGATGAAAAAGGCCTGCAGATACTGCGAAAGTAATAAAGTTCCAGCAAGGAATTTCAAATTTTTTTTCGCGGGCAGCCCGCGAAGAAAAATTTTGAAATTCCTTGCTGGAACTTTATTGTTCACAGTATAATGCATTTTCTGAAATACTCTGATGTACCTTCGTGAGATGGATTTTCTTGGTCATTCGGCTTTGCAATCTTTGGAGGTGATGAGTGTACCACATTAGATGCCTTAGCAGCGCGTTTCCTCATGGTGGGGTCCTGTTTCACTCGTCCAGAATTCGCAAGTTTCTGGAGACCAGATGCATTGCCTTCCACGGTTCGACGTGCTTCAGAAGAACTCATTCCAGAATTTTCCAGCAGCCGTTCAGTTCGACCGGAACGAATTATTGTTGGCTCCTCAATATTGTGTACTTGATCCGCAACAGTTTGTGAAGCTACTGGCTCTGGAACAGGAGCTGGGGGTTCGTCTTCGGTGTTAGTTGCTGGCTGTTGAAGAGCTATATTTGCAGCGAGATGTGGAGATGTGATTTCTTCCTTCTTGTCCAGAGTAGTGGAGATTGATTCAGTAACCATTTTACCCTGCTTGATTTGTTGGCAAACTTCCTCAATCAAGGGCTTCCTTTCATTGATCCATTTCTCCAATGATTGAACCTGTTCTGCAGTCAATGAAGTTGGTGGAATTTGTTGGGTCTGTAAATTGTTCCACTGCGGAAAATGATCAAAAGGAAGTTGCACGGTGAATTTTTTTTGTACGTGTTTTCAAAAGGTTTCATTCGCGTGCTCTGTTTTACTGTAAGGTCGCATGCTAACTGCGTGGCGACTCAGCGATACGCAGGCATTTTTCTCATTTTGTTGAAAAATTAAAAATCAGGGCCTAAGCTTTTTTTGAATTAAATTGAATATAAATTTTTCTTCGCATCATGTTGAATTCAATATTAACAGAATTCGATCGAAAGTTATTACTGAAAAGTGCTGTGGAAACATGGTGCGCGCTCCTTCGGCTTACTGTCAGAATTTAAAAACGCAATATGAAATTTGTAAAAGTTCGTGTGAGATGGAGCGTAGAAACCGAGAAAAAAACCGGGCGTACAAAAAAATTTACCGTGAAATTGGTTTACCATATTCATCTGCTGATTTGAACTAGTGTTCAATTCAACCACATTTTGATACTTTCCATTTTTGTAGTAATGGAAAAACAGAGCAAGCATGTTTTGGAGAGCTTGATGACTAAAAGAATCCATGTTGGGCGCAACTCCAAAATCAGGCAGAAGATTTATCTGCTCTTGTTGTGAATGATTGTTTGGAATCTGCAATGTATTAGAAATTGTTGCTGGAAGCGGATTGAGAATGGGAGAAAAATGGAAAAATGGAAAAATCTGAAAATTTTTAGGCCTTCAATTTTTTTTTGGCCCTTGATTTTTCCAATGGGCCCTCCATTTTTGTACAGAGCCCACTCATTTCGGAGCCTGTGTCCCATTCACATTCCTGTCCTCTTCTTCTAGAAAACTTACATTGGTGTTCGGGCACCCTCCTTCAGTGGCATCAGGGTCTGAGTTTTGCATATTTCGCGGTGTTGGGGGATAGACGTGGTTGGTTAGAATGTTTGAAGATGGAGCAGCCGAAGGTTGCGGACCATCACAAACTTCCGTCGGTTGAATTCTACTCATCCTACAAGTCTGCAATTTTAATTATTTATTGTCGAACCAAGAAATAATATAAAAAAGAACAAGGCTTTTCGAAAATCATAAAATGAAAGAGTGGACACGAAGGCACATCAGAGTATGTCAGAAAGTGCGCTCTATCTGCAGGCCTTTTTACCTAAAATTTATTCGGCAGATTTTGAAATTTCAATTCGCAAAATTTTTTTTACTGCTTCTATGGCAATAAAATATAATATTTTTCCAAAAATCGAGCAATATAATAATTTATCATCGCCGTGGTGAGCTATTTTAGGCCTAATTTCACGCATTTTCTCATTAGAGCGCGCATTCCTACCTCCATCGATGCACCTTTGTGAGTGGATGAAAGTTTGAATACTTTTATGACAGTTCGCGTTAAAAGAGACGCAGACAACTCGACGATTGAGAGAGCAAAGTGATTGAGAGAGCACAGACAATGTGAATACGAAACTGAGGCATACTGAGGAAGAGGTCACCGCAGAAGGTGCGATATTATGCCAATCGGTACAAAAGCAAGTGCTGGCTGAAGATCCGTATGTCGCATTCCGAGGGGCAATTTTTTTGACCGTATGAATGTTTTTGCTGAGTACAAATTGTTTTTTCTTGACTGACGAATTTTTTTAAAGCACGATTCTTATTTATTATTGTGAATATGGGGAAATCAGGGGCGCTCCCGGTGGGAAACCTCGGGCCCCCCTGTTGTTTCGTTATAATGTTTATGGAAGATCATTGAAGAGAGGTGGGGGGACCTAACTTGGCTTTTCTATCGAATGACATCATCGAGTTTCGAGACTCGAAGCTCTGAGAAATATGTCCATGAAATTTTTGGAGATGTGTTGGAACCACTCCGTTCAAGACCAACCCATGCCTCACTCCTGTCCCTACCAATCATCCCTACCAGTCATACATGGCCCTTGGCTCGTG
>GL379800.1:404502-457537 GCA_000143925.2 Caenorhabditis brenneri | reverse complement strand
TGAGCACTTGGTGAGCCAATCCCGTAAAGACGGGTCCTCGTCCGACGTTAGATGGACCCTGCAATTGATTCAGAGGAGCAGTGCGTTTAACACGTCAGCTATGGTCGCTGATATAAGTCGATGTTAGACAAATTTCTTATTTATGCGTTTATCTCAGAAGTAGTACATGACCAGGATACTAACCATTCATTGAGAAACAACACGAGGTACACTGGCATCGTTTTCTGAAGGGCTTAGACATAAGTTTGAATCGCGTTGTTTGTACTTGGCCGTCAAAAATCGGATCTTCAGCCAGCACTTGCTTTTGTACCGACTGACATAATATACGACTCAGAAAAAAACCGAGTATAATTTCTTTTCAGTTTGATGTTTGCAATGTCGAATTTTTGCTGATTTGCATTAAAAAATAATTGAAAACAAAACAAAATGAAAAATACGGTAAAATATTGTGAATACGGCGGTGTTTGGGATTGAGGAAACGGTGGCCGTGGTCGTCAGCGTTTGCATTTAGGCGGCCACCCTCCAGAGTTAAGAAAAGAGGGTACTCCGTTTCCTCTCGATGCAAAAGAAGACGGTTTGAAAACGGACAAACTAAGAAATGGAAATTTATTTAGAAAAGTTAGTTTTGAAACTCGATTTATTAGAATTACATCCAGGACATCCAGAATTCTGTTGCATGTTTGGTCCGACATTTCAAGATTCCCGTCATCTCTCATGAGTTCAATTTGCTTTGAAAGGCGTTTCATCATCTTCTCCCCATAGTCCTCCTTTTTCCACCCATATATGACGAGTCCGGCAACAGCTGCCTCGCTGATCCTCTTCTTCCAACTATTGCGCCCGGCCAGAATTCCGACGATGACGGGATGGAACACAATATGCCGTTTCCTCAAATCATTCAGGGTTTCTAGGCCATTTCTTACCTTAGACCTTGTCTAGAATCCTTGTCATCCAAAAATAGCAGAAAAAATAGGAGAGGTACACTTAAAAACAATCAAAATTGGCACCCGAGAACCGAAGGGTGCAATGGGAGAGAAGACTGACTTTCCTCCGCCTATCTTCTCGCTTTTATACCCCCTCCGAGGAGAAAAAAAGGGGGCGGAGCTCCAAAGGGCAGTCCCTGAGACTCTCCTTGTACCAGGCACCGGTGAAAAACAAGGCAGGTCGTAACTAGTACTCTGGAAAAGTCCCCGAAACTCTTTGGTCATACTGCTTGTACCAGGCACATCGTAAAATGCAAATGGTGGGAAAAAGAGAGTGAATAAGGGAAAATGATATACTCATAGGGTCAGTACTTTGGAATTTCATATCATTTTTTGGAAAAGCGGTTGCACTTTTTTTTCGAAAGTCAAAGTCGACAGTTGACCAGACAGTTTGAGCCGTCCCACGGCGGATCAACCCTCCGCCAAGGCATCATTCGGAACTCTAGGCCATCATTTGCATTCTTGGGCATTTTCTAGCTAATTATTCGGAATTCTAAGCCTCAATAGACTAGAGACTTTGTGCTTCATAACAGAAAAAAAATGCGAATATTCAAAAGAAAATTTTATTATGTTGGGGAAACTCAAAGAGAAAAAAAGAAATTATATATCTCCATTTTTCCGCAATTGTACGGTAAAAACTCAAAAAAAGTGATTTTCAAGCTGTGTTGGAGGTGGAGAAGCAATCATTGATTGGTTTAAATGGCTGCTTCTTTGGAATTCGGTACCCATTCATAGGGGCTAGAACTGAAGGGCAGGGTCTCTTAGTTTCTGAATTCAAAATTCGTGGAAAATAAAAAAAATTTCTGAAATGACCGGAATTTTGTACCAGAGGTACCCATTAATCTAGATAAATACCTCAAAATTTTCCAGAGTCCACTGACAATTTTCAGCCAAAAACTTACCGAAAAAAAGTGACAATTCATTAATTTTTGAGTCATAACTCAGCTGAAAACTGCCTGCGGAGTCTGAAAATTTTTGGGGTACCTATCCAAGTCAAAACGTACCTTTGGTAAAATATCCAGAGATTTCTGAACTTCTGAAAATTCGTAAAGTTGAAAAAAAAACTCACCTTGACAAATAGGCACAGGAGCCATCACCATTGAAGGTGCAGTGGGTTTGCAGGAAAAATTTTCCTTATCAATTGGCTCAGCAGGCGGATTTTTCGGCTTCTTGGGAATCCGGTACCCATTACCGAATGGGGTTATAACTGGAGGAGTTGGTCTCTTAGCTGCAGGAACCTCTGAGGTGGCTGGTCTCTTCTTTGATTTCTCCAGTCCCTCGATTTTAGCCAGGACCATTTGCTTAAGATCTGATTTCCAGGGAATAGCATCAACGAGTTTTTTCAGATGATGCTCCGTAACCATTTCTATGGAGAATTTCATCATGATAAGCTGCTGGAGACATTTTTTTACTTTTTTCTTATAGTCAGAATGGCCAAAGGACCTGAGATCCTTGCAAATCTGCTTGAAGGCAGTTAGCATAGCAGAAATATCGGGGGCAGACATGGCAAAACGATAGTTGTATGTATGACCAATAAAGTGAGTGGGGTCCTCTCCTCTATTGCTCGGTGTACTCGATTACCCTACCCTTAATCCACTCTTTCCTCTATTGATCGGTTCTCAATGGAGCAAGTTGATCTTTATATCTCCTTTCCCATCAGAGCTAGCAAAAAATGATCAACTACAAACTTGTAGAGCTTGAAATTTTGAGCATTTTTGCAGTTGGCAACTTTTTTCTAGCTCTTCACCTTCTCGAGTTATGCGCCCCTTTACAGAGAAAAGAGGGAGCTCTGTTTTCTCTGCGTCTCTCGTTAGTTCTGCGAACGTGTATGGAAAAGAACATTCGTCTGTTGGTCTGACAGTTCGTCCGAATGTCTGTCAGTTTGTCCAGATGTCAGTCTGTTTTTCCGGATGTCTTTTTGTCCAGATGTCGGTCTGGATGTTTGTCTGTCAGTTTGTCCAAATTCATGTCTGTTTGTCCGGATGTCTGTCTGTCAGTCTATGTGTTTTGTCCAGATGTCTGTCCGTTTGTCCGGATGTCAGTCTGTTTGTCCGGATGTCTGTCTGAATGCCTGTTCGTCTGATTGTCCCGATGTCTGTCTGTTTTTCCGGATGTCTTTTTGTCAAGATGTCTGTCTGTCTGTCAGTTTGTCCAGATGTATATCTGTTTTTCCGGATGTCTGTCTGTTTGTCCGGATGTCTGTCTGTCCGTCTATTTGTCCGGATGTATGTCTGTTTTTCCAGATGTCAGTCTGTTCGTCCGGATGTCTTTTTTGTCAAGATGTCTGTATATCTGTCTGATTGTCAGTTTGTCTGGATGTCTGTCAGTTTTCCAGTCTGTTTGTCTGTCTGTCTGCTCGTTAGTTTGTCCGTATGTTTCACCTGATGTCTATCTGTCTGTCTGTTTACCCGGATGTTTTTCTTTCAAAAAAATCCCAAAAAAATCAATATTTATTCATAAAAATACAACCCGGTAAAAGTGCCCATCGCCAAGTGAATCGGAAAAATTGTCATGATCGTTAAGAAAGAGAACAGAAAAATCGCCCACATCCTCGCGAATCCATTATCTGGTGGTGCCAAGTTGGCACCGGGAGCCGCCGACCTCTTCCACATCACTTCCCATGATTCGAATCGATTCTCCTTCATATTCCCCTTCAATCGATTCAGCTCCACAGATCCTTCTGGAAATCCACGTGCCAACTCATGGATCTGTCGGGAGAGTTCTTCAGAATTTTCGAAGAGATATCCATTGACACGCTCCTCCACCAACTCCTCAATGCATCTGAATTTCAGTGCCAACGCCGGGATCCGTGCACCGAACATATCCACCACTTTCATCGGAAGATCCAATCCAGAAGTGCTTGTGTGGAGGGAGATCCCGAGATCCGCGGATGCAAGGATCTTCGGATAGTCTTCTGCATCCAACCATGGAGTAATTATGAAGACGTTCTTCAGTTTTTTCTCATGGATTTCCTGAAGATATTTGGATTTCAGAGGGCCTTTTCCAGTGATTATCATCAGAATTTTCGGTGAATTCTTCTTCTGATCATACTCCACAAGTGCATCCAAAAGGATTTCGAATCGTTCATCTGGAGTCCATGACGTGGAAGATAAGAGGACCAGAGGACGTGTTGGAAGGAGGGAGATGGATCCATCGGGAGATTCCCGAGTGAGGATAGTTTCTGTGGAGGAGGCACCCTGGAGGAGGGGCTCGGATTCCGAGAGACGCAGGTAGAGATCGTGGATTTCGGCCAGGGATGTGGGTCTGGAAATTGGGATTTTGTCTGTCTGTTTGTCTGGATGTCTGTATAAAGAACTTGAGTTTAAAGGCGCGCAGTTTAGGGTCTCGCCACGGAGAATTGGTTACTGTAGAATTTTTCGTTTTTTGTACTTTTTGTCTGTCTGTTTGTCCGGATATCTGTCTGATCAACTTCAAGGCGCAGAGATGAGGGTCTCGCCACGAAAAAGCGGTTACTGTAGCAAATCACATTTCAAAACGTACAGTAATCGTTGCGGGACCTTCCGACAAAAAATTGCATGCACCTTTAAGGTTAACATTTTTTGAACGATCTTTTTGTCTGTCCGTTTGTCAGTTTGTCCGGCTGTCTTTCAGTCTATCCTGGTGTCTGTATGTTCGTTTATACATCCGGATGTCTGTCGGTTTGTCGGTTTTTCCGGATGTCTCTCTGTTTGTCCAGATGTCTGTCTGTCAAACTGGATGTCTGACAGTTTGTCAGTTTGTCTGGATGTCTACGTTTTTCTGTCTGTCTGTCAGTCCGGATGTTTGTCTCTCTCACTGTTAGTATCCGTCTGTATCAGTGTCCGGATGTCTGTCAGCTTGTCTGCCTGTCGATCTGGATGTCTGTCAGTTTTTCTGTTTATCCGGATGTCTGTCAGTTTGTCTGTTTTTCTGGACGTCAGTTAGTTCAGATGTCTGTCTGTTTTTCCGGATTTTTGTCAGTTTGTCAAGATATCTGTCGGTTTGTCAGTTTGTCCGAGTGTCTCTCTGTTTGTCAGTTTGTCCGGATTTCTGTATTCTTTGTCTGTCTGTCTGTCCGGATGTCCGGATTTCTGACGGTCAATCTGGATGTTTGTCAGTTTGTCTGGCTGTCTGTCTGCCTGTTCGGACGTCTGTCAGTTTGTCTGTTTTTCTGGATGTCTGTCAGTTTGTCCATATGTCTGTCTATGTATCTGTCTGTTCCTCCAGATGCCTGTCTGTTTATTCGGAGGCGCAGAAGGTCTCGCAAACAAATCAAAAAACCTCCTGCGCCTTGAAAGTCTCCTTGCATTCTAATCAAATCTGAAGTAACTATTCCAGCTAGAAGTGTCTGCGTCTTTAAAGTTCTAATCAACCCCTAAAAAACCTGACTACTCACTTGAACTTCCAACTGGGTGGTCTATCGTAAAAAGTGGTCGCCCGGATGCCCCATCGTTCCATTAAATCCCGACGCATCGCATCCGTCACACACAGATTGTAGTGGGCCAAACGGCCACAGAGTCCCTCCAGGAAGCGGACGCATCGGACGATTCTGGAAGAATTGAGGAGTGAGAGTTGTCCGGATGTCCAGATGTCTAGAAATCCTGAAGTCCGGATGTCTAGATATCCGGATTTCCAGGTATCCGAATTTCCTCGTATCCGGATGTCCATATGTCCAGATACTCAGATATCCGGATGTCCAAGTATCCAGATATCCAAATGTCCAGATGTCCCTATTTCCGGATGTCCAAGTATCCGGATGTCCAAATATCCGGATATCCAGATATCCGGATGTCGAAATATCCAAATTTCCAGATATCCGAATGTCCAGATATCCAAATTTCCAGATGCCCATATATCCGGATGTCTGGATGTCCGGATATCCAGATTTCCAGATATCCGGATGTCCAGATTTCTAGATGTCCAGATTTCCGGACATCCAGGTATCCAAATGTCCCGATATCCGAATGTCCAGATGTCCGGATGTCTTGATGTCCGAATGTCCGGATATCCAGATGTCCAGTTATCCGGATGTCCAGATATCCGGATTTCCAGGAATTCGGATGTCCAGACATACAAATGTCCAAATATCCAGTTATCCGGATGTCCAGATATCCGAATATCCAAATATCCGGATGTCCAGGTATCCGGATATCCAGATGTCCGGGTGTCCGGATGTCCAGATATTCAGGAATCCAGGCGTCCAGATTTCCGGATGTCCGGATATCCAGATGCCCGGAGCCCAGATACCCGGATGTCCAAATGTTCAGATGTCCGGATATTCATGTGTCCGGATGTCTAGATATGAAGAAATCTGGATGTCCCGATATCTAAATGTCCAGGTATCCAGATATCAAGGCTTGAGATCCTTGATACGGACTGTCCGGATGTCCGGATGTCCTGCAGTTCTAGCCCACAACCGAAATGATGGGTCTCGCCACGAAAAAGAAGCCTAAATTTCAATTTTCCCTCCAAAAAAAAACTCACAAAGCTCTACTGGATTTTCCCTCCATTTCTTCCGTTGAAAATCCATATTTGTTTTGTAGAATCGAGAACATATAATTGTGCCAATCGATAGTCAAATGCGACCATTTGACGAGTGAAACCAAATAACAAACGATCATTGTCGGCAGTGCCGGTGGATTTTGCATCAGAATAACACGTAAATTGAAGGCGCTCGTCTGAAAAACGAGTGCCCAAAAGAGCGTGAGAAAATTCCAGAATAATTTGAGTGGTAATTGGAGGAAAGCTGGAAGAGAATCCATTGAATCCGGGGGTGGTGGAATGCCAACAATCTGGATTCTCGGGTGATTTATCACGTTTTCGTGGGGAATCGACTCGAGGAAACCAATGATTTTGACATCGAATCCCTCGTCGGCAAGGGATTTCGCGTGGTTACACATTCGGGGGCTTCGACCCACATCTCCGAGTACAACCACTGCTGCTTCACTTCTAAAATATCTTTTTTTTGTAAAATTACGAATTTTTTCATATTTTCTGCGTTTTTACCCTATTAAAACTGCCAACAGTCACTTGCAAGGGATAATTTTGATTAAAAAAAATCAATTATTCTGTTTGTTTTGCACATGTTTTCCGGAAAAAATTCAAAAAAGCTTATTTTTTGCAAAAAATTTCGAAAAAACAGTTTTTTTTTTCGAAATTTTGGTTTTTGTTTCTACTTTTCGAATTGTTTTTTTTTCATGTGTTTTGCCTGATTTCCCCTTTGAAAACTGCAAAAATCTCTTTTTTTTCCTAAAACTTGCGGAACTCCGAAAATCCTAAAAATCCTGCGCACATTTTGCATATAGCGCCTGAGGCGCTTGCATTTTAGGCTCCGCCTCTTTGTTTTTCGTTTTCAGATTTTTTTTCAGCAAAAAACATTAAAAAACAGGCTAAATTTGCTCAAAATCTTCTCTTAGAGCGCTCCGAACAAGCTATAATTTAAAGGCGCACAGAATTATACCAAATAAGGGTCTCGTCACGCTTCTCGGAAATTTTGTTCCTACTGTACTATTTTTTTGTTATTTGAAAATAAATCGATTTCTGACCGATTTTCGAGCATTTTTCTGAGTGGAGAGAGTTGGATTTTTAGCAATAAACGTGTGATTTGTTTCATTTCAAATGAAAAATTGTGGCCACGCCCTTTTTTGCAAACCCGGCATACGGTTTTCGGGTTTTTTGCATTTTTTTTCTGTTTTCAGCTATTTTTATGATTTTTTACTATAAAATTTGATTTTTTCGTTGTTTTTTCTTAGGTTTCTGAATAAAAAGTCACTGAAAACACTGACTTCTCAAAAATTCCAAAAATAACGAAAATCTGAAAACCGTGCACCCATGTTGCAAAAACCGCGCGCGGCGACTTGCATTTAGGCTCCGCCCCTTCTCTTACCTTATCAAATCCGCTTCATCGTCGTCTGCCATCTAAAAATGTAAAAATTTTGAGTTTTTCTTTCTATTTTCAAAAAAGAGACCAATTTAGGTGTAAGCCTATTCAAAAATTTTCCATTTTTTTGCAAAAAAACATTCCGCTACTCCTCTTTATTAAATTAGGTCAAAACTATGATAAATAGAACACTATATCAACAAAAAATTGAAAAAAAAATCTGAGAAGGCAAGTATAAAGCTCTCGAGATTGATTGATTTGGTGTGGTGATAATAAAACAATGATTATTTTTTTTCAAAAAACGCAGAGAGAGAATGGGAAACAGAGAGACGTAGAGATACGAAAGAGAATGATTTGATTGTTTTTGTTGTGCAGAGTGAAGAAAATTCATCAGCATCAGCATATAAGATCATACAGTAATCGGGGAAAACAACAATAAATAAAGGGGGCGGGGCTTGAGAAACTGGGAAAAATGGGCGGAGTCTCATGGAAAAGTGTGTTTGGGGGAGGTAGAAACGGAGAGATGGGGAACAAATAAAGGGAGAATGAGACAAAAAAAACAGATGAAACGATTTTTTAATGAGGAAAAAGTAAAAATGAAGAGGGAATATGATACAATCGTTTCCTAAGCGTCGTTGATCGCCTTGAGTTTTCCGACGAGATTTTTGAGTTGGGAGACCGCCTCTTTCGATGGAATACGTGGATTCTTTCTGGAACTTTTTGAATATTGGGGGGAGTTGATGATGGAAATGCGCTCCAATGGAAATCGGGCGGGAATTCAAACTAGGCGACTTTCAGGTTTTTATTCGAGAATTGTTTAGGCAAAATTTGGTTCATAATGCTATTTTTCGAATTTTGAGTTAAGGCAAGTGTGCTCCAGTGAAAAAAAGCGCCAAAAATTTTGCCTGATTTTCCCGAAAAATCAAGTTTTTCTGAAGGAATCGGTTCAAAATTACAAAAAGTTTGAATTCCCGCCAAAAATTAAAATGTTCTCAGTGGGTCGCGCTTGCATCCACGAGAACAGCTTGCTCGTTCGGCCCTTTGTGGGGTGAGCCTTCAAATTTAATTTTCAAAAAAACTTGACTGAGCAAGTCCGCTCCGCTGAGAAAATACTGTTTTTCGGGGTATTTCGATATGCTGTAATTTTGAATCCGCGTTAAAAAACCGACTAAGTAAGCGCGCTCTACTGAGAAAAAGGCTCCCATTTGGAGGAATTTCAAAAAAAAAATTTGAGGTTTTTCTTACGATTTCCCGGGATTTTCCACGTGCACAGCCATGTGATTTATGGCGATATCATAATTAATGCAAGCGCGCTCTACTGAAAGACTACTGGGTTTTGGTGGACATGCGCCTTCAAATTCTCTAAAATCCTTACCCATCTTCTCCACGATGATGATCATGATGATGTCCATGTCCATGATGATGTGAAGAAGAATGATGATGTGATCTCTTATTCCCATTCATCATCTTATCCTTTTGAAGTTCCTGAAGTGTTATTGGCGGTGGAGTGATGGCTCTTCCATGGAAGTGTGGAGAGTGAAGCATCGAAGAATCCGGGGACTCATTGACGACGTCTATCGGAGAATCTCCATCCAAAGAGTGACGTGTCGTGTTCGAAGTATTCGGAATCCACGATGGTTTTTTGACGGCCGATGGCATCGTCGGAGTGTACAATTGACCACCATCCATGGAAGAGTGTCGAGAGGATCCTCCGAAATCCGGAATGAAGCTTGGACGACGTTCCGAGACGGGACGAGATCCGCCTGGACTGCCCTCCGCTATCATCTTGTCTTGACGCGAGAGCGCAGGCATGTAGACACCTTTTCTCATTGCCGAAGTGGCTGGTGTGCTGTCACTGGAACGACGACTATCAGAAGACTTGTAATGATGTGGAGTCATTGAATCATTGGAGACTGATGGAGAGACGAGTTTTGGTTTGTAGGATGATGTGGTGGAGGAGGAGGCTGGAGATGGAGCTGTTGGAGTGTATGGAGATGGAGCAACACGAGATGATTTGTGTTTCGATGATGATGGAGTGTCGTATGTGTCGACACTGATTGGCTCGTCTGCAAAATATGATATTTATGGATTTTCGGACAAACAGACAGACAAAGTTGGGGGTTTAGGCTAGCTGTTTTAAATGCGCATACTAGTTTTTGGAAGGGTCACACCACGATTTAATATATTACTGTAATTAAAGACGCACGCGGTTTTCAGCACGACTTTTGAATAAATAAAGAGTTGGGCGGACATCCGGACAAACAGACAGACAAAAATTTTTTTTTGAAAAAAAATCGTTGAAATGTCGTATTTTGAAGCTATTATCGGACATTTTGGAGAAAATTTCGGAGGAAATCGCGCCAATTTCAGACTTCGAATATTCAATACATCAAAAAACGAAAACTGTCAATCTTCGAAGCTCCGCCCACTCTCGGGCTAACTCATTTTAATTTTCGCGATCCTAATCTTTCAAATTTAGCGGCGAATCGTCATCTTGGGCATAAGTCCTGCGAGAACCGCCAGTTTATTCGAGATGTTTCCAGAATCGTCAAACCTAGCCGGCTCCGGAAGCCATTACTGTTAAAATTGATACAGTAACAACTCCTTCGCGACGAGACGTATGGCGACAAAAATACAGATTTTCCGATTATCAACCCTTAAGTTTGCCTATAAATCTTCCAATTTTTCTCATTTCTAGCCGAATTTTCTCTTTTTTTTGCTACAGTTTCCCCAAATTGGGTCTCGGCACGAACCCGAAAAAAATATTACTGTATCTATTATTACAGGAATAACTTATTCGCGACGCGGTCCTTGAGGGCGAAAAATCCGAATTTCGCGACCGACACCCCGGAATTTTAGCGAAAATTACTAGAAAGATTCAAAATTTGCCTACCACGGATCACGCGGCAAACATTTCCTACTGTAATAATCAAGCGAATTTCGCCGTGAGATCAATCAGCGCTACAGTAATCCTCGCCGAAAACTCACACTTTGGACGTTTGGCCGGCGGTTTCTGACCATCATAATCATCGTAATGCGACTCCTGTGGCTGATAGTTATTGTATCGATCATGCGGCTCCGCAGCTGGCGACTGCTCGGGCTCCGTGCTCTGCTCTCGGCTCTCCCCACTTCCCTCTTGACTTCCACGTTTCGGTTCCAGTTTATAAAGATTCTTTTCAATATGCAACTCAACGTTATTCCGGGTCTTTCTGTAAGCTGATTTGAGTTGCCCAGTCCCCAATTTCATCATTTCCATCCGTGGATCATAGTTATACGGGTTCGAAACCACTGGATCATTCTGAATTGGTGCAGTCGGGAGCCCTCCAACGTACGCCGGCTTCTCCGGCTTCTTCTTTTTCGATTTCAAGGATCCGGCTCCATGGGCGGCACGGAGTTCCGCATCCAGAATACTATCCTGCTCGCGACGCTCTTTTTCCTTACGTTTTCGCTCCTTTTCCAGTTTTCTCTCCCGTTTTTTCTCTTCCGATCTTGCTTCCTTCTCTGGATCCGGAGTTTTTTCCTTCTTCTCTTTTTTCGAAGGAGCTGCTTTTTTTGGAATTTCCTCCTCTTTTGAAATCTCTTCTGGCTCTTCTGGCTCCTCTTCCTCTACTTCTTTTGATGCCTCCTTCTTCAGAGCCGCTTTGGCCGCTGCGGCGGATTTTCTGGAGCTGGAGCGTCTTGTCACTGGAGCCTCGTACTCTTCTTCTGGCTCTTCTTGCTCCTCTGGCTCCGGAGTCTCTTCCTTTGGCTCCTGCTGCTCCATTCCCTCTGCTGGATCATACTCCTCTTCCGCCTCCATCTCAAATCCATTTGCATCCTCTCTGATCACCGGTGTCGGAATGTATTCCAGAGGCCCGGATGACGGTTGCTCCGGGAGTTTTGGACGTGGGAGGTGCTCATCGGCTTCCATTTCCAGAAATTCATCTGGAAAATCTTCGACCTTGTAGAGCGGTTGCCGACGACCGACGGGCTCCGATGGAGAAGCGGCGGTGGTGGTGGGCTCCACTGCAGCCGGCTCGTAGTCGTACGTGTCTTTTGTCGAGCGAGTCTGGAAGAAAAAAGGGAGGTGAGGGTATGGTCGGTAGAGCGAGTTTGCTGCGTTTTCTTTTTTTCATTTTAAAGGCGCACGCAGGTTTTTCTGGAATTGTCTCACCGCGATTTTGTTACTGTATTTATTAACTCTGCAATGCAGCAGTTATTACTGTATTGCAGAGGTCTGGGTCCCGCCACGAAAAGTTGTTACTGTACTACAGTAAGACATTTTCGCGGTAAGACTTGGCAAGCCGCGGCGCAGTTTACCTTAAAGGCGCACACGGCCCGGTGTTTTCTACCGGGGCCGAGAAAAAAGCGTCGAGAAATGCGAGCGCGCTCTGTCGCAATATTGAAAAATTTGCTTCCTACTGTATCTATTATTTTTTTTCGGCTGATTTCTGCAGCTTGTAGGCTGAGATAAGTGTTCAAATTGTGATCAAATTTTAAATAATAATTAATTGAAAACTTATAACGATCATTATTGCTGAAAAAATATGAATTAAAGACGGGCTTGCAGAGTTCAACTAGAAATCTTCAAAAAATCATATCTCCAAAACGAGATCATGAAGGTAGATATTTGATCACGGAATCTTGTTAAGCATGTTTAGAAGTATATATAGGCTAATTTATAGCGTTCTAACTCAGAAACTTTTCGAGAAATCCCATTTTTTACGATTTTTTAGTGTATTTTTGACCTTTAAAAAATTTTAACTCGAAAACGAGCACATAGAGGTCCAATTTTCTCAATGGATTTGGAATCAGCATGTTTGAATGTATGTCTATGCCAATTTTCAGATCCATAACTCAGAAAGTTTTTAAGATCGACGATATTTCGGTTTTTCATTGTTAATCAGCCGATATCCCGTAACCAATTCTGTTATTTTAGGCAAAAGTGACTTTTTTATAAATTAGAAGTCCTTTTTCACTGTTTTTGAAGTTAAAATTTCAAGAAAACGACTTCTTAACAGTTTTTCGAGCAAGTGGCCTAGTTTTCCACACTGCGCGACTTGTTCCCGGCCCCGGTAGAAAACGCCGGGCCGTGCGCACGTAATTATTTCTGGAAAGGTCTCACCGCGATTGAAGAGATTACTGTACTTATTCAAACTACGGTAGGCAGCTTAATTACCCGCACAGGGTCTCGCCGCGAAAAATTTGATACTGTATTAATAACACAGCTATTATTCGTGGCGAGACACGTCGTGTTTCTAGCGCATTCTTGCGCGGTTTTTGAGCAAACTTGCTCAACTGAACAATTTTTCTCGGGATGAGGAAACGCGCTCTACTGACAAAATATTTTCGAAATGCGTAAACGCGCTCTAATCAGCAAATTCTCTCTAGCTGAGCAAACGCGCTCTGTCGACAATCCCGCAAAACTTACATATCTTCTCGGCATGATTTGAGTGAACTCGAATGGTTTTCCTTCCTGCAAAAGTTAGAATTTTAGAAAAAATCAATAATGAACGAAAAAATTTCCAGAGATAACGATAGTGAGAAGTGTCAAGACTCATCATTTCGAACGAAAAAAAAATAAATAGGGGAAAATAGGTCAGTCACAAGCGAATTTATTTTGTGGTGTGTGGCTTTTCTCCCATAATATTTACACGACGATGATAATAGTACAAAAGTAATTAATCGATACATAGTTAAGAATAAATAGTGACAAACTTTGGAAGAACAGGATGAGATTATTCAGGTGGGTGAGATTTTTTTGTAAAGGGAAATCGGGAGATTTTGAGAAAAAATAGAGAGAAATTGGAACCGAAGTACAATGAGAACTGTCGGGTCTCGCCGCGAAAAACTTCTTTTTGTATTAATTTTGAAGTTCTCATAATTGATATAACGATCAACTGAAGTAACCGCGCTCCATCGCTAAAGCTTCGGAGGATTGCAATAGAGCGCGTTTTCCTCAGTTGTTCGTTATATTGTACTCCGATATTCCATGATAGTAGATAGGTAGAAGAAGAAGATGGTTCTCAGATGGTGTGTGTGTGCGCAGGGATCTTACGCCGATGGTGGTGGTTGTGTGTGGTGAGTTGATTCTAGTGGCACGGGCTGAAATATGGGGAATGCTAAGATTAGAAAAGGAGAGTTGTGGAATGAAACTTCAGTTGCTGCTCTGAGCTTCATCTTTTTCTGATGATCTTATTATGCACCGGAGTATAGTACCGTTCAACAGTATACGACCGTTACCGGGTTTCAGTTCATTTGAGCTTATTTGAGCTGACTCCGAGGACTGCTCTTGATACACTCAACATTTTTAGAGCATTAGGAAAATTTATTGACTTCGTGGCGGATCTTCAAAGCCAACTCAAATGAGTTCAAATGAACTAAAACCCGGGAGCGTTCGTATGCTTCTGAACGGTACCAAACGACGGCTCAAAACACGAAAATCCATTGTGTTTCTCTCACTGTTAAGTGAAACCATGTCTTAGTTGGTGAGTGGGAGTAAATAAAATTTTGGAAAAGGAAAGTCGGTGTGAGATATCGAGGAAAACTAAATCTTCCCGGAAACCTTGTCAAAAGCCACTTTGAAATAAGTTACAGGCTTTCACAGGGAAAGGTCTGGCGGCGTTTTTCGCAACTAATTTGCCGATTACTTGTTATCTGGGTGCTCTTTTCACCAACTTTCTAGGTCGAATTATGCACAAAAGCACCACCAAGACAACCTTTTTGAGCCATTTTGGGAGGCAGTGACTCTTTTACAGTCTTTCTTCTTCTATGTAACAACTTCAAAATGGTCTTAGGCCTCATTGAAGGGGTTTGGAACGAGCAAAATCGATGCGCTCGAATTGTGTCGCCTGGGAGACAGGATATACGTACATGTCGTCCTCCAGAGAGGGTAATGACCCGTAGGGGTGGTGTGCACATGGCTCTCCCCATGAGAATATTAGTAGGTGCGTTTCCGATTGATTTTAATAGAATCTTGGGTACCGGGTCTCGCTGCTACTGTATCAATTTAGGATTTTTCAACCCCCTATTTTATCTAGCCCATAGGATTTTTTGGAAATAAATTGCCAATTTTTAAAGGCTCAATTTGAAAAAAAAATACGAAAAACAATGAAAAATGGGGAAAATTGCCATTGTGCCAACACATTTTGGGGCAAAAAAACCAAAAAAAACATTGCCAAGGCCATCGTCGTGTTGTCTCGATTCATATATACACACATAACCGACAATAGGAAAGAGTAGGGGAGGAGGAGGGTGGTGGAGGAGAGAAAGGGAGAGATAGAGAAAAAGAGAGACGCAGACATTTCAACAGTCTTTTTCACTTCTCACTATCGACTTTTCCACTAAATACCCCAAAAAAAACGAATTCATTATTAACCTACCAATTCGGCTCTTCTCTTCCTCAACACTTGGTTAAAAGCGTTCAGAAGTGATGCTGGCTGACAAATGCCCTCGGCCACCTCCACACGGCCCTTCCTTCGAAAATAGGCTCCGAGAGCTTCCAACTCCTCCAGAAGACGTGGCTCAATTCGGGAGATGACGTCATCTTTGAAGTAGATTGGTGGCTCGTGACCGATTGGCAGCTTGTGATCCGGTACGCATTTGTTACGGACGAAATCGTGTTTCTGGAAATTTTGGGATAGTTGAAAACGGTGGGATAATTCGGTCTTTGAGAGCGAAACGGGTGAAAAATGGGAATACTAGTAACAGGTACTAAAAATAGCTGAGAAACGCGATATTCAGAGATGAACCCAGCTAGAAAACGCGGTTTTGAAACTGAAATTAGAGGAAAAATGGGAGATTTTACGGCGTAAATAGGCTGGGAAAGCCGATTTTCAGAGCTGAAATTGGCTGAAAATGCGCTGAGATAAAATTAGCAGAGATTCGCGATATTTGGAGGGATAGTTGGCTGGAAAACGCGGTTTTTGAAACTAAAATCTCAGGAAAAATGCCAGGTTTTAAGGGGGAATGAACCGTGAAATTCGGTTTTCTAGTCCTAAAACTGACTCATGTGCGCTGTTTTTCGAGATAGAATCGGCGCAAAAAAGCCATTTTTATGGTGAAAACTGGCTGTAAATTTTGATTTTTGATGCTGAGATCGGCAGAAAAAACCACAACTTGGAAATGCAAAAATTGGGATTTTGGAACTAAAATATAGATCAGTTTGTGGCTTTTTGGGCAAAAATTAGTTAAGAAGTACAATTTAAAGCTCCAGAATTAGCTGAAAAAGGCATTCTTCTGCAGTAAATTCAGACTTAAACTAGCTGAAAAAAAGAGGTACATGCGATATTCAAGAGCTGTGAGATGGCTGAAACCCAGGTTTTTAGAAAAAAGATTAGCTCAGAACTATGATTTTCGGGCCCAAATTTGGTTAGGGCCTGTGATTTTGTCAGGTAAAAAATGACTGGGAAATGCGCGTTTTTAGATCGTAAATTGCGATTTTTAGAGACAAAATTGGCCGCTAAAACTGAATCGTCGTAAGATAAAATGCCTGATCTGAATAACCCACCGGATTCTTATAGAAAATCAACGAATTCGTGCTAGCGAGCTCATCAATCTCCGCCTCCCACCGAGCATCCAGCTCCTCTTTCGTCGGCTTCCGCTCCACCTTCACCTCCTCCTCATCCTCGGCCTCCTCCTCCAGTCCCGTGGCAATGGTGTACGCTGATCTATATGTGTATGGCAAGTCATCATCGTACATCGAGTTTTCAGCGTGCATCGCAATCACTTTCACTTCTGGAACTACGAAAACAAAAACTATATTTGATACGTGTCCCTTTAAATACCGTACCGTCTTTCGTCGACACGCCCTCCTCCGTCTTCACCATATCATCCGTCACTTCGACACCACTTTCATAGTCCGAATAGACGATCTTTTTCAAATGACCACCGGCGGCCTTCCACTTCTCACCGCAATAATCCATTTTGGCATCCTCGATTCGAAGTGGGCGGACGTATTCACGGCCAGTCCACTGCTTTACGTAGTCGGCGATGACGTAGAATAAGAGCTCCTCATTGTATGGGAGACGGAATTTACGGGTTATCTGAAGGAATAGAAATGATCTAGGCTTTAAAGGCGCATGCAATTTTTTAGACGTGGCTTGCCTTGATCTCAAAGGTAGGGCAAATACTCAACTGTTATGAATCTCTACTGCTATTTCTAAACTGCTATGGGGGTGATCAACTGCTATTGTCTCAACTGCTATATTTGGCTCTTCTGCTATGGATCAACTGCTATAGCCATAGCATTTGAGACATCAAAAGTGGCGGGTTGGCCCATAGCAGAAGATCCAAATATAGCAGTTGAGATACTAGCAGTTACAACAAGCAGTTGATCACACCCATAGCAGTTGTTTTTATAGCAGTTGAGTATCTACCGAATGTAAAGGCGCAGCGTGGGTCTCGCTTTTTCGGCTCAAAATTGAGATTTTACGCCCGAAACCGAGCTTTTGACTTCAGAACCTAAATTACGGGCTTATATTTGACTTCATTGGCTCGAAATCGGGTTTTTAGAGCTGGAACATCAGTTTTTAAGCCGAAAATATAGTTTTTGAGCTTAAAAATGAGCATTTTCAGTTAAAACTGTTTATTCTAGAGTAAGATTGATTCCATCCCAAAAAACTTGAATTTTTAGCCTCAAATTTGAGTTTCTCGGAAAAAGTCGGATTTTTATGCGGGAAAATGAGTTTCTGAGCTCATAATTGGATTTTTTTAAGGAAAAAAATTAGCTTGTGGGCTCACAATTTCAGTAATCCAAAATCTGTGAGTTTAGAGGCCCAAAATTGAGTTTTTAGCCAGAAAGTGAGTTTTTTGTGATGAGAAGTGAGTAGTTAGACACAATTTCTGATTTTTATAGGCTAAAAGTCGACCATTTCGGATCAGAAATTACTTTGAAACTTCAATGCGGCTCTTAACTAGCAGGAGGCGTTCATCTGTTCGTCCCCCCGATTTTTGACGCCTGGATTCGTCAAGAACACTCACATTGAGCTTATTCTCCACGGCATACACACGTAATTGCATTTTAATCGACATTGAATGCAGGAAATTGCCTCCGAACACCAGACTATCCACTGGGGTGTAGACGGCGTGAATCCATCCACTCGGGATCAACATCGTATCCCCCGGCTCCAGAATCGCCACGTGGCACTTCTCCACAGAGGATCCGAAGAAGGCGTTGTCACCCACGGTCTTTATAAACTCCTGATAGATCATGAAATTCGTCTCAGTTGGCGGAATCAACCAGAACACTTTGCGCCCTTTCAGAACGTGATACCAAACCGAGGTGCCACTGAAATCGATATGGAAATCAGTGTAGCACTGCGCCACACTCATCAGACAATAGTTTTGAACTTTCGGAAATGTGTGATGTGGATTATAGAGTTTTTTGTCCCGCCCGTTGAACGAGATCCATCGCTGACGAAGCGCATCGGGCCATTTGTTCCCAACCCAATCGATTTTTCGAACCACTTCTGGGGATTTTACTCGGTCCTCGAGAGGAGTTAGAGAGTATTCTAGGGAAAGTACATTGTACAGAGTGGTTCTATCCGCTTCAGGAGTGTTATAGAAATCCACGAATTCTTGAAGAGACATCTTCACACTTCCTTGGTCTTTGACCTTTACCACTTCTATCATACGGTTTCCGCCGACTAGATCCAGGATATCGTTGACTGTGAAGGTGGATGGAGGTACACTGAAAATTTTTTTGTTTGAAAAATCGATATTCTGTGCACTCACGTCATCCCAATCCTCGTCGGATCGCATCTGAAGTGAATCGGATTGTCGAACGCGTTCTTCTCGTACCACTCCACTGTCAGATCCTCTGGATTCATTGTATGTACAAATTCTGGATGCTGGAATGCGGGATCACGCATCAAAGACTCCAAATCATATTTGGAACATCTTTGAAGGTCCGCCTTATCGAAACCACCCACGGCCTCTTCCCCATCTGATGGGAGCTGATCCAACTCTGAGCTGGAGCCTCTTCGCGTTTTCTTTCTTGCTGGTGTGGCTGACTTTTTTGGGCCGGGTTTTCGTTTTGGTGGCATCTTTACTAAAAAATCATATTTTGAAAGTGAAGAAACGAGTCATCGATGACAAATTTTCAACAAAGCAGAAGAAAAACTGGTGAAAAAAATGACTCATTGTTGCCTTTATTCTGCCGAATTCTATACACTTGTGTTTGTAAAATAGGAAAATGTTCAATTTTTTTGAAGATTTTCATGAGTTTTCGCCGAAAAAATTCGAAAAATATTGAAAAAATGACAGGAAAATGGAGTTATTCCCTTCAGAAAAAAAAGTTTCGCGGAATTTATTAAAGGCGCATATGGTAGTTTTGTAGTTTGAGTCTCGATGGGAATTAGGTTACGATAGCATTTTTGAGATAAAATCCAAAAGGGAAGATGTTTCTTGGGGAAATATTTGATCAAATTTGATATTTGCGGAAATTATCGTGCAAAAATTTTATTTTGGTCTATTTATTAATCAAAAAATTGCAGAAAATTGCAGAAAACAGAAAATTCTACTCAAAAATACAAAATGGTAATCTTAAAGGGACACGCTCTTTTTTGTGACAGTAGTCTTGAACGGACAAAAACTTTTTTTCTGTTTCTCAAGTTGTATAAAATTTTTGTCCCATTTTCTCATTTTCCTCCAATTTTTAGCATCATTTTTCAATTCCACCAGTCGAAACTCGCAATAATCATTAAAAATAAACATTTCTATCCCAAAAAACGTTTATTTCCACCCCGAAAATCGATGAATCTCGGAAAATATTTGTTTTCCAATATTGTATTTTTATGAGCAAAACGTGCCAATTCCGAATCCAAAAAGGCGTTGGTCATAATCGGAAAAAGCGCCAGGGCGCGCTGGCGTACTAGACGGGTGTACAGAGTGTCTGCCGCACTCCTCGCTTCTCCTGAAGAGCGAGAGAAAGAGAGTAGTGCATTCCTGTTTGTGTTGTTTGATTGCTTGGCTGTATAACCAGCCACCCCTCACCCATCATCCATTCGCTTTCTCCAAAATTCTTCGATGAATTGAATTTGAAAAAGGTGGAGATTTTTTCACCATTGGTTTCTCGCCAAAGATCCTTATCTACACCATTTATCCGCTGGTTTTATGGCTTTGTTGCTGTAGAATCGCCCGGCGAAAACCTCGAAAACAAGCATGTTTGTCCGTGAGCTCCTCTTTTGGCGATATTGATTCAAGCACTGTGCAATGACCGGGATAAAGGAAGATCTCCGGGAGAAAAAAACCGAAAATTTTTTCCATTCAAATGAAAATCGATTAGCGTCGGAGGATGTCGGGAAGAGATAAACTTGGCGGGCGCTTCGCCTCAAAACTTGTGACCTTTATTTGCGTATTCGAAAAAAAGAGAAGAGAATAGTGAGTTTTAAGATCGTTATCATCATGTGGCGAAGTTCCTTCTATTGTTCTTCTCTCGTTTTTCGAATCGTCTTATCAGCTAGTTTTCATAGTAAATTTCCCTCCTTCTTCTCCGCCTTCCGAGACCGGTTTTTTTTTTCAGAAAGCACTTGGTTTTCAGCCATTCGTACATTCGGTTTTTTATCGGAAAAAATCTATTCAGTTTTGAAGAGATTGAATTTTGCGGAAAATCGATTTTCGGCGAGCTCGGCGGATTTTTCGTTTGAAAACCTCCTTTTTTTCCGCAAAACGGGAGTTTTTCGCAAAATGTTACGATTCTAAAACGAAGTTTTTGCCGAATTGCTGATTTTTAGGCACGAAAAACTGGATTTTCGAACTTTTCGCAAAAAATTTTACGGAAAAATTTTTTTTTCTATTTTTTCTGAAAAATCGTAGCAAATCGTTCTCACAGAGCTCCTGATCGATTCTGTGTTGTTATATCTTCAGAAAATTGATTTTTACCGATCGATGTCGACTCAGTCGGTTTTCCAATGAACTTTGCTGAGAAACGGGCAGTTTTCTCTTCGGGACCCCAGGCACCCATTTTTCTATTTCTGTTCATTTCAATTGAGCTCTAGATCGGTTCTAAGCTTCTCGATTCTCCGAAAATTAATGGACTGCAGTTTTATGTCAATTTTGTCGCTTTTCCGCAAAATTTTGACCGAAGTCTGTCAGTTATCTTTTCGGGACCCCAGCCCCCCCCCCCCCCCCCATTCTTCGGCTTTGTTCGATCCAATAGTGCTTTCGATCGGTGCTAAGCATCTGGGTTTTGAAATGAATTGGTTTTTCGCAGTTCGGTGTCGATTCAGTCACTTTTCCGATAAATTTCGCTCAAAATCTGTCGATTTTTTTCTCGAAACCCCCAGTCACCCTTTCTTCTGGCTCTTTTTATTGCAAAATTTACTCAGACCCATGCTAGTCATCTGGATTTCAATGTTCTGGATTTCCCACATTTTACGCTCAGAACAGCTGAAATTTACCATTTTTTCTTCCCGGGACCCCCAGTACCCTTTCGGCTAGGGTCAGTTTTTTTCAGTAAAAATTCTGATCCGTTCTGTCCATCTATATTGTTGGATGCTGGACTTTCAGAATTTCTAGGGAATGTCCTCTTTTGTTCGGATAAATTTTGTCAAAAACATTTTGATTTTCTATTCGAGACCCCCAGTACCCTTTCCTCTGGGTTCCGTTCGTTCCGATGTGGATCCGAATTCATTCTAATCAGCCGGAAAAATTCCCTCGCCGATGCCCCCATCTGTTTCCCCCTCTACAGTCCTTCCCCCTGGGACCACCTGACACCCCCTCGGACCCACCAGAAGCAACCACGCCCCACTGGCCTTCCCGCCAAACCCATTGGCGTTCACACCATTTGAATGGGGAAAGCGCGCGTTGCGACGTCATCTGCTTTCTTCTTGTTTTCATGCTTCTTCTTGGCCAAAAGCACAAAGAATGATGTCTCATTAGGTTATTCATGGTCGTGTTTTTTGCTGCTGGCTTTGTTATGAAAGATGCTTTTGGAGTATTAAAAATATAGAGGAACAGTGTACAATTTTACAATGGATATGTTCAAAGTGAAGATCACTTTCACTTCTTCCCTTCTCCTTTTCCTAGTTCTCCTTTTCTCCGCAAAATGCAGAAGACCTCGTTTTTTTCCCTTCATCATTTGAGATTCTGTTTACACGCTGCCACCTCATTGGGATTTTTTTCTTTTTTTTTCCGAGCCCATTCTTTCCTCTGGGAAAATAATAACAACATGATAATAATTGGATTTCCATAACAAAAAACGAGTTTTTTTTTACTTTTTACAGTGGTGTAGTGGGTCTCACCGCGAAAAAGTTGTTACTGTAGAAATTATCATTGGTACTGTTTTAAAGGCACAGGAGCTATTGAAGAACTGGTCCTTGTGACTTTAAGAAAGGCTGGCTAGGCTCTATAGCTTCAAAGCAAGAATTTTCGTTTCGAGACCCATGAGCCTCATCACAGTACTGCGTCATCGGCAAGCTGGTCAATTTGCACGGCATCTTGCCGATCACCTGCCAAGACCTCGCGGCAAATTGCTCAGCATCCAGCAAGCAAAGAGGAACTTGCCCTTTCTCGAACAACTCATTAGCCCGATTTTCTGGCAATTTGCCGTTTTGCACGAGCAACTTTCCGTTTTGACCGGCAACTTGCCGCTGATAAGCGTCAAGCTGTTGTATACGCAAGGCAACTTGCCCAACCGCTTGCCTGATGCCTGCGGCAAGCAAATGGCAAATCGCCACGATCGTTAGAAAATTGCCGGCTTTCCCAGTCGATTTGATGAGCGATTATTCGACATGCTTACCGCTTGCCCCAGCAACTTTCCGATCGCTTCTCAGCACCCGGCAAACAAATAGTAAATTACCATTTTGGCCGGCACCTTGCCGGACCATCTAGCAATCTCATCCATTAAACGAGCCGTTTTTGGCAGGCAACCTGCCGCTTACAAACCCCGACCATACATCGAATTCCCTGTCTATTCTCTCAGTTTGCTTCCGCTTTTCTCTTGCTTCTTCCGTTCCTTCCTTCCCACAATCTCACTCTCAATATCCCATTTATTACAGCCGGATAATAAAAACAAAAAAAAAATCCAAAAAGAAATGAGAGTCGCCACAAAACGACTGGCCACCACGGTCTGCAATGACCGCTCCGCAGCCGCATCTCCGTCGAGCGATGTGGAGAACAACGCCGATATAATCATGATTCCACCGACGGCGGCAAAATCCAAGAAGCTAACCTCATCAACCTCCACCACAAAAACCAAGAAAGGCGCTAATACGGTGCCAAGCCACAAAATCACCGAATTCTTTCAAGTGCGAAGGAGCAGTCGTAAGACGGGCAAGAAGATTGACGAAGAGGCGAAAGACGCGCTGAGGGATCGAATCGTGAACGGAACGAACGAGAAACTTCTCGAAATCTATAAAGATTCGGTGAAGGGAAGAGGCATTCGGACGACGACGAACTTTGATAAAGGAGATTTTGTGGTAGAGTACAGAGGTAATTATGAGAGTACATACATATTATTTGGCATCTCACGAGTCTCTGGCTTTCAGTTTTCCGGTATGTCTATATATATTTATATAGTCGATATTGTGTCGTGAGAGTCCAGTGAATTATTCATTTTTAGCGTTTTGAAACCCTTTTATCCTAAACCTTGTAAATCACAGGTGAAATGATGGAGTACTCACAAGCGAAACTCATCGAGCAGCAGTATTCCAATGATGAGGACATTGGCTCCTACATGTTCTTCTTCGAGTACAACAACAAGAAGTGGTGTATCGATGCGACGAAAGAGTCGAAATGGAAGGGACGACTGATCAATCACTCTGTGTTGAGGCCCAATCTTAAGACTAAGGTTTGTGTCTCTTTTGCAGGGAGAAAGTTCGCTCTATGGGCGATTTGACTTTTTTGAGCGAGTAGAAAGCCAACTGCTATTTATCAACTGCTATGTTGTAACTACTAGTGTCTCAACTGCTATATGTGGCTCTTCTGCTAAAGATCAACTGATATCTTTGCCGCTTTTGATGTCTCAACTGATATGGCTATTGCCTCAACTTTTATGCCTATAGCAATTGATTCATAGGCTATAGCAGTTGATCCATAGCAGAAGAGCCAAAAATAGCAATTGAGACACTAGCAGTTACTACATAGCAGTTGATTAGCCCCATAGCAGTTGAGTATTCGCCTTCACTGAAGAACGGGGTCCGCAATATGAGTTTCCAGCCCTGAAATTCAGTTCTCAGGCCACACTATGGGTTTCAAGGCTGGAATTCGAGTTCAAGGCGCAAAGTCTCATTTTTTTTACCCAAAGGCTGGTTTTCAGCCGCAAAATTGAGGGTTTTAAGCTCAACAGTAAGGTTCTAAGCCTAAAATTGGGGTTTCAAGGCCCAAGTCAGGCTCCTAGGCTAATTTCTGGTTTTTCGAGCTAAAACTTAATTTCTAGGCTCATTTTTTAGCTTCTGTGCTCAAATTTGGGTTACCAGGCTTAAAATTGAGTTCCTAGGGACAATTAATGAGATTCTAAGCTGACATCAAGTTTTCAGGGCTCTAAATTGAGCTTACAGGCCCAGAAATGAGTTATTAGAGCTCGAAATTCATTTTTCTAGGATCAAAATCGAGGTTTCAGGCCTAAACTGGGGTTCCTTGCCTAAACTGGGGGTTTCCGGCCTAAAAATTGAGTTTCTAGGTTCTAAATCAGGTTCTGAACCCCAAAATCGAGACTTTCCCCTTCAAAACAACTTCTTGCGCCTTTGAACTCAATATTTGTCAAAGTCACTTCGCTACGAAAGCTGAAACTTCTCAATTCGAAAAGCGCGCCGCAATCTTGCAAAAATGGGCGGAGCTCCACATAAATCCAGACCCAAAAATTCTAAATTCCAGGTCGTCGAATTCAACGGATCGCATCATCTGATCCTGGTGGCGAAGCGGCCGATAGCCGAGGGCGAGGAGCTTCTCTACGACTACGGAGACCGATCCGCGGAGACGATCGCCAAGAATCCGTGGCTTGTGAATACATAATAACTCTCGAAATCCATATTATGATATTTAAATTTTTTCAAATTTCCTCCCAATCTCCTGAACCATTTCAAAAAACAAGTTTTCTTTTTAATTTGACGAGTAGTTTGCCCTCCCCTTCCAGAACGTTCTCGTTTGCTATTTTCTTTCAATTTTTTTTACCAATTTCATTGGGTTTCTCATTTCAACTGCACAACGGCCACCTTCTGTATCTTTTTTTTCTGACTTTCACAAAGTCCCTCTGTATAATTTTTCTATCAATTATTCCCCACCCTTTAATCATGATCTTGCGCAACGTGCTCCAGAACTTTCTCTCATTTTGTCTCTGCGTCTCCTGAAATCTAATTTCTTTCAAAATTTCTTATTTTCTCAACAAGTTCAAATACAAATTTGCTCAATTTACCATTAATTTCTTGTTTCTTGGCTGGAAAACACTTTAAAAAATAGAAAAAAACTGGCTGAAAATCCATATGAATATCTGGAAATTTAGTTGGAGTCAATTAATCTAGGGGGAAAATTTCAGTGAATGCATCCGATTTTGAATGTCGTCGTCGTCAGTTTTCATCATAAGCGGGGTTGTGAGGTAAATAAGTTAGGTTGGATGGGTCTTGTGGCGACAAAACAAAAAAAATAGGGGAAAATCGTGGCGAGACCCAATAAAAAGGAATGAAAGGTCTTGAAGCGAATTTGAACAAAAAACGTGGCGAGACCCAAGCGATTAGTGGTTTTCAGCGATTTTAAGCTCAAAAAACGAGAAATCCCGCAATATCGTGGGGAGACCCAAGCAATTTGCAGAAAATTTCGGAAAGCGGCAATAAAAATCAGAAAAAAAATAGAGGAATGGGTCTTGAAGCGAAATTGATCTTTTTTTGGCTCTTTAGGTCAAAAACACGATAGAAATCAAAGAAAAAGCGGAAAATACAATGTTTAAATCGGTCTCGAAGCGAAAAAGTTTTTCTTTAAAAAAAAACAAGGAATCGCGGCGAGACCCAATCCATTTTCTCAGAAACTTCAGAAAATGCAAAGAAAAAACCGAGAAATTTTAAAAAATCGTAATAGGTCTCGAAGCGAATAAGCATTTTTACAAATTTATTAGCTACAAAAAATTAAAATACGAATTCGCTGCGAGACCCACCTCTATCCTACAAAAAACCACGGAAAACGCAATAAAACAAATCATTTTTTTCATTCGAAAAGAAAAATTTTATCGGGAAGAGGAGAAAAATACGATACAAACATCGTATCGTTTTTCGTATAGTGGAGGCATAGCGACAATAAAATCGTTTTTTGATGTGATTCATCGCTATGGACGCGATTTTTGGAGAGAGAGAAATTGAATTTTCAGCGAGGGACGGGCAAAAATACCATAGAAGGTCTCCCCACAATTGGAAAGATTACTGTAGTTCTTTCCTTTCCGCGAAAAAACTGTGTGATGACAAACCAATTAGAGATAGAAATCGAAAAAGAAAATTTGCTAAAAGGTCTCACTACGATTGAAAAAGTTACTCAAAACGCAGCTGAGATATCGAAATTGGCGAAAATAGCAGTTGATCCATAGCAGAAGAGCCAAGTATAGCAGTTGAGACACTAGCAGCTAGAACATAGCAGTTCATCATCCCCATAGCAGTTGAGTAACTACTCCTTAACTTCTTCACTTTCCAGGTCGAATACTCCCATCCGAAACTAACTGGCTCCAATGAAGAAGGTCTACCCGACGAATGGCACCTTCTACCCTCCCTCGCCCTCCCAGATGGTGTTCATAATTGTCAAAAAGACACAATATTCTTCCTTCTTCCCTCTCGAGAAGAACCCGGAAAATCGATATTCGGAATCTCGTGTTATCGACAAATCGACGCCAAGGAACTAATCAATAAATCAGAAGACGTCACACGAGCAAGTGTCCAAAAAGCAGTCTGTGTTCTTTCTCGGATACCCCTTTTTGGACCTCTAAAAGCTAAGCTGGAGGTGATAACACAGGCGTATTTTGAGCAGAAGGATTTCTCGAAAGTCGACGTTTTAGCCCAAATGTACACGAATTTATGCGACATTTTTGATGAGAATTTGACCGGAGAGTACTTCTCATCGTTGGCTCATCATGGTAGGTTTTTTGGTACAAACGTGCTCTATAGAGAATTTTGCGGTGTTTGGCGGTGATTCAAATTTCGCCGGTGGAAAAGAACAAATTTGGTTAAAAATTGGACATTTCAAGCCAGAATTTGCGCCGCGCCTCCGGCGCACTTGCAAGAGAGGTCGGCCCTGAATCGACCTTTTTTAAACCAAAAAACTGTAATTCGAGCAAAACCAGCTCGAAAATCTCAATTTTGAACGAAAAAAAAAACCATAAATTTTGCATTTTCTAGCCTAAAATATCCCGAATCTCCAGTTTTTCGGCCTGAAATCTCCCAAAATTATCCAATTTCTCAGCCTAAAACTCTAAAATTTTATTTTTTAGCCCTCAATCCTCTCTGAAATTTTCCAGTTTAGGCCTAAACTTCCCTGAAATTCTGAATTTTTTTGGCCTAAAATTCCCGAACTTTTCTTTTTTTTTTGTTTCTAAAAACCCTGAAAATTGGACAAAAACCACTCAAAACCATATATTTTGAGACACTATAAACTTAAATTTGAATCCCCGCGCGATCCTGTTCGTTAGAGCACACTTGCGCGACCCCTTAGTTCAGAAATGCTATTTTACCCTTTCTGACTAGAAAATTTGAATTCCCGTGCGATCATGTTCATTAGAGCGCACTTGCCAAGATTTACAAAAACCTCCCATCAGTTTCAGAAATATCGATTCAAGACCTGTTCATTCGGTTTCGTCACAGAGCTCTCCTCCTATTCAAACTGTTCCTTTTGGAACGGAAAGTCTTGTTCATCGCACCAACCGGGCTGAGGTTAGGGGAGACTATGCTCGCCATTATCTCAATGTTTCCGAGTAAGTACCTCTGATACAAGGGCACAAAGAGGCTGAAAATCGATTTTCAGAATTACTGGAAGAAGGTCTCTACTTCGCTACCATCGGTGTGAATACAAGTGATCGAAACCCAAAAAGACCCGCCCCCCTGGATCCAGAAAACTCTACAGAAATCGTCATCGAAGAGGACGTTGGCGTTCAAATCTCTCGAACGGATCCATTGAAATCGAAAGATTCATGTGGATTTCCATTAAGTTTATTCACTCAGGGATCCTCATTCGATCCGTATCTATCAATTCAATCGATGGATTTGATACCGAAAACTCAAAGTTGTGTACTTGGAGCCACGAATGCGTTGTTTGCGATGAAGAAGGACTTGTTCGATGTTATTGTTAAGGTAAAGTGCGGTTGAAAACTGAAATTGCGCGTCAAAAAGAACGTGCGGCACTGTTGCAAAATTCCGTGCCGCAGACTTTCAAAGGGGAGGAGCTTCGTTAAAAAATTTGAATTCGGGGTTTCCCGGTCCAATTTCAACCAAATTTAGCTGTTTTCGAATATTTTTTTCTGGAGAAAACAATGAAAGTCCTGCATCCGGAAAAGCGTGCCGCAGTCTTGGAAAGGGGCGGAGCCTCGGAATTCTAAACCGATTTTTTTTAAAATTGTGGATTTTTGGACCGATTTAAGCCAAAATTAAGGCTTTTTAAAGCTTTTACATGTTGAAAAATCAAATTAGCGCGTCAAAAAAACGTGCGGCAAACTTGCAAAATCCCGTGCCGCAGATTGCAAAGGGGCGGAGCCTCGTAAATCTACACAGATTTTTTTCAAAATCGTGGATTCCCGAACCGATTACCTCCCGAATTAGCGATTTTTCGCCCCAAAAACAAAACATGCCGCAAAATTGCAAAAGGGGCGGAGCTTCGTAAATCCACGCTAAACCCATTTTTTCCAGATCGAAGACGACGGCGCCCTCGTCCACAATCACATTGAATTCATCGATCCGGCTCTCGAACGTGTCGTCTCCCTCACCACCGCCGATCTTCGATTCGCGGATTTCGTTCTGAAAAAAGTGGAGGAACAAATGAAGGCGTCGAATTCGGAATTCGATGGATCCGACGAATGGATCCGGCTCCAGATGAAAAACTATCTCCTTGGCCTCGTGGCCACGTCACGTTCCGATCTCCAGGCGGCGATTCCCCACTTTGGTGTGCCCTTTGTGAATGAGTGGCGGCGAACGAAGAATCACAAGATATGGGTGACGAATAAGCATGAGGATTTGACGTCGGTGGCACCAGGGTTCGCACAAAAAATCTATAAATTCGAAAAAAAAATCAATAATATTTTCAGACACATGTTCTCAGAACAAATGGGCGTCTATGACGTGTATCTACGGTTGGAGCATGCTGTAAATGGAGTGGAGGGAGCGTCGAAAGTAATCGGAACGGTTAATACGGCCGGAAAGAATTTGGGGAATAGCATTGGTAAGGGAAGACCGCGACGCGACCGCAGCGCGCTCTAGCTTGACGGGAATTCGAATTTCGCGCGCCTAGACTCAGTATCATCAGGGGTGCCGCGGTCCTAGGCCGCTACGCAACCGCGACGCGCTCGATAACATTGAGCTTGGCGGAAAACCAAATCGAAATCAGTGAAATCAGTGCTGCTAGACGCGAAGCAGCCTGCAACGCGGTTCCGAGCAGCCAGGGCCGCTACGCAACCGCGACGCGCCCAACGACATCGGTTTCGGCGGGTATTCAAATTTCTTTTTTCCCGACTGCCCCCAGACTCAATTTTGTCAGTCGCGACGCGGTCTGCAACGCGTACCTGAAAAATCTCCAACTTTTCCCTCTTTTTCCAGGCGAGACCGGCAGCCGAGTGAAGGCGAAATTCACGAATTGGTGGAATCGAAAGGCGACGGCACCGGATGGAATTGAGCAGGCCGAGGAGCCGAATTCTGATTGAATAAGAGCATTTTCCACTTGTATTTAAATATATATTTATCCCTTCTATAGTGGGGAATCTCATGAATGAAAATGCGCTCTGTTGAGAATTTTTTGATTTTTCATTTTTAATAGAGCGCATTTTCTTTCCTCAAGATTTCCCCTGAAATGTTTTTAATCTGTTCCATATATATTCAAATTTGATCTCTATTATCGTTTTTTTGTAACACAAAGATCATTTTTATCCGGTTCCTTACTTGAAATTTTAGTCAATTATGATGATAATAAGTCAGTTATTTTTCTCTTCTCATAAAATTGCCATTTTTGTTGTTTTTTCACAGGGTGAACATCCTCCTCCAGTAATGATTATTTTACGATTTGTGGTCTGTGATCATTGATGTTTTGATTTTGAAAGGGAGAGGGAAGACAAACAAGATAAAGAGATGTTTGTCTGAAGATAGTGAAAGAGAGGAGTTCAGTTTATTTTGTTTTTTGTTTCTAATTTTTTTTTTGATTTTCAGTGAATTTGGATGGTTTTTCTCAGCAAAAATCCACATTTTTCAGTTTTATAATTTTAACCTATTATTCGCCATGGTTTCACAAGCTTTAGAACGTATAGTTAGTGCAAGCGCGCTCCCTGGCGAATAAGCAGAGTTTTGGCGGTTTTTTCGAAAGTTCAGTGTTTTTCCTAGCTTTTAGGTGTGAATTTAGAACTTTCCGAACTAAATTATGGAGTTTGATCATATTTCATCGTGAAAAATTGATTTTTGAGAAAAAAAATTCCCCAAAAAAAGCACCAAAATTATTGCAATTTCGCATTTTTTAGCGTTCATTATGAGCAAAAAAATGAGTTTTGAAGTCTTTTTTCGTACTAGGTACGGCTAAATCCGTTCGAAAAACGTAGAAAGTCCGGTGCGAGAGCGGATGAAAATGCGGATGAAAAAAAATCAAATTTAGGCCGGAGGCGCGCCTCTTATTGCTCTAAATTTTTCGCCAGTTTTTATAGTTTTGAATTTGATATTCCAGCTATTTAGAGGTTTCAGCTCTCTAGTAAGATTGCCCATAAGTTAGCTGCAAGAGCGCCGGAGGCGCGGTATTGTTAGCTTTGAATTCCAGCTTTTTTCAAGGTTTGCTATGCTTTGGCATCGATAACCAGGTACGAATAACTCAAAACTTTTGCTGCGAATGCGCCAGAGGCGCACAATGTATTCCATCATTCTAGGCAAGTTTAGGTCTTTTTTTCTTCATTTTCCGAGGACCCATCCTAAAAGTACCTATCTAACCTCTCCTCTTCCTCCTGCTATTTCTAGTATACACTACGTCTCTAGTGTCTTCAGGGTTGGTTTGTATGTGTGTAGCCTAACCTCTTTTTTACCTCCTCCTCCCCTTCCTCCTCGTGGGTCACCGGTGTTCGTTGTACTTTGCCCCCTGTCCTATAGACTACTACCCCCCATCAACCACTATCTTATCTCTCTCTTTCTCTTTTTCTCTCTGTTTCTCGTTTTGCCACTACTATTTTCCTGATTTTTGAGTTTCTTTTTCTTTTAAGTGTGTTGATGACAACAATAATATTTGGACTTTCGACTTTCCAAAAAAAATAATTAGAAGTTTTAAATAAAATTAGGTTAGATGCTTTACTAGTTGAGTGGAACATTGTTGACTAGTTGTTTTTGAAAGAGTGTTTTTTTCTGCAAAGAGGAGGTTCTCTTTTGATGTGTGTGGAACGACCACAACAACAACAATGCAATTGATTTTTTTCCCAGGCAGTCTATGATAGTTATCATTGTTGTCTACGCAAACAATTTTTTTTTGCATGAAAATGTTTTTTCATTCAATGTTCACTTTCTATTGGGCCGGAGTTTCTAAGCCTCTAATATTATTGAAATAGCGTTTTAATGCAGTTTTCATAGAAAAAAGTGGCACTTTAATCCATAAAATAGTTGTAGACAACAATGATAAATATTGTGTTCTCGACTAACCGCATGAATTTTTCAAAGAATAGAGGAATGATTCGATTACTTAGATAAAAAATGACTGCACTTTTTAGGCAAATGCTCAACTGCTATGTATCTCTACTGCTATTTCTCAACTGCTATAGGAGTGATCAACTGCTATGATTTAACTGCTAGTGTCTCAACTGCTATACTTGGCTCTTCTGCTTCAGATCAGCTGCTATAGCCATAGCAGTTTAGGCATCAAAAGTCCATAGCAGAAGAGCCAAATACAGCAGTTGAGACACTAGCAGTAACAGCATAGCATTTGATCACCCCAATAGCAGTTGAGAAATAGCAGTAACGTATCTACCGATCTTGTACCCCAAGTTAGCCCTTAATTATGCGCTATGGCATTTCGAAACGCTTGAAATCCTCTAGCTCTTGCCTCGACTTCGATAGATGTAGTGAAAAACATAAAAGAGTTTCTAATGTTCAACACGACAGAAAATGTCATCAAAAAACTTCTAATGTCTGGATTCGACTTAATTTTTCTTCTGAAAAATTGAGTTTTTCAGCTTAAATTTCCTGTAAAACTAAAGTTTTGAAGCTGAAGTGACTGAAAAATACTAGCTTTGAAACTAGAAATGTGTCTCAAATTGGGAGGAAATAGCAATTTTCAGTTACTCGGAAGCACTAAATTATGATTCTTTGAAAGCTAAATTTATCTAAAATCACCCTCATCCAAGCGAAAACTAACCTTGGTCAAGATCCCAAGCAGACACCACCTTCAATTTTTTCATACCTGTTTTCTGCACCTCTTTTCCACGTTTTTCAAACAGTCTCGTCTTTTTTATCCTCTCTGAAACTATCCATGTAACGGATGCAGTACCAATTTCAAGACATACATGGCAAGACCCATTCAGGAGAAATGTAGAAACCAAAATGTCCGAACATTTTTTCCCGTCCTCAGTTTTACTGGTTCATCACGTTTTTTCTCCAACTTTTCCTGCCCCAATTTCAAAGAATTTTCATTTCATTTCCAGAATGAGGATCAGCGGAGTAACCCTATTCCGTGTCTCGTCTCAACTGCGAAACGTGGTGAATGGACAGTGGCAGACGACACATTACACGATAAAAGATCGGAAGACGGATCCAAGATGGAAGGATATCGATATGTCCAGAGAGAGTGATGTCTATGATGTCGTCATTGTTGGTGGAGGGCCATCCGGGCTGTCAGCCGCCATTCGCTTGAGACAGTTGGCTGAGAAGGCTCAGAAGGGTATGTATGTGAGGTAGATACTCAACTGCTATGGGTGTGATCAACTGCTATGCTGTAGCTGCTAGTGCCTCAACTGCTATATTTGGCTCTTCTGCTATGGATCAACTGCTATGGCCATTGCAGTTGAGACATCAAAAGTGGCGAAAATAGCAGTTGATCCATAGCAGAAGAGTCAAATATAGCAGTTGAAACTCTAGCAGTTACAGCGTAGCAGTTGAAAAATAGCAGTTGAGTATATACCAGTATGTGATGGTGTTTGCAGACTCGGCACCATATTTTACGACGATTCAGTTGTTTCAACCGCATTTTAGCAATGAAAATCGCCATTTTAAGCTAGTTTCAGTCGTACGATTCGATGCCGAGTCTGTAACAGTCTGTAACTGACACCACTACGTCAGACTACAAAATTCTGTATTACAAATTGATGGTGTTTGCGGACTTGGCGCCAAATCTCACGACAGTTTCGGTTTTCCAGTTATATTTGGCCTTTTCGATGCATTTTAGACCGAATTTGGTGAATTTTTAGTCATTTTCAGACGATTCCACATTTTTCTTCAAAAATAATCCGCTGAAAACTCAGAAAAGTCTGCCTGGACCCGTCAAAAAAATCCGCGATCCCATACCGTGGTGTTTGCAGACTCGGCGTCAAATCTCACGACAATCCCGGTTTTCAAGTTTTTTTATAAGAGATTCAGCCTGTTTTCGGTAAAACAATTAGAAACTGTCGTAAAATAAGGTGGCGAGTCCGCAAACATCGCAACTGTCACCATCACGGTAAATTGCAGAATTTCTTAAATTTATGTTGCTATTTTGGCCAAAATTACCCGAAAACGACACAAAATAATAATCTCTCGCCTAAAATGCACCGGAATCCTCCAAAAATCCACCAAAATCGCATAAAATCCATATTGTCGTAAAATAGGATGCATAGTCCGCAAACACCGCGCGAACTAACACAATCATGTCAGATTACAGACAAATGGCGTGGTGGCACCAGCCATAGACCCGGCAATAAATCTTACGACATTTCTGCAAGCTAATTCTTGAAATTGTCGTGAAATATGATGTTTAGTCCGCAAGCACCGCAAAAACGCGAGAAAATCACTTGAAATCGCACAAAATGCACCAAAAATATAAAAACCTACCAAAATCGCGTACAATCTGAATTGCCGTAAAATCCGATGCCTAGTCCGCAAACACCAACACCACCACGCCAAATCACATCCATTTCATCTTCCAGAACTCCGCGTATGCGTCGTCGAAAAAGCCTCCGTGATCGGTGGCCATACCCTCTCGGGAGCCGTAATCGAGACCCGCGCCCTCGACGAACTCTTTCCGAATTGGAAAGAACTCGGTGCCCCCGTTCATCAACAAGTCACCTCGGAATCCATTGCAATCCTCACGGAAACAGGCCGTATCCCTGTCCCAGTGTTCCCTGGGGTGCCCTTGGCCAACCATGGAAACTATATTGTCCGTCTCGGAAAAGTGGTCCAATGGCTCGGTGAGCAAGCGGAGGCTGCCGGAGTGGAGGTGTGGCCAGAGATCGCAGCATCAGAAGTCTTGTATAATGAGGATGGAAGTGTCAAAGGAATTGCCACAAGTGATGTTGGAATTGGAAAGGACGGAGCACCGAAAGATGGATTCGCTCGGGGAATGGAGTTCCATGCGAAATGCACCATCTTTGCCGAAGGGTGTAGAGGACATTTGAGTAAACAGGTCCTCGATAAATTCGATTTGAGATCTCATGCCATGACTTATGGTATTGGACTCAAAGAGCTTTGGGAAATCGATCCGGCTAAGCATCGTCCTGGATATGTCGAGCATACGATGGGATGGCCCTTGGTAAGCAAGGGGAAGGGTACTGGGACTAGAGGTGGGGGACTAAGGAGGCGGGAATTGAGGGTGGGACTGGAACTGAAGGGGTGGGGGCGGGACTTGGGAGTGGGATCCTGGGGTGGAACCGGAGGGTGCGGAAAAAAAGTTTGGGGCCAAAAACTGAAGATTTAGTCTGGACATCGATTTTCTGAGTTAGAATCTGCGGTTTTCTATTTAGATTCGGGGCATTCGACCAGACGCCGAATTTTCGAATTGAATCTGAGTTTTTCAGCCTCCAAAAGCGGTTCTTGGGCCCCTTCTTGTGGTTTTCAGGCTCACCGTTGAGATTTTTGGGTCCGAACTAAATTTTTGGGCTCGAAATTAACTTTCCAGCTATGTGCTCAATTTGGGGTTTTTTTTACTCAAAAATTCTTATTTTTGATCCGAAACGAAAGATTTTATTCTTGAAATCGACTGTTTTCGAACGCACTTTTGGGCTCAAATTTGGCTTTTTTTTTAGCGAAAAAATTGAAATTTTAGGGTCAGATTTGAATTTTTAAGCACAAAATTAAGTTTCCGGGCTGAAAGTTATATTTCTGGCTCGAATTTGTTAGTTTCAATGCCCAAAAACTAAAAGTTTTGTGTTCAAAGTTAATAGCTCAAAATTAGAATTTCTGTAAAAATTTGAGTTTTTAGCTGAACATTGTGTTTCCAGTTTAATTTTGACGTTCAAATGTGACCAAAACTGAGAGTTTAGGCCCAAATTTGAGGTTTCTGAGCTCAATTTCGAAATTTGTACGTCTAAAACTGAGGATTTTATGCTCAAAGTTTGACTATGGGAAAGACCACGCCCAGGCGTAACAATGACCCATTTGCGTCGAAAACAAATGAAAATTCCATTGAGAAATTTTGAATTACCTCCAAATATCGAGATCATTGCAGCAGAGCGCGCTTACTCAAATTAGACACCCTGCGAGCTCGTGTTTCGGAGACCATTCCCTCTAATTAAATAAAAGATCATTCTCATCTACAGTTCATTTTTCAGAACGTGGATCAATACGGTGGCTCATTCCTCTACCACATTGAGGACGGTGGTCAACCTCTCGTCTCTGTCGGATTCGTCGTCGCCCTCGACTATGCCAACCCGAACCTCAACCCCTACAAAGAGTTCCAAAAATACAAAACCCATCCCTCCATTGCCAAACAATTAGAGGGCGGAAAACGTATCGGATACGGAGCCCGTGCTCTCAACGAAGGAGGTTTTCAAAGTATTCCGAAACTTCATTTCCCCGGTGGATGCCTCGTTGGATGTTCGGCTGGATTTTTGAATGTGGCGAAACTGAAGGGCACCCACAACGCAATGAAATCTGGAATGGTGGCTGCCGAGGCGATTTTCGAGGAGCTCCAAAAGAAAGAAGACGTTGAAACCATTGATCCAGTCAATTATGATAAGAATATTCGGGATACCTATGTTGTCAAGGAGCTAAAAGCCACTCGGAACATCCGTCCGTCGTTTAACACCTCACTTGGATACATTGGAGGATTGATTTACTCGGGACTGTTCTATGTTTTCGGAAGAGGAATCGAACCATGGACCCTAGGCCATGGTAAAAAAGACAATGAGAAATTGATCCCGGCTAAGGATGCCAAGGAGATTGACTATCCGAAACCGGATGGAAAACTCACTTTTGATCTACTCACCTCCGTCTCTCTCACTGGAACAAACCATACGGAGGATCAACCTGCACATCTTACGCTGAAAAATGATCAGGTCCCGTTGGATGTGAACTTGGCTGTATTTGGAGGACCGGAGGCACGGTTCTGTCCTGCTGGTATGTTTTTTGAAAGGAGGGGACAGACGGAAGGGAAAGAAAGCAGAGAAACGAGAGTGTCTGGTTTCTCTGCGCTCTCCCTAAGCTTCTTAGAGTCTTTGAGAGAATAGAATGAGAAAAGGGAAAGACGCAGAGAAGTCAGACAGTCTAGGATCTCTGCGCTCTTCTCTTCAGCTATTGAAGAGACCCAGAGAAGCGAGAGTGCCTGGTTTCTCTGCGCTCTCTCTAACATAAGCTTCTTAGAGTCTCCGAGAGACAGGGAGTCTCCGAGAGACTGGTTCAAGGAGAATTCTGTGTCATCTTTCGAATTCATAGGCCATTTTTTGAATTTCTAGGCGATACTTTGAGTTTCTAGGCCATCATGTAGGCGTCTAGGCCAAAATTTAAATTTCTAGGCGGGCAAATTGAATTCCAGGCCACTTTCTAGGTTTCTAGGCCATGTTTTTGAGATTCTAGTTCAATTTTTGGTTTCCTAGGCGATCTTTTGAATTTCTAGGCCTTTCTTTGAACTTCTAGGCCACCGTTTGTACTGCTAGGCCATCATTTCCGTTTTCAATCTACTTAGGATTCTAGGCCATTATTTGACCTACCAAGTCATTATTTGAAATTCTAGAGCATCATTTGGGGATTCCAGGCCACCTTTCGATTTTCTAGGCCACCATTTGGAGATTCTAGACCATCTTTTTGGGCTTCCAAGTCACTTTTCAGTTTAGTAGCCACATTTGGAATTCTAGGCCACCACAAAAAATTCTAGGCCATCATTTCAAATCCATATTTGCAGGAGTCTACGAATTCGTGCCATCGGAAGCTGACGAGTCGAAGAAACGTCTCCAAATCAATGCTCAGAATTGCATTCACTGCAAAACGTGCGATATCAAGGACCCTCATCAGAATATCAATTGGGTGACACCGGAAGGAGGCGGTGGACCGAAATACGAGGGAATGTAGATTCAAATTTGAGCTTTTTGTATTTATTTATTCGTCTCTCTCTCTAGATTTTCTCTATCGATAAATGTATTCTTATTTTCGTTTTCCCTCCTCCTACAGGTCTTTTTATATTTTAAAATGGATTTTTTGTTTTTGTGCCAAATGAATTTTAATATTTTCGTGATTTTTTAAATCAAAAAACCCCGTTTTTCGGCAGATTTTCTCCGAATTTCAACGCGAGAATCCAAGTTTTCCTAAAAATTGGCGGGAAATTTAAAAATAATTGGAAAATTGGCGGGCATTCAAAAAAAATTGGAAATTTGGCGGGAATTCAATTTTGGAAAATTCGACGGGAACTCAAAATTTTGGATTCTTTGGCCGGAATAGAAAATTCGGCGGAAATCAGAAAATTTCAAATTTTGGCGGGAACTCAAATAAAAAAAAATTTCAAACCGAACGAGAAACGCAGAGAAAACAGAGCGCCCTCGTTTCTTTGCGTCTCTCCTCTCTCACTCCAGTGGGGGGGGGGGCAATTTTTAAAGGCGCATAACTCGAGAAGGAGCAGAGCTAGAAAAAAGTTGTCAACTGCAAAGTTGCTCAAAATTTTTTGCTCTACAAGTTTGTAGTTGAAAAATTTTTGATAGCTCTGATGGGGAAGGAGATGTGAAGACCAACTTGCTCCATTGAGATCAATAGAGGAGTGAGTGGATTAAGGGTAGGTTAATCGGGTACACTGAGCATTAGAGGAGAGGACCCCACTCACTTTATTGGTCATACATACAACTATCGTTTTGCCATGTCCTCTACCCCTGATATTTCTGCTATGCTGACTGCTTTTAAGCAAATTTGCAAGGATCTCAGGTCCTTTGGAAATTCCGACTATAAGAAAAAAGTCAAAAAGTGTCTCCAGCAGCTGATCATGATGAAATTCTCCATAGAAATGGTTACGGAGCATCATCTGAAGAAACTCGTTGATGCTATTCCCTGGAAATCGGATCTAAAGCAGATGGTCCTGGCTAAAATCGAGGGACTTGAGAAGAAGAGACCCACCACCTCAGAGGCCCCTGTAGCCAAGAGACCATCTCCTCCGGTTATAACCCCAATCGGTAATGGGTATCGGATTCCCAAGAAGCCAAAGGTTCAATTGGCCTCACCAGTCGATAAGGAAAATTTCGCCTGCAAGCCGGCTGCTCCAATTGCTCCAGTGTCTATCGGTCAAGGTTAGTTTTTTATTTTTTTCAAGTTTTCGGAAATTCTGAAATGGCTGATTTTGTTAACCAGAGGTACATATTAACCTAAATAGTCTCACGGTGAATTTGTTTGTACGTGTTTTCAAAAGGTTTCATTCACGGGCTCTGTCTTACTGTAGGGTCGCATGCTAACTGCGTGGCGACTCAGCGATACGTAGGCTTTTTCCTCATTTTGTTGAATAATTAAAAATCAGGGCCTAAGCTTTTTTTGAATCAAATCGAATAGAAATTTTACATCCCATCATGTTGAATATAATATTGACAGAATTTGATCGAAAGACCTAAATAATCTCCCCGAAAAGTTCCAGGGCCCGCTGACAATTTTCAGCCGAGATATGGCTTGAAAACCAACTGATTTTCCCTTTGAGCCGTCATTTCTTGGCTGAAAGCTGTCAGTGGACTCTGAAAATTTTAGAGGTGTTTATCTAGGTTGATAGGTACCTCTGGAAAAAAATTCCAGCTATTTCTGGATCTTTTTTTTTGTTTTCTACGAATTTTGAATTCAGAAACCAAGAGAACCGCTACCTCAGAAGTCCATGTCGCCAAGGAAACCTACTCTCCAGTTTTGGCCCCGATGAATGGGTACCGAATTCCAAAGAAGCAGCCACTCAAACCAATCGACAACTGCTTCTCCACCTCCTAATCAGCTTGGGAGATAAATAATTGTTTTTCTTTGAGTTTCAGCCAATTAATAAAATTTTCTTTTGAATATTCGCATTTTTTTTCGTTATGAAGCACGTCCTGCCGTTAGCGACATCCAAAAGCGCGCCCTATTGGACAATATTGCTGTTTTAACTGCCGTTGCCTGAGTATTCAACGTTCGCGTGTTGGCGGGCGTTTGAACTTTACGTGGCGCCAAATATTTTCACGTGGCGGGAACACACGCTTGCCTACGAATCTCATATTTTTAGGGCCACAATTAAAATATAATTTTTCCGACAATCGTCCATTAGAGCGCATTTTCTGATGTGGCGGCCGGCAGGACGTGATGAAGCACAAAGTCTCGAGTCAATAGGGGCCTAGGTTTCTAAGTAATTGGCTAGAAACTTAGTTCATGGCCTAAAAATGCCTAAGAATACCAATGATAGCCTAGAAATCCAAATGATGGCCTAGAAATCCGATCTATGGCCTAGGAATCCGAATGATGGCCTAGAAATCCGAATGATGGCCTAGAAATCAAAATGATGGCCTAGAAATCCAAAAGATGGCCTAGAAATCCAAATGATGGCCTAGAAATCCAAATGATAGCCTAGAAATCCAAATGATGGCTTAGAAATCCAAACGCTGGCCTAGAAATCCAAATGATGGCCTAGAAATCCAAATGATGCCGTGGTGGATTGTAGAGCCGCCGTGGTGCTTCTCAGGTTAACTGTCGACTGTGGCTGTCAAAAAAAAAGTGCAACTGTAGTCCAAAAATGATTAGAAATTCCAAAGTACCGGCCCTATAAATCTATCATTTTCCATTACTCACTCTCTTTTTCCCACCATTTGCATTTTACGACGTGCCTGGTACAAACAACATGACCAAAGAGTTTTGGATGTTTTTCCAGAGCACCAGGTACGACCTGTCTTGTTTATAACAGGTGCCTGGTACTAGGAGAGTCTCAGGGACTGCCTTTTGGAGCTCCGCCCCCTCTGTCCCCTCCGATAGGGGTATAAAAGTGGGAAGATAAGAGTAGGAAAGTCAGTTTTCTCTCCCAATTGCACCCCTTGGTATTCGGATGCTAATTTTTTTTGATTTTTCTAAATATTACTTCAATTTTTGTGCTATTCTTGGATTATCAAGGATTCTACACAAGCCCTAAGGTAAGAGATGGCCTAGAATTTCAAATGACGGCCTAGAAACCCAAATGATTTGAGGAAATGGCGTATTGTGTTCCATCCCGTCATCGTCAAATTGTTGGAATTCTGGCCGGGCGTAATAGTTGAAAGAAGAGGATCAGCGAGGTCATTTATGGGTGGAAAAAAGGAGACTATGGAGTGCAGTTGATGAAACCTCTTTCAAAGCAAATTGAACTCATGAGAGATGACGGGAATCTTGAAATGTCGGATCAGACATACGACAGAATTCTGGATGTCCTCGAATTTATTGATAAATTTATTAAATTTTCTCTTCATGCCAAATAAATTTTCATTTATTAGTTTATACGTTTTCAAACCGTCTTCTTTTTTAGCTTGTCAAAAATTTAGCGGGAATTTAAATTTTGAGAAATTAGCAGGAGTTAAAATAATTGGGCTTTTTGGCACAAATTTTTTCCTCAGTGGAGCTAACTTTCCTAGGCTGTTGGAAATCGCGGTTTATTTGTATTTTGTTTCAAAAACTGAATTGTCGTAAGATAAATTGTCAGAGTCTGCAAACACCATCACGATTGCAGACTGTTCAGTTACAGGTCCGTCATGCCACGCTAACAACTTTACTCCGAAATTCCGCAAGAATTTATTGCCGCTTTCCCTCAAATTTGGCGAAATAACTTCGAATTTGCAGGTTTTTTTATTGCAACGGAAATAAGGACCCTGTAAAAGGGGACCGGAAGAACTTACAGCCACCGTCAAGCGGCGCAAACCGTCTGGTACTTTCACTGTAAAAAAAATTCAACCGTAGTCAAAAAATGATTAGAAATTCCAAAGTACCGGCCCTATAAATCTATCATTTTCCATTACTCACTCTCTTTTTCCCACCATTTGCATTTTACAAAGTGCCTGGTACAAACAACATGACCAAAGAGTTTCGGTTGCTTTTCCAGAGTACTAGGTACGACCTGCCTTGTTTATAACCGGTGCCTGGTACAACTAGAGTCTCAGGGACTGCCCTTCGGAGCTCCGCCCCTCTGATGGGGGTATAAAAACGGGAAGAGAAGCGTCGGAAAGTCAGTCTTCTCTTCCATTGCACCCCTCGGTATTGGGGTGCTAGTTTTATTGATTTTTCTAAATATTACTTCAATTTTTGTGCTATTCTTGGATTCGCGAGGATTCTCAACAAGCTCTAAGGTAAGAGATGGCCTAGGATTTCAAATGATGGCCTAGAAACCCAAATGATTTGAGGAAATGGCGTATTGTGTTTTATCCCGTCATCGTCAAATTGTCGGAATTCTGGCCGGGCAAAATAGTTGGAAGAAGAGGATCAGCGAGACCGCCGTTGCCGGACTCGTCATCATTTATGGGTGGAGAAAAACTATGGGGAGAAGATGATGAAACGCCTTTCAAACCAAATTGAACTCGTGAGAGATGACGGGAATCTTGAAATGTCGGATCAGACATACGCCAGAATTCTCGATGTCCTGGATATAATTCTAATTAATTGAGTTTCAAAATTAACTTTTCTAAATAAATGTTCATTTATTAGTTTGTCCGTTTTCAAACTGTTTTATTTTCAGCTTTTCAAAAATTTAGCGGGAATTTAAGTTTTAAAAATTAAAATTTGGTGGGAACTGAAATTTTGAACCATTCGGCGGAAATTAGAAAATCGGAACATTTGGCAGGAATCCAAGCTTTTGGATTTTTGGCGGGAGTTCAAAATTTCAAAACATTTGGCGGGAGTTCAATTTTTGAAACATTTGGCGGGAATTCGAAAAATGGAAAACTTGAGGAAAGCCAAATTTTTGGATTTTGGAAAATCAGAAAATTTGATGAAACTCAAAATTATATGTTCTTGGAGGGAGTTCAAAAATTTCGTAATTTGGCGGAAGTTCAAATATTGAAACATCATCCAGCAAAAATCAAACTGAGTTGTCGCCAAATTCGATGCCGGGTCTGCAAACACCATCACGTCAGATTGCAGACTGTCCAGTTACAGGTTTGTCAAGCTACACTACCAACGATGCTCCGAAATTCCGCAGAAATCAATTGCCGCTTTTCCTCAAATTTGGCGAATTTTACAGCGATTTTGCAGGTTCTTTTTATTGCAACGATGCTCCGAAATTCCGATTTCCAGTGGTCATTCGACGCTAATTATTTGGAAAATTTGAGACCAATTAGGCTGTTTTTCTCGGTTTTCAGGCATCTACAAAAAATCGATAATAAGATTTCAATAAGCTTTTCCGGGCCCCTTTTACAGGACCCTTATTCCAAAAATTAGTGTTGGAGTGGTTAACATGGCTCATTTTGAAAATGAGAAAGGACACCCGTTCCAACGTCCTTCCATGACCGTTCCCGAGATTAACTCAATTATTTGAAGAATTTCACCAAGGATATGCAAAAAGCGCAGCCGACATCTGCCGGGTTCCGCGTGTCACTATACTTTAGCATTAGAAAAGGGCGGAGCTTCAGCTGCCTATGCTAATGTATAGTGACATGCGGAACCCGGGAGATGTCGGCTGATAATTTTGCTTGAAAACGGAAAGAATGGATCGTCAGTGTGTGTGTGAGCGTGGAAGGACGTTGGAAAGGGTGTCCGTTCTCATTTTCGAAATGAGCCATGTTAACCACTCCAACAATAATTTTTGGAATAAGGGTCCTGTAAAAAGGGCCCGGAAGAACTGATTTTCAAAAATTTGGAAAGGGATTTGGGTAAATTCAAGTATCGCCCCCCACCCCAGTAAAGCCCCCCACGTTGTAACCCACGTAAGGAGAGCCCCCCCACTCAGTACTAAATGGGCGGGGGTCTTTCCTTGACGGAGGGGGGCTATATTTGAACCGTTCCGTTCAAAAAAAGCCACCCACCAGTACAAAGTGGGGGGCTATTCTTTAAGAACCAGGGATTCTTAAAGTATGGCACCCCCCTTCTCAGAGCCCCCCACCTTTCAGTTCAAGATGAGCCCCCCACTATTCAATAATAGTCCCCCACCTGTTCAAGATTAGCCCCCCATCACAACTATGTAAGCTTCACCCCCCCCCCCCCCCACTACTCGGTTCAAAATAAACCCCCCACGATTCAAAAATAGTCCCCCATCATTCAATAATGACCCCCCCACTCATTCAAAAAAAGCCCCCCAACGATTCTATCCAATGAAAAAAAAAAGCAAAAAAAACCCTAAGCCTGTGAGACTGTTGGGATTGATATAATAACGTTCGGGAACGAAAAAAAAAACAAAAAGAACGCCGGAAACAGAAAATTCGGAGGAAAAAAGCGTAAAAATTAAGGATTTTAAGATTTGAAAATCGTAATTCTTTCATTGCATCGAGTCTTACGAAGAAGTGGGGGGCGCTTCCACGGTAAATTCTTTAATAAATTCTTTAATCGAGTTGCATCACATTTTACGAAAAAATGGGGGGCTTATCTTGAATTAGTACTCGGAGGTGGGGGGCTCTCCTTACGTTGGGTTTGGGGGGTCATATTTGAATATAGGGGGGGACTATATTTGAATGCTCCCAGGGATTTTTTTCTTTTTCACGCCCCTTTTCCTCCAAATTAGGCGATTTTCCGTCGAATTTTTAGCTCTTTTCTCTCCAACGATGCTCCGAAATTTCGCAATGCGCGTTGTTTAGCCTTAAATAAACACGAATTTTTTGTGAAGAACTGAGTGATTTATGTGGATTTTCAGGCAATTCTGTTGACAATTTGAAGGAATTGACCAAGAAAATGAACTGAATTGTCGTAAAATTTGTTGCCGAGTCTGCAAACACTACGAATAGACATTATCACGTTGGATCACAGATTATCAGACCTATCGATAGGCTATTTCAGTTTTTTTTTTTTTGAAAGAAAATACACTGAAAAACGATATTCAAGCTAAGAATAAGTCTTTCCGGGCCCCTTTTATAGGACCCTTGTTCCAAAAATTAGAGTGTTGGAGTGGTTAGCATGGCCTCATTCATTTTGAAAATGAGAACGGACACCCTTTCCAACGTCCTTCCATGCCCTTCTGAGATTAATTCTTCGATTATTTGTAAAATTCCGCTGAGCATATGGAAAAATCGCAGCCGACATCTCCCGGGTTCCGCGTGTCACTATACTTTAGCATTAGCAATGGGCGGAGCTTCAGTTTCTAATGATAAAGTATAGTGACCGGCGGAACCCGGGAGATGTCGGCTGCTAGTTTTTCATGAAGACAGGAAGAATGGATCGTCAGTGTGTGTGTCAGCGTGGAAGGACGTTGGAAAGGGTGTCCGTTCTTATTTTTTTAATAAGCCACCACTAACCACTCCAACACTAATTTTTGGAATAAGGGTCCTGTAAAAGGGGCCCGGAAGGACTGATTTTCTGGTTTCGAAATGTTGCAAAGCCTCAAAAAGAAGTGACCGACAGTATACTTCTCCCCCTTGACACCTGCCCTTGTTTGATCTTTTACCGTCCTCCGGGGGTGCCCTTTTGTCGGGATATTGGCGGGCGGGAAAAGAAAGTAAAGCTACAAAGGGTATTACGTAATGAGTCGGCAGGAGAAGAAAGAGGAAAAAAGTTGCACTGAAGCTCCGCCCCCTCTGCCCCCCCCCCCTTGGGGGTATAAAAGCGGGAAGATAAGCGTAGGAAAGTTAGTATTCTCTCCCATTGCACCCCTTGGTTTTCGGGTGCTAATTTTTTTGATTTTTCTAAATATTTCTTCTATTTTTCTGTTATTTCTGGACTCGCAAGGATTCTACACAAGTTCTAAGGTGAGAGATGGCCTAGAAATCCAAATGATGGACTTCGATTTCTGGTGGCCTAGAAATCCGAAAAATGGGTTTCTAGGCCACCAAGCCAAATTTGTGAAGTTTCGATTTTCCATGTTATCTGGAGCATTTTCCGTTTTAGAGCTTTCAAAAATATCAATTTTGAGCCAAGTTACACTAGATGATGTAAAATTACCCATTGCTCAGAATAACATTTTCCCGTATTTCGCTAATAACTCGACTCAAACTCAATATTTTTGAATTCTGTAAAAACCATTTAGTTCAGGATTACTTTCTGTTTGTTTTCTAAGTGCTGAATTTCGGGTGGCCTAGAAATCCGAAAATTTGGGTTTCTAGGCCACCAACCAAATAAGGATTTCTAAGTCTCTTAGCCAATTTCTATCGAAAATCGACGATTTATAGGGACAAAATCAATAAGTGATTTGTGATAATAAAAAGCTTTTCAGCTGGAACTTCTTCGAGAGACAATTACTTATTTCCGGGAAGGTCGATGTGACTCAGGATCGGCAATGGACTGTGTATTGATGGTGGGTATCTGTTCAGTTTTTTTTTCCTAGCAAAAACTTTTTATTTCAGCTCATCTTTCGTGGAGCTCACCAAAAGGTTTGGTCTTCGATCGCTTGCTACCATTCTATAGAGAAGGAATGCAGAAGTTGTGGATTCAGAAGCGTACCACCTGTTTACCCAGAGCGGTTCATGCGATTGAAGTTACTGAAAAATTGCACTCTCGAGAATTGTTGGAATCTGAATTAAAGATATTTTCTCACTAAATGCACATGCGGCCTCAGTAAATCTGAAAATCCGGAATAAGGTGGACGGAACCAACGATTATATGTTGCTTGTTATCGATCGGTCTCCTGAGCTACCGAACGCGAAGCTACTGAAGTTGAACCGTGATGGAGTTTATAAACTTTTTAAAGTGAGGATCAGAAAACGGTCACTGCGAACGAAAACTGGGAAGCTTGAAGATTAGTTTCTAATGGCCAACGAGAGAGAATTGCCGAACATTTCGACAAATTGAAGGATGATGCATTGGCTAAATATGATGAGAAAACCCGCAAACTTGACCGCCAACATTCTGAGATGAACCGTGAAATGGATGCAAGTATGGAACTCGTGAAATCTTTTGTGCAGAAAAGCGTCAAGAGAAAGGCGGATGTTCTCGACAGATGATAGAAACACGTGGTTCTCAAATGCCGGTCAGGAGATCCTTAAGCAAATGGCGGGAGTCATTAAATAATCGAACTTTTTTTAAAAATTTTCTTGTCAATTTTTCGCGTTTTTTCTAATCAAATTCAAAAAAGTGTAAACATAACTTTTCTTTTTTAAACATTTAACTTGGTAATAAATAAATGTTCAATAAACATCATTTGAATCTATTGGAGTTGAACACGGTAAATTTTTTTGTACGTACAATTGTTTTCTCGGTTTCTACGCTTCATCTCACACGGACTTTTACAAGTTTCATATTGCGTCTTTAAAATGTGACAGTATGCCGCGCTTAAGCCGAAGGAGCGCGCACCATGTTGCCAGAGCACTTTTCAGTAATAACTTTCGTTCAAATTATGTCAATATTATATTCAACATGATACGAAAAAAAAGTTCTATTCACAAGGGAATGACCCCAGGTGTGCCGCTGATTTCTCGGTGATATTTTGTGATTGGGTGGTACTTGGGTTAACTAAGAAAAATATGAAATTATATCGGCCCTCTCCCGTGTTTACGGGAGTTACGACACGTTATTCACTTTTCCACTGAATCCGGACCACTCAACTTTCGGACGACGTAACATTGTTCATTTTTAAGATTTTCACTTGCGTTCTAGCTCAAATTGTAGAGTATCAAGTAGTCTTCAAAAATGTCAACTGAGACATTTTTCCATCTTTTACAGGAAGCTCAGAAATATGACAAATACCGAAAGTATGAGAATAAGTGAATTCGAAAAGTCTCAATTTTTGGATTTTAGTACTCGGGAAACTATGACCATTCGGTTCCTACCAGTCAATGATGCAAGTATACACACTCAAATATAGCTCGAGCCTTTGAGTTACGGGATTTATTTAACTTTTTTCAAAATTTCTTCCTTTTTTCATGGATATTTTGGGTTGGCGGGTATTGGCTGAATTTAAGAACAAATGGAAGTCTATATTTTTCAAAATTATGTTTTTTGTGAACAACTGAGTTCATTTTATTGTCTTCAATCAAGTTCTGCCGAAAATAATGTAATGAACTTTTGACCATATCCACGTATCCCTATACATGAAAAAAGGAAGAAATTTTGAAAAAAGTTAAATAAGTCCCGTAACTCAAAGGCTCGACCTGTCTTTGATTGTGTATACTTGCATCATTGACTGGTAGGAACCGAATGGTCATAGTCCCCCGAGTACTAAAATCCAAAAATTGAGACTTTTCGAATTCACTTATTCTCATACTTTCGGTATTTGTCATATTTCTGAGCTTCCTGTAAAAGATGGAAAAATGTCTCAGTTGACATTTTTGAAGACTACTTGATACTCTACAATTTGAGCTAGAACGCAAGTGAAAATCTTAAAAATGAACAATGTTACGTCGTCCGAAAGTTGAGTGGTCCGGATTCAGTGGAAAAGTGAATAACGTGTCGTAACTCCCGTAAACACGGGAGAGGGCCGATATAATTTCATATTTTTCTTAGTTAACCCAAGTACCACCCAATCACAAAATATCACCGAGAAATCAGCGGCACACCTGGGGTCATTCCCTTGTAAATTTGATTCAAAAAAAGCTGAGGCCCTGATTTTTAATTTTTCAATAAAATTAGGCAAATGACTACGTATCGCATGAGTCGCGCCGCAGTGGAATGCAACCATACAGCAAGACAGAGCCCGCGAATGAAACCTTCTGAAAACACGTACGGAAAAATTCACAGTGACACTACCGTCCAAAATGTCTCGGAGCCTCAAAAAGAAGTGACCGACAGTTGTTTGATCTTTCACCGACTACCGGGGAGAGGGGGGGGATACCCTTTTGTCGGGATATTGGCGGGCGGGAAAAGAGACCAAGAGTATTACGTAATGAGTCGGCAGGAGAAGAAAGGGGAAAAGACTTTCCCTGAAGCTCCGCCCCCTCCCCACCAAAAAGGAGTATAAATTGGGACTCAAAAGGACAAAAAAGTCAGTCTTCTCTCCCTTTGTACCATTGGATTTGGTGCTATACTATGATTATTTTTAAATGTTATATACTTTTTTCTGCTATCCTTGGATACAATTGCACACGAATTTTCTAAGGTAAAAGATGGCCTAGGATTCCAAATGATGGACTGCGAAGGATCTGTTCAACTAGCTGGTTTCCTAGGAGCTGAATTTTAGGTGGCCTAGAAATCCGAAAATTTGGGTTCCTAGGCCACCGAGCCGAACGTGTCACGTTTCGATTTGGATTGGTGTCCTGAGCATTTCCCTCTTTTCAGCTCTCAAAAATATTGGTTTTGAGCCAAGTTACACTAGATTCTGTAAAATTACCCATTGCTCAGAATAAGATTTTCCCGTATTTCGCTAATAACTCGGCTCAAACTCTATATTTTTGAGTTTTGTAAAAACCATCTTGCTCAGAATCACTTACCGCACATTTCTTAAATGTTTAATTTTCGGTGGCCTAGAAATCCGAAGATTTGAGTTTTTAGGCCATCAAGCCAAATTTGTGAATTTTCGATTTTCCATGGTATCTGGAGCATTTTCCGCTGTGTCGGTATTGGTGAAGGCGCAGTAGCTCCGCCAACTTCTTGATGGGGGCGGTGAGGAAAGGGGACTAAACTATTGAGCTTTGTTCTTTCTCACTTATTATTGAAATTTTCGCAGAGTTGAACAACCACATTCCCCACTAAAATGGCCGATCGTGCACCACCTCCGAATAGCCATCCACCAGCTCACCCTCAAAATAATCGCCCACCAAGATACAGTAGCGGAAAATGGTGAGTGTACCTCTGGTTTCTTGTTTCTAACTCGACTGAACCGAATCCCATTGGTCTGAAAATTGACAGGAGTAGTATTGATACGTATAGAACAAGAACGAATAGTTTTTTGGAGCATTAATCTATCTAGGTCAGCCACAAATTTCAGTTAACTGACATTTTTCCGAGTGACAAAAAAATTATTTTCCTCATTGCAATTATTATTTTAACTCTGAGTTGCCAAAATGTTGCTAGGGGTCCAAATAAAAAGTTCACGCCGTTTGGAGTCGTTATTAATTTCGGCGCCCGAGTTATGGTCCTATAAGTCAGATAGTTGAGTTTTGGGTACGCCTTCATAACTTTGCTCAAAATGATCTAATCTTTCCAAAAATTTGAGAGAAGGTGTATTTTGAGTCAGGTAACAATCTTCTATCAAATTCTTGAAGATAGGAAAACTTTTATTTTTTGACTTTTCACTGCTCAAGACCTCAGTGGGAAATAGTCAAAAACCAAAGTTTTCCTATCTTCCAGAATTTGATAGGAGATTGTTACCTGACTCAGAATACACCTTCTCCCAAATTTTGGGAAAGATCGGATCACTTTGAGCCAAGCTATGACGGCGTACCCAAAACAGAGCTATCTGACTTATAGGACCATAACTCGGGCGCCCGATTTTACAACGGCTCCAAACGACGTGAACTATTTATTAGGACCCTTATCAACATTTTGGCAACTCAGACTTCAAAAAATAATTGCCCTGGGGAAAATAATTTTTTCGTCACTCGGAAAAATGTCAGTTAACTGGAATTTGTGGCTGACCTAGATAAATTGATGCTCCAAAAAACTATTGGTTTTTCTTCTATACGTATCAATGCTACTCCTGTCAATTTTCAGACCAATGGGATTCGGTTCAGTCGAGTTAGAAACAAGAAACCAGAGGTACACTCACCATTTTCCGCTACTGTATGTTAGTTTCATTCCAGGGAACTAGTTTTTAAATAGAATGTGAGTTTTTTTCAGACCCCCTTGGTCAGACCGGAAGGACATCCGCCCAGAGGACATCAAGGACAGGCACCCGAAAATCTGGACCGCGAGAACCCAGGGATGCCAGAGCAGAACCAGGAGAACCCAGGCGAATCCCACCTCGGACGGCTTATTCGAATGGTTAATGAAGCAATAAGAAGCCACCGTGAACTGGTTTGTCTATTTATTTAAAAAAAACCCTACTTGTGAAATTTCGGCCCGGCCCGCTTCGGCCCGGCCCGGCCCGGCGGCCCGGATTCAAAAAATTTTGAAAATTTTTTTTGAAATTTTTCGAATTTTTTTCCAGAATTTCAACATTTTTTGAAGGAAAATTCTCTTTGTAAAAGTCAATTGTTGCCAAATTCCGATAACTTGACTGCCGCGTTGTCTCACCACAAAAACTACAGTATAAACCTAACTTCTACCGTAAGATTTATCGAATTTCATCAATTTTCAGCGATTTTTCAGCTTCTTTATCAGAAAAACAATAAATATTTGTTGAAAATCGATGGAAACTGATGAAATTCGATAGAGCTTGCGGTAAAAATCAAATTTATACGGTAGTATCCGTGGTAAGATACCGTGGCTGACCATCGAGCTGTCAGATCGTAGTCTAGAACTGACTTTTACAGAAAACATCATAACAAAAACCCTTCAAAAAACCTAAAACTACTGTTCTTATGCTCAATATACCCCCGGGGCACAAAATTAGGGTATATTTTTCCGATTTTTCAAAAGTCGCGGTAATTTTCCGGGCCGAGCGGGCCGAGCGGGCCGGTGAACTTTGCGTTTCGGCACGGCCCGGTAATAAACGCCCGGGAACTGACCTCTTTGCAGACACCGATCATTTTGCCGTCTTCACATCGTATCCATCCATTGACCAGACCAGGCATAACATGTGCGATGGATCCATCCTCCAGAGTCTTCACATTGTTGACGTGAGTGGCCTGAGGGTCAGTTGGCACCTCGGCCATCATACAAATCTGTTGCTCCGTCAGAAGACAAACAACAAATTGTTCTATGATTGGAGTTCACAACTCGATACGTCTCGTGATGTTCGACTGCATGTTGGTTCTCGAAGAGAGCGACCTTCATCTTAGCCAACTTCGGGCATCCCAGGTGCATGTTCACAGCAACAAGGAGCAGAACACCGTGAGCAGTGTCTTCTAGATAGAAGGTCAGCTGGCTGAAAATTTCATTCGATTTCATTTATAACTTTGACTAGAAATTCGAGCCGAATGCGAGAATTGCTAGACGCGGCCCCGCCGCTTAAGAAACACGGCTGCGCCGTGTTTTCAGTCGTTAAGTGAAATGAGTTTCGACTGATTGTGAACTTGTTGAATTCTACTCAAATTTACTACACTCGATTTATATTCCTATTTGAAACGATAAATCTTACGGTAGCAATTAAGTTTATACTGTAGTTTTCGTGTTGAGACAGCGTGGCCGTCAAGTTCTCGGAATTTGGCAACAATTGACTTTTACAGGGAGAATTTTCATTCAAAAAATGTTGAAATTCTGGAAAAAAATTCCAAATTTTTTTTGAATCCGGGCCGCCGGGCCGGGCCGAAATTTCATAAGTATGCTGAAAACGGGTCGAAATAAGCGTCAGCACACACATTTTTGTACTATCTCAGACCTATTAGTACAAAAATCCTACAAGCTCTATTTGATTTCAGACGTTTTTTGAACCTTTTGGGCTTCCTCACATTCAGTTTATTTCAGTTGGCTACTAGACCCTCTACGAAAAATGATAGATATTTTTAGTGTTAAGAAAAAAAAATACCTCCTCAAATTCTGCTTCTTATTGAAGTTCCCGACGGGCTCCCAACTGTTGTGCTCCTCATCGAAGCCCTGTAAGAAAAAAATAAATCATGAGTTATCCTAACATTTTTTTTTGATTTCCTGCATGTTATTGGTTTTTCGTCACTCAAAAATCGAATTTTGATAATTTTGGCTTGGTGGCCTAGAAACCCAAAATTTTGGATTTCTAGGCCACCGGAAATTAAGCACCTAAGAAATGCGCGGCAAGTGATCCTGAGCCGAAAAGCTATTACAGAATTCAAAAATACTGAGTTTGAGCCGAGTTATTATCAAAATACTGAAAAATGTTATTCTGAGCAATGGTTAATTTTACAAAATCTAGTGTAACTCGGCTCAAAATCAATATTTTTGAGAGCAGGAAAGCGGAAAATGCTTCAGACGCTATAAAAATCGAAATTTGATAATTTTGGCTCGGTGGCCTAGAAACCCAAATTTCCGGTTTTCTAGGCCATCGGAAATTCAGCACCTGAGAAGTGTGCGGCAAATGATTCCGAGAATTATAGTTTTTACGGAACCCAAAAATCTTCAGTTTGAGCCGAGTTATTAGAAAAATACTGAAAATTTTAATTCTGAGCAATGGGTAATTTTACAAAATCTAGTGCAACTTGGCTCACAATTGATGTTTTTGAGAGCTCTACAGCGAAAAATGCTCCAGATATCATGGAAGTTTGAAAATTATCAAATTTGGCTTGGTGGCCTAGAAACCCAACTTTTCGGATTTCTACGCCATCGGAAATTTAGCTCCCAGGAAATAAGGTGATTGAAAAGACACTTCGCAGTCTGTCATTTAGATTTCTAAGCCATAATTAGGTATTTTGCGCGACGATTCGGAATTTTAGGTCATAGTTTGGGATTCTAGGCCACCATTTTGAAATCTAGGCCATCTCTTAATTAGAGCTTGTGTAGAATCCTTGCAAACCCAAGAATAGTACAAAAGTTGAAGTAATATTTAGAAAAATCAAAAAAATTAGCACCCGAATACCGAGGGGTGCAATGGGAGAGAAGAATGACTTTCCTACGCATGTCTTCCCACTTTCTCTCCCTTCGGAGGGGGCAAAGGGGGCGGAGCT
>GL379800.1:373149-398872 GCA_000143925.2 Caenorhabditis brenneri | reverse complement strand
TGGTCCTCGAGACTAATTGCGGCAAAACTAGAAGAGTTTTGCGAAAACGGATTTCAGATTCGTTTTCAGCGTGCTTGATAGTGTTGACCCACAAATTTTCAGAAAATTCTCAACCGGACTGTAAAAGGACCTCCCTTGTGAGGAAGAGCTTGAAAAATTGCTGAAAATCGATGGAAATTGACGAAATTCGATAAATCTTACGGTAGCAATTAAACTTATACGGTAGTTTTCGTGGTGAGATATCGCCGCCGTCGAGCTGTCGGATGATTTTTTTTTCATTTTTACGCCCTTTTTCCTTCGAAATTAAGCGAATTTATGTCGACTTTTTAGTTTTTTTTTCCTCTCCAACGATGCTCCGAAATTCCGCAATGCGCGTTGTTTAGCCGTAAATCAACAGAAATAGTTCGAGAGAATTGGAAACGAATTTAGCGGTTTTTGTCGTTTTTCAGTCAACTTTTTGGGAAATCATTCTGGAATGTTTTGAAAATCAAAAAAATTGAATTGAATTGTCGTAAAATTCAATGCCGAGTGTGCAAATACCATAATTTTTTTCACAGGATAATAGTTTTTGATTGAGTGACTTTACAGGCACAAAACTCTTTAAAAGTCGATGTTAAATCTGAGAATCAGTTCTTCCGGGTCCCTTTTACAGGACCCTATTCCAAAAATTAGTGTTGGAGGGTTGCACGCGGGTGTCCGCCCGAAGTGCACTTTCGGGCGACCCACCCGCGTGCGCTGGGGTTAAAGGGGGAACCCTTTCCAACACATCCTCAAAATGAACCTTTCTTCTTATGCAAAAAGCGCAGCCGACATCTCCCGGGTTCCGCGTGTCACTATACTTTGGCATTAGAAATGGGCGGAGCTTCAATTGCTAATGCTAAAGTATAGTGACAGGCGGAACCCGGGAAATGTCGGCTGCGCTTTTTGCATGAAAACAAAACGTGAAATTGAGTTTTGAAAAGTTAAATAGATGTATCCCAAGCGTGGAAGGACGTTGGAAAGGGTGTCCTTGCTCATTTTTACAATGAGCCACCACTACCACTCCAACACTAATTTTTGGAATAAGGGTCCTGTAAAAGGGGCCCGGAAGGACTGGTTCTTAGATTGAGTATCGTTTTTTGTGAATTTTGTGTCTAAAAAACTAAAAAAAAAGTTGTTTTGATACAAGCACACGAAGGTACATTAGGGTATGTCAGAAAGTGCGCTCTATCTGCTAGGCTTTTTTTACCTAAAATTTATTCGGCTAATTTTGAAATTTAAATTCTCAAAATTTTTTTTACTGTATAAAATCGAATATTTTTCAAAAAATCGAGCGATATAATTATTTATCATTGCCATGGTGAGCTATTTTAGGCCTAATTTCACGCATTTTCTCGATGGGGTTTACATCCAGACCTCCCCAGGTGTATCTTCGTGCAAGCATCTTTGAAAGAATCTCGAAAACCTGCAATACCGACGTGAAGGAGTCCACTCGTAGTGTTTGCAGACTCGGCAGCGAATTTTACGACAATTCAGTTCTGTTTTTCACTTAATTTCCCTAAATTGCCAAGAAATTGCCTGAAAACTCAAGAAAATCCCTCAATCCGCCGTAATTGTTTCTAAACAATCATTATAACTTCTGAAACTAAACAAAAACCAGTCCTTCCGGGTCCCTTTTACAGGACCCTTATTCCAAAAATTAGTGTTGGAGTGGTTAGTGGTGGCTCATTTTAAAAATGAGCAAGGACACCCTTTCCAACGTCCTTCCACGCTGACACCCACGCTGCTTTGGATATGTCAAAAAACTGTTCTTCCTGTTTACAAGCAAAATTAGCAGCCGACAACTCCCGGGTTCCGCGTGTCACTATACTTTTGCAATAGCAATCGAAGCTCCGCCCATTTCTAATGCTAAGTATAGTGACGCGCGGAACCCGGGAGATGTCCGCTGCGCTTTTTGGATATACTCGACTGAGCTTCTCATTTAATCAGATTAATTTCTCAAGTACTTTCTCACTCGTGGAAGGACGTTGGAAAGGGCGTCCGTTCTCTGGCGATATATGTTGAGCCACGAGTTGCCACTCCAACACTAATTTTTGGAATAAGGGTCCTGTAAAAGGGGCCCGGAAGGACTTATTTTTAGCTTGAATGTCATTTTTTAGTCGATTTTGTGCTTAAAAATCCAGAAAAATGGTATTTTTAAACAAATATCCTAAACATCTGTAATCCGTCGTGATGGTGTCAAATTGTGGTGTTTGCAGACTCGTCAACAAATTTTACGACAGTTCAGTTCAGTTTTTTCGCTTCATTCCTCTGAATTGTCATTAAAAGTGCAAGAAATCCCAGAAAAATTCCTCAATTCTTCACAAAAAATTCGTGTTAATTTACGGCTAAACAACAGACATCGCGGAATTTCGGAGCATCGTTGGATATCAAAAAAATATGAAAATCGACGTAATTCATCAGATTTTAGGCAAAAACGCCTCAAAATCATGGTAAAACAGAATAGTCCTAGTGCTGAATAGTCCTAGTGCTGAATAGTCCTGAATAGTCCTAGATGAGCAGGAAAATTAGAGGAAAAAAAATAGCGGGCCTACAGGCCTCCAATCCAATAAAAAAAAGACAAGCAATGAGTTTTATTGGTGAATATTGCAATCAATAAAAAGTGCAAATAATATAAACCATATACACTTATATATACAATGATAAAACAATTTCAAAGAATTCAATCGTCGCCGCGTCGCTTAATTCCCAAATCATTTGCAAATTCAGGATTATCATCTGGAAGTGGAGCCATCGCATTCGCCACCATTTCAACATTATATCCCAAAACGTTTGGATCAATTTCTTCGTGAAGAAGTGTTGGATCCTCCTCCACAGTATTCTGATCCTTCACTTCATCGTCATTCGTTTCCTTCTTCTTCTTTTTGGATTCCAATGAGAATTGTTTCAACTTCTCGAGCATCTCCGAATCCAAGTCTTGAAAATCGATATTGCATGGGGCGTAGCACAACGTCTCATACCAGAATTTGCTCATATCACAGAATTCGAACATTTTCGCCACTTGGAAATCCTGACAGTGTTGATCGCAGATCGATTCGATCTCTTTGAGTAACGAACAAATCGTATCGAGACGATCCTCTGCAGTCCCTGATGACCAGTCATTCGACGACAAGTACCATCTGTACAACTGATCCAGGGCCCAGCTACGACGATCAGTCATTATGGCTCGTGTTCTGCCCGTCACGTATTCATCATCTGAAAACAGAAAATTATGGATTTTTGAACTGATTTTGAGTCAAAATTCTTCATTTTATGGTTCATATCGTCTTAAATTCAACTCAGTGATCCCGCGCCTCCGGCGCTTCCGCAAGGGAACTTTGGCAATTTTTTTTTGCTATTTTTACCTAATTTGACTCATATTTGAGCTTTCTTTTACCGATTTTTGCAACACAATTGTCAGAATAGCCGCAAAAATTCATGTTCCGACCCTCAAGGATTCGTGGCGAGACCCATCAAGCCATTTGATTCTATGCGCCTTTAAACAGAAGATTACTTCTGTAGCTCACTTGCTATTCAAAGTAATTCAAACAACGTCTTGAAGCGGCCAGGAGAGTCTAGGCACCTAATTCTAGATGAAAGACACAGACAAAGTGCACACAAAACGCAACGCGACGCACTACTCACTGCTTCAGATAAATCTGTTCAGTTTTGACTAAAAACTTCGAATTTAATCGCAAATCTGTTTCGTTAAGCTCAAAATCCCTGTTCTTGGGTGCCGAAGCACAATACGCAACGTGACGCACTACTCGCTGTCTGCGTCTATTATCTAGGTAGCACTTCTTATTTTATTGTTCTCAAAATTATCTCGGTTCAGAAGCTTCTCAAATTGCTTGTCTGCAAGGCGTATTGCCTAGATGATAGACGCAGGCAGCGAGTAGTGCGTTGCGTTGCGTATTGTGCGTACTGTCTCTGCGTCTGTTGTCTAGAACTATTTCTGCTTCAAGAGCTCTAAAATCTCACTGAGTTCAAGCATGTTAATTTTAAGCAAGCGCGCTCCGCCGGAATGCGCGGTAATTCAAATTTCATCTAGTCATATTCGCTGCGCGGCATATGATGAAGGCCAAAAATGCGATACGTAGCTTAATATTTCAGAGAAACTCAATTTTCAGCGATAATCGTGATTTTTTCATAAAATTGGATTGTTTTCGATCAATTCTGGAGTATTTGATTAAAAAAACTGATAAAAAATTATTTTTCAAAAAATCACATTTTTCAATGTTCTAAAAGTTTTCAATAATTGAATTTTGTCGGAATCAATCATATGATGCTTATTACTCTGTTCTGAATCGAAAACAATAAGAAATTTCATCAGAAAATAGGTATAAAATTATAGAAATTTTGAACTACCTCCTAAAAATCGCAAAAATGCGGCCGAGCGCGCTTGCATCGCTTTCAGTAAAATTAACACCCTGAGAGCCCGTGAAATCTGCTTATCCTACAGCCTAGCTCTCTTTACGAAACTCAAATTCGTGGCGAGACCCATGCGCCTTTAATCTAATACCCCCTAATTCTTACTTCTAGTACTCCACAACATCATAATGTGAATGAAGGTGATTTCGGCGTCGTTGACATTCAAATTCATGAACGGAATGATCACATTGTTCCAGAATCGATCGAATGTCCGTGCAAATGTCATTCTCTTCGCCTCAATCTGTTGAATATCGTCCTCGGGCAACTCGAATCCCGTACGATTCGCCGGAACAAAAGTCCCGTTGTTCATGACGAACTCTCGACGAGCGACCTGAACGGAAATTGATGATTATTCTAGAATATAGAATATATAAGGAATGCAGTTGCGCTCTATTATAAACGGAAGCGGATCTAGGGTTTTAGGACACAAAATTGAATATTTTCAGTGATTATTTTGCTGTTTTTTCTATCAAAATCTGTGCGTCGCCTCCGTTTTCAGGGCTTCGCGACATTTCGAAACCGTTGAAAGTTTGGCTTGAAATTTTCAAATTTTTTGACTCGATTTTCTGAAGAATTAGAACAAAATAAAAAAGATTTTTTTTGGGAAAAAAAATTTTGGCCGAAAAATATTTTCGAAAAAAATTTTTTTTTCAAAAAAAAAGTTCGAAATTTTATTTTGTTCTAATTTTTCAGAAAATCGATAAAAATTTGATTAAAAATTGGAAAATTTCAAGCCTAATTTTCAACGGTTTCGAAATGTCGCGGAGCCGTTTTCAATAGAGCGCATTTGCATTTTCAAAAAGACTGACATATTGTGGATGTTTAGAAGCACGATAGAAATGATCCAAACTGAGTTTTCTGACAGAATATCGCTTCAACAAAGCGGCCTTATCCTCCATCGGCAATTTCGTGTATGGATTCTGTTTGTCGATCCAATACATGAGTCCACTCAACTCGACAATCGACAATTCATTCACATCCGTCGGCTTCATTTCTCTCAATTTCTGTCCTTTTCCTTCTTCCGTTTCCTCCAGAAATTGTTCGACTGACATGAATGAGAGTTGCATCCATCGTTGATGTTCACCGTATGAGTGAACTAACAGTTGGAATTCTTCTTCCTCTCGGGTACGTTTCCGATCGGCGGTCTGCAGAAAATTGGGTCATTTTTTGAGGAAAATAGGTGGAAATTCACCGATTTTTGACCCGAAAAACTCAGAAGTTTTGGTTTTCAGGTCACAAAAACCAAAATTTGCTTCCAATAATTTTTTTTTCACCGGAGCACAAAAATCAAAAAATTCTACATTGATTCAGCTTTGAGAAGGCCCAAGAAGCGCTTTCCCAGCGGGACTACTGTTTTAAAGGCGCATGCACTCCCACAAGGGTGCCTACCTTTCCAGCTTTGTCCTCTTTATCAGTCCCCAGTTTGAGAATTTTCATTTTTGCTTCAAGATTTCCGTTCGTCTGTCCGTTTTCCGAATGTCCATTGGAAACTTCCGATTGGATCGACTCGTTCGTTTCGACGGACATTTTGTCGGTCACCTGGAAAAAAATTACAGGGAATTTAGAAAAAAAATGGCGGAAAAATTGATAAATTCGGCAAAAATTCGATGAAAACAAGTGGAAAATGAGGGAAAAAAAAACAAAAACTGCAGTTTGTTTTGCTGATTTCGACAAACAAAAACAACAAAAATAAATTTTCGCGGTTCGGCTTACGGTAGAACGGAAAGAAATTAGGTGATACTTATCGATTTTTCTTGGATAATGAAGCTTTGATCGCTTCTCAGTTTCGAAAAAAATCATAATTTAGACTGAAATTCGCCTGAAAAACTGAATAAAAACCTGAAAAAATCGGGTGAAACAGGCGAAATTTCCAAAGAAAATACACGATCTGTGCAAACACCGTCACGTCAAAATGCAGATTGCGCGTAAGATTTGGCGATAAAACTGATTTTTCGGGGGAAAATCAGCGAGAAAAGGGTGAATTTAGGGAAAAATAGCAGGGAATTTTGCAACTAAAAACTGAGGGAAAAATCGATTAGTAATTTTAAAATTCATCATCGCTATTCAAGATGCTCCCATTGAAAAAAACAGTGCAATCTGTTTCGTCCTCAAATTTTCAGACAATCACGCAATATTCTATTTTTTTTGTTTTCATCTAAATTTCTTGGTAGTTTAGGAGAATTATACAGAAATTAATGCGACCCAGCGAGAAACGCAGAGAAAACAGAGCGTCCTCGTTTCTCTGCGTCTCTCCTCGCTCTCCCCAGTGAAGGGGGGGGGCAGTCTTTGAAGACGCATAACTCTAGAAGGAGCAGAGCTAGAAAAAAGTTGTCAACTGAAAAGTTGCTTAGAATTTCAAGCTCTACAAGTTTGTAATTGATCATTTTTTGATAGCTCTGATGGGGAAGGAGATATGAAGACCAACTTGCTCCATTGAGAACCGATCGATAGTGGAGTGAGTGGATTAAGGGTAGGGTAATCGAGTACACTGAGCAATAGAGGAGGGGACCCTTTCACTTTATTCATTGTTATTTATACCACAATAACTGTTCTCTCGTTTTCCCCCCACTATGGCCGCCCCTGTCCCAACCGCTCTTGTTCCAATATACGCCTCCTTCCGTGTGATCATCATGAATTTGAAAAATCGGACTAATGTTGAGGAATCATTGGAAAAACTGGTCCTCATGCGCTTCAACTCAAAGATGGCATGGGATTTCGATCTCAAGAGAATTTTAACTCTGATGCCAATCCATGAGGAAAATGAGAAGCTGAATGAGCATCGGAAAATGATCCTTGGAAAGATAGAAAGGTTGGCACAGGAGGCACTAAAAATGGAGGTGTCTGACTCATCTGATGACGAGGAGGCGCCCGTCAAGAAGCAATCTTTGGAAGCTGTCAAACCATTGACCCTCCCAGAGACCCCCGCCAAAACTGCTCCCAGCCGTCCGAAGCTGATCATCAGGGTCCCCAACCCAAAGCTGATAATCAAGGTTGCCAATCCATTCCATCCAAAGAATGCTCCAATAACGGTCACTGGCTCCCGGATCCCGAAAAAACGGAAGATGCGATCTGTCGCTGAACTTCTCTTGGACATGGGCATACCTTTGGAAAACTAAAATGTAAGTTTTTTCACCTTTCTTTTTAAAATTTTTTGTTAATTATTCAATTTTCAGCAGTCAATGGAAACATGCAAAAAATGGACAAAAATTCGGCGTAATGACAACTTCTTCTCATATTTTTTGTTTCTAACAATTCAAATTTCCAAGCTGTTTTTGTTATAAAAATCAGTTTTTTTCCCAATAAATCGTAGTAATTCACAAAAAATTTGTTCGGTTTTCTTTTTTCTGGCACACCGGTGTGCCACGTGCTCGCAAAGTATCCCCTCGCGAAGAATTTTTCAAAGCGAATTTTTCCCGCAAAAAATGAATTCGCTGCGTAGCGACTCAGTCGGAGGATTTACGGGGGCCCGCCCACTTTTTTTTGTAAAATCTTTTTTTTTATTGACTTTTTTGTGAGTTTAACTCGATTTTCGACGTTTTTTCCAGTTTTTTCTTACGATTTGCTGTTCTTATAGACAAACTGATTATTTTATCGAAAATTGGTGATAACTTTTCGGTACTTCGCTGAATAAATTACCAGAATTTGCACATCTACACAAAAAAGGAGGACGAATAAAAAATAGCTAGCTTATTATCACAACTTTTTGATAAAAATAAAGATTTTACAAAAAAAAAAGGGTCCGGCCTGATCGAGTCCGATCAGGTCCGATCTGATCCGATCCGGACTGGTCGAGTCCGGTCCGGCCTGATCAAGTCTGATCCGGTCCGGCCTGGTCGAGTTCGATCCGGCCTGGTCAAGTCCATGCCGGTCCGGCCTGATCAGGTCCGGCCTGGTTTAGTCCGATCAGGCCCGGCCTGATCCGGTCCGGCCTGGTCGAGTCCGATCCTGACTGGTTCAATCCAAATTTCAATTTCGTCGATTGTCAGTGGTCTGTTCAAATCTCAGAATACCGTCTGAAGGTTCATCGTTTTCCTAGTTCAAATGTTGTCAATAGGTCCGCAAACACCGAAGAAGAACCGATTGCAAAAATCTTCAAGCTCTTTGACTTTTCCATAGTTTCAAGTCAAACAGTGAAGGTTATCCAACTTACAATCTAATCCCACAGTACCTTTAAAACACCCAGTCTGCAAACCTCCTTCGCTGAGAGTGGCAGATGTTATCTGGAGAACCTTCTAGAAAACGGTCATAAAACCGATCGATGATTGACCTAGATGTACTGTTCATAACCTGGATTAAGGTTTACACTGGGAGAGATTGACTCCACGAGGCAATAGAGGAGAGGACCTCACTCACTCTATTCATTATTGTTTTACATACAATACTCTTACCTACCTCTCGTTTTCTACCATGTCTTCTACTATTCCAACTACTGCTGTTACTCCAATGCTCAATGCTTTCCGAGGAATCGTTGCCGATCTCAAGTCTTCTATCAATCTCGAATGTGGACTCAAGCAATTGGTGATGATGAGGTTCAATCTTCCAATGGCAACGGAGTCTGGACTCAAAATTCTTCTAGAGAATATCCCAACAACGGATGATGAAAACTTGGATCGATTGAAGAATATTGTGATCGGGAAGGTCGAGTGCATGGAATATGTCGATGATGCAAAGAAGGAGAACGCACTGAAGACCAAGAAGAGACCAGCCACCGATGATTTGGAGATTTTGGAGCCGATTGCCAAGAGACCCTGCCCCACTGTTGCACCAGTTCAGAAGAAACCAGTTGCCCAGCCGCCTATGAAAATCGACGACGACTTCTTCTGCCGAAAACGGACTGCACCAATGAAGACCGCCCCAAAACCCAAGGTTCCACTCATGTAAGTTCCTTTTTTTACCTAGGAAAAATTTTAGTCTTAATTCTTACTATTTTCAGGCCAATTCAACCTATCACTTCCGCCGTCGCAGCCTCCCGTTCCCAATCCACCACCAACTCTTTGGATCTCATGAACAAGTGCAAGGAAATCCGACTGGCCAAACTAGAGAAGCAGAAGATTGTGAACCAGCAGAAAGTGCAGGACAACATGTCGTGGCTGGAGTCGTTCAAAATGCAGAGAATCAAGGAGCAACAGGACAGAAACAATGGGATTATGCCAAAAATCGACAAGAAGAACCGCCGGATGTTTTGATTTTTTCTGTTTGATTTTCCCTTTTTCGCAATTTCCTGTGACAATTTGTTCTCATCCTGTATTCCTCCTTTTTTATCTTTGCGGTACTTTTTTTCTTGTAATAATTCACATCTCACCCTGTCTTTGTTATAATAATTCTTCTTTTAATAAATCCTAATAATTTCAAAAAAATGTGTTCGGTTTTTCTTTTTCAGGTTTTCTTTTTTTTTAGCGCGCTTTTTTCCAAGTTTTCCATTCGAAATTCCCTCTATTTCGAGTAAAGTTCCCTAGAGCGCTCTTCCTGCTGACAGTAAACCACAAAAAAGAAATTAATTTTTCCTCATAGTTTTCGGTACATTCGTCGCAAGCACCGCCACGCAATATTGCGGACTCATTCGAAAAAAAGCAGCGGCAGTTCGGTCGATCGATTGTCAGTGGAGCGAACTTACCGGATATTCCGCGGAAAAATTGAAGATTATTCTATTTTTGTCTGTAAAACCGCGAAGATGCTGTGAAATTGCCGAGCATTTGAGCATTTAGGATGGAAACCCGATTTGTGCGGTGGAGCACACTTGCACTTCACTTCAAAATTCCCTTTTTTTTATAGCTACTATTGTCGCCGAACTTCACGATCGTTTCCAATTTCTCGCAGCAAAATAAAATTTCTTGTGCATTCTGACGTGGCGGTGTTTGCGTACCTTTGCGAAAATCCTTCGAATTGACTTTTCACGTGTTCAGAAAGTGTCCCCTACGATTGAATTTTTTCAAACGCCCGCGAAAGTTAAGCTCCGCCCACGTGGGCGTGGCTTGTCGATTTACGGAGGTTTCACACTGGTTTTTTTATGTTTTTGAGGGAGTTTTGCTCGGTTTTCTGCCAACTTTCAAGTCGATTTCGATTTTTTCTTTAACTTTTCGCATTTCTACACTACAATCGACTTGAAAAACACTAAAAAATGACTTTTCGAAAGATTTTGGAAAAATGTACGGCGGAGCGCACTTTCTGAAATTTCAGTCAAATTTTTTCCGAAGGGGACACTTCCCGAGCCCGTGACTTTTCTTCCAACAAAAAACATTCCGAAAAAATCAATAAAGATCAAAAGCTCAAATTCATATTGTCAATCCATTTGAACGACGAATCGTTCTTTCCATCCGAATACTCTGCTCCAATAATCCATTCCGAATTGATTTTTCGAATTTCGTCGAAAATGAAATTGTAGTCGAGTTCTCCACGAGTGTCACATGCACCACGTCCCGGCACTTGAGCCACTTGAATGTATCCTGGAATATGGGTAGGGTTTCAGGCCAAATAATTGGTTTTCGGGGCAAAATTGAGAAATCTAGGCCGCCATTTGAAATTCTAGGCCATCATTTGGATTTCTAGGCCACTTCACTGCTTGTAGGACTTTTGGGCCGCTCTTGGGAATTCTAGGTCACCCATTCAAAATTCTAGGCTTTCACTTGGAATCCTAGACCACCATTCGAAATTCTAGGTCATCATTCGAAATTCTAGGCCACCATTTGTAATTCTAGGCCATCAAAGCGGATATTAGGTCACTATTCGGAGTTAAAGCCACCGATTTGAATTCTAGGCCGTCGTCCGACTTTTTAGGCCACCAGTTGGTTTCCTAGGTTATTATTTTCGATTCTAGGCCACGATTTGGACTTCTTGGTCCTCATGTAGGATTTCTTGGCCGCCAACTGGGAGCCTAGGCCATGATTTCGGTTTAAGGACGACTATTTGAGATTCTAGGTCATCAGTCGGAATCTTAGGCCACCGTTTGAAATAATAGGCTATTATTTGGGATTCTAGGCCACCATATAAAATTCCCCACTTGGTTCCCTAGGCCATGGTTCGAACTTCTAGGTCCTTATGTGGGATTTCCAGGCCACAAACTGGGAACCTAGGCCACCATTTCAGTTTTTGGGTGACCATTTGAGATTCTAGGCCACCAACAAAAAATGATTGCCTAGAAACTCAGAAAATGCAAACCCGCTCCACCGAACACTCACCAATATGTTCCTTCAACTTCCCAATCGTCGCCGTGATTTGTCCATTAATCTGTTGAGCATGAAACGTGTCATACTGTATTTTCAAATTCTTCGATTCATCCCTCTCAATCAACTCAATTGCCTCCTCGTAATTATTCAGATAATATCCTGGGATTGTGTATTTATTGATTGGTTCAATCAGGCAAATCAGTCCATGCTCCTTTAATTTACGAGATGCAAACAGCACATTTTCAGAGTAGATTTCGGAAGCATGGGTGAGATCGTCGTCGGTTTTTGGGATTCCAGCCATTACGTGGACTCTGGAAATTGGGATTTGGGTTTCTAGGCCAGAATTCGAAATTCTAGGCCATCAAATGAAATTCTAGGCCACCTAATTGATTTCTAGGACATTATTTGAAATTCTAGGCCACCAGTTGAAATTCTAGGCCATCGTATGGAATTCTAGGCTATCATTCGAAATTCTAGGCCATTAATTGAAATTCTAGGCCATTAATTGAAATTCTAGGCCATGATTTGAAATTCTAGGTTATCATTTGGAATTTTAGGCCATTATTTAGATTTCTTGGCCTTCATTTGAAGTGCTAGGTAATTTTTCGGATTCTAGGCCATCAGCTGGATTTCTAGGCCATTGTTTGAAATTCTAGGCCATCAAATGAAATTCTAGGCCATTATTTGAAATTCTAGACCACGATTTGCAACTCTAGGCCAGTAGCTGGAATTCTAGGCCATGATATGAAATTCTAGACCATCATTTGGAGTGCTAGGCCATCATTTGGAATTCTAGGCCATCATTGGGAATTCTAGGCTATCAAATGAAATTCTAGGCCACCATTTGAAATTCTAGGCCACTATTTGGATTTCTAGGCCATCATTTGAAATTCCAGGCCATCATTTAAAATTCGAGGCCATCATTTGGAATTCTAGGTCGTTCTTTCAGGTTCTAGGCTCTAATTCCTAGGTCCAAACCCGTTCAAGCTCCGCCCACTTACCGCGGACACCCCAGAGTCTTCGCATATTCGATGGCGGTATCCAAACTATTCCTGAACTCATCCTTCTGTGATTTCAACGAGGCAATTCCTCGGAATCCTTGATTCCAGTCTCCAGGAGGAGCATTTATCAGAGTGTGCTCCAATTGATGCTCATCAGCTGCCTCACGTAGTTTTCCGGCCGGCTCCGAGTACGGTATCGACACTTCCACCAATTTGAATCCGGCCGACGCCGCGGCGCCGTATCTGCAATGGAGCGTGTTTTCAAATAAGGACGTGATTTGTCGTGGTGTTAGGTTAGGTGTTTGCGGGCTTGACATTGTATTTTACGACAATTTGGGCTTTTATAGCAAATTTCGCAAGTTTTGGCATTGCAATCGTGCTCCATTGATAATTCCTGTGTTTTTGCCATAAAATGAAGTTTTTTGCGCGATTTTCATCAGCATTTTCTATGAAAAAGTGCAAAAAGACGCTTCAGGTTGATTTTTCTCAATAGAGCGCGTTTGAAATGTTATAAATCGAATTTTACAGTGAAAATTTGAGTTTTCTCTACATGCACGCTGTTTGCATCGTAGAAATTACAAATTTTCAGTTAAATTGTCGAAAAAAGGGGGAAAGCTTATCGAAATTTCGAAATTTATCGTTAAAAATTGTTTATTTCCGTAGAGCGCGCTTGCATTGCCTAAAACCTGAATTCCACCAGTCGATTGATTTTCATTAGCAGCAATTTGTCATTTTATCTTCGAATTCGTCTAAAATGGGCGTTTTGCCGGTGGAGCGCGCTTGCATTTTCGCAAAATGAGCAATACTGAATTTTCAGTTTAAATATCGGTTTTTCGCTGAATGAAAATATTATTCACCTTCGAATATTGATATTTTTCGTATTTTTCCGATTTTTCACCCATTTTTCAAACTTTCAGTGCGAAAAAAACCTAATTCTCGAAGGAGCGCATTTTCACCACTTCGGCAATTTTCAATTCTCCAACAAACCTCTGTAAAAGCGGCAAATTGGTGAACAGCATGTTCAGGTTGGCGGCCACATGATTTTTCGGCATTTTTCTGGAATTTCGCTGGAGAAAAAAAAATCGATAATTTGGAATTTATTTTTGAAAAAAAAAATGAAAATGAGGGAAAAAATTGGGGAAAAACACGGGAAATTAACAAAAAAAAAACGATGAGATCGTCTTGTTTATTTCTGTGAGAAGGGGGGAAAAATGAGAGAGAGCGAGAGAGTGGTGAGGGGTGAGAGGGGGAAAAGAAAAAGAGAGGGCAGAAGGGGGGGGGGGGTGGACAACAGGGTGCAGGACAACAACAGAGTTCAGTTGGACGGTTTGAGAGAAAAGAGAGGGAAAAAATGGTCAAGATCAGTGAAACAACACAGTCTACTGATAAAAGGGCATTCCCAAAAACTTTAAACCCTCCATAACTCCGCCCCCAACCGAGCTATCAAAAAATGCTCAACTACAAACTTGCTCAGTTTTCAATTCTACACATTTCTCTAGTTGACCATTTCTCTCTATCTCTACTCCCAACCAAGTTACATGCCCTTTTATTAGAGAGGTTCATTTACAAACTGCACACGATTTTCGGCAGATGATCGCTCGAACTTCCCGTCGTTGACAGTAGGAAAACAGGGACCAGAACCTGCATCGCCATGTTAAATCTTCGCAAATTTCATTGGTGGTCTGGAAAACGAGGGGGAACAAGCTGTAAGAGAGAGAGAGAACGCAGAGAAGCTAGAGTGCCCGGCTTCGCTGCGTCTCTCTTTCTTTCTGTCTCTGCGTTTCTTCCTTAATTCTATACCCTTGGAGAGGAATATGAGAGAGCGCAGAGAAGAGAGACACTCTCGTTTCGTCACTGCCATCCAACACTATGGAAACAGCGTTGAAGAGAGACGCAGAGAAGCAAGAGTGTCTGGTTTCTCTGCGCTCTCCATTTCTCTTGCGCTGCCTGCGTACGCGTTTTTTATGACTTCCCACAGACTGTACAAAAATAGGAGAGCGCAGAGAAGTAGACACTCTCGTTTCTCTGCGTCTCTTTACCTCAGAATCATGAGAGCAGCGGGGAAGAGAGACGCAGAGAAGCTAGAGTCTCTGTTTTCTCTGCGCTCTCACTTCCTCTTCCTAGAGAATGTGCAAATCTGGGAGAGCACAGAGAAGTCAGGAGCTCTATCTTCTCTGCACTCTCTCATACTTGACACTGTGGAGAAGTGAGAGAGCGCAGAGAAGCTAGAGAGAGAACGCAGGATGACAGAGTGTATGACTTCTCTGCGCTCTCTCATTTCTCTGTACTTATTTGAAGACGAGAGCGCAGAGTTGCCAGACATTCTCGTTTCTCTGCACTCTCGTATGACAGACGTTTCGGTGGGAAGCGAGAGAGTGCAGAGAAACCAGACTTTCTGACTTCTCTGCGTTTCATTTTTCCATCATTTTTCTCATAGGGGCTATAGACTATAACAATATAAGAGAACGCAAAGATGACACAGTGTCTGGCTTCTCTACGCTCTCTCATTTCTCTGTACTCAATTGAGGGCGAGAGCGCAGAGAAACCAGACTGTCTGACTCCTCTGCGTCTCTCTCCTCTGCGTCTCTCTCCTCTGCTTCTCCTTCCAGAGTCTTTTCCAAGCAAAAGAGAGCGCAGAGAAGCCAGACACTCTCGTTTCTCTGCGTCTCTTCTCTCTTCACAATGCAAAAAAAGCGAAAAAAGCAACAGAATAATTTATTATTAAGCACACACACAGAAACTGAAAATCATTCAAAAAAGTGAGAAAACCGGCAAAAAACTTAAAATGAAAACACGTTGTGAGATCACGGCAAACACACACAGGGATTACTGTAGAAGTGGATTACTGTAGAAATATTTGATCAACCGAAAATGCGAATCATCCGACGATTGTTAGTATTTGAAGAAGAAGAAGAAGGTAATCCCGCGTATCGAGACTGCAAAATCTGGGATTACTGTAAGAGAGGGGGTTATACACCGTAATAGAAGGGCGGAGAGACGCAGAGATGCTAGGCACTCTGGTTTCTCTGCGCTCTCTTTTTCTCTGTCTCTCCGTTTCTTCACTGTAGAGATGAGGGAGAGAGTGCAGAGAAACGAGGGTGTCTGGTTTCTCTGCGCTCTTTCTCACTCCGGCCGAGCGCGAGAAAGAAAGAGAGCGCAGAGAAACCAGACATTCTCGTTTCTCTGCGCTCTCTCATTATCTTCGTCTCTATTGTGTAAAGAGACGCAGAGAAACGAGAGTGTCTGGTGTGCCTGCGCTCTCAAGTTCTCAAAGTCTCTTCGAGGGAGTGAGAGAGCTCAGAGAAGCCAGACACTCTAGTTTCTCTGCGCGCTCTCTCTCTCTCCCTCTACTACACTAAGAGACGCAGAGAAACGAGAGTGTCTGGTGTCTCTGCACTCTGCGAGAAAGTAAAAGAGCGCAGAGAAACCAGACACTCTCACCAAGAGACGCAGAGAAGCTAGAGTGATGCCCTTCTATTAGAGGGTGGTGCGAGTGATGACACACGGTGAAAAAAACACGGCACACGGATTAATTTCAAAAAAACAAGAAAAAATTAAGTAAAAATACACTGCAAACACGCTCTACCGGTAATTCAAAGGGAGGTAGGTAGTCTGTGTTCAAACCTGAGGATGATTATTGACGATTGAGTTCGTGTTGATTTGATTGTTATTGTTATTATTGTTGTTGGTACTGGTGGAACCACCGGTCGCCGGACAATTGTACAATTTATTGATTTTTCGAACGTCCACGTCCGAGAATTTGACACGTTGACCCATTCGTTCGGAGCCGGACTGCAAATTATTTGGAATTATTTGGAATGCTGATTTTGAAACACGAGAAATATAAAATTTTTCAATTATTTGAAAATTTTCACTCGGCATTCGCGCTCCATTGAGAATGCTTGATTTTTCAGCGAATAATTCTCTATTTTGCTGATTTTTCTAGCTTCATGGCCTATTTCGCCAGCTTCTGTTGCTGGAAACCTCGAAAATACGTTTGAAGATCGATTTTTACGCTAGAGCGCGTTTACAGCGTTCGGATTCGAATTTTCGCGAGAAAACTGAAATTTTCATTCAAAAATTCGATTTTAGCGATAAGTTGCTCGATTTCTTCAATTTTGTCCGCGAAAATACTATTTTTCCGACAAAAATTGATTTGCGCAGTGGAGCGCGTTTGCACGGGGAAGAAAATGAATTTCGCCCCAACATTTGAATTTTAGCGTGAAATTACGAAAGTTTTGTTTGTTTTTTGCTGTTTTCTATCACAAAACTTCTCGAAAATCAGAAAATAATCGAAATTTTGAGTTTCATCAGTAAAAATTCAGGGTTTTTAATGGAGCGCGTTTCCTCTTCACGAAATCTAATTCTTTCTTCATTTTATTGGCAAAACTGCTTCATTTCATTTTTTTTCACTGAGTGTTTAGCGAAGTTTGCGGAAAAGTTCGAATTTTTGCTGAATAATTGAGTCTAATCGATTGAATTCAATGGAGCGCTCTTGCACAGAATTTGAACTTTGCGCAAAGTTATTTTAGCTCAAAGATCTATTGTTTTTCTAACAAAGTATTGATTTTGAGCTGAAATGTGTCAAAAATTCGAATTTTATCGATTAAAATTTAATTTTTCTCAATAGAGCGCGGTTGCATCGCAGTGAACCATATTTTCACGCGCAAATTGAAATTTCCGCAAAAAAAATCACTAATTTTACCTTCTTGGGGACCAATGTTTTCTTTCCGGATCCACTGAATGCATACGGTCCATAATGCATAATTGAAGCGTAGTCATAGGGTTCATCCAAGTGAGAAATCACATTTAAATTGTACTTTTCGAATTGATCATCAGCCCCATTCATCACATTCTGCCACACGACATCTATGTACGAGTCACGGTCTTGTCTGGAAGTATTCAGGTTTTTCCGGATGTCCAAGGTCATTTTTGGGATATCTAGGCCATAGTTAGGAGTTCTAGGCCACCGATTAGGAATTCTAGGCCATCATATGGTTTCCTATGCCACTATTTAGATTCCTAGGCCACCAGATCAAAAGTTAGGCCATAAATTCCAGCTGTTGGCCTTTGAATTCCAGATAATGACTTCCATGCATCCAGATATCCAGATGTCTGTCCATCTGTCTATCCGAATGTCCGGATGTCCACCATACCTGCTCTGTTCGTGGAAGAACCCAACAGCGTGCATCAATTCGTGTACAATGGTTCCAACCTGGATACATCCCGAATCCAGAGAAACTGGCTGCTTTCCACCGGTCCTGAAACACAAAAAAAACCTTTAATAGAAGGGCAGAAAAACATCCGGAAAGTGGAGAAATCCTGATATCTATACATCCAGACATCTGGATATCTAGAAGTCGGGACAGGAAACCAGACATTCAGACATCCGGACATTCAGACAACTTGACAACAGGATATCTGGACATCCGGACAAAGGGAAACCCAAGCATCTGGACATTCAGGTATGAGGATATCCAGACATCTGGATATCGGTACATCTTAAATCCTGGACACCCAGACACCTGGGTGCCAGGACATGCGGACATCTAGATAACCAGACATCCGGACATTCAGACACCGGCACAGATGAAAATCCGAACATCCAGAAATCGGGACATCCGGACAAACGGGAACTCAAGCATCTGGACATCCAGATATGCAGATATTCAGACAACCGGACAACTGGACATCCAGAAATCCGGATATCTGGACTTCCGAACATTGGAAAATCTGGACATCTGGACAAACGGGCATCCAAGAATCTGGACATCCAGGCATTTGGATATCTAGACATCCGGACATCTGGATTTTTGCAGATCCGGACAGCCGGGCATTTAGATAGCTGGATACCTGGTCATCTGGACGCTGGGATATCCAGACATCTGAACATCCGGACATCCGGACATCTGGACATCCAAACAGATTTCCAAAAAACTCACTTTCCGACCAAAGAATAGCATCCATCATCGGGATGAATCCATAGATAATCGTGATGTTTGACGGGGTCCCGGGCAACAAATTTGACACAAGTTTTCGTATGATATTCATTCATTGCATTCGCTATCACACTCCGGGCATAGGCACCGTATTGAGAAGACAAGGTGTACGGGATCTCACCGTTTGGCCAGCGTCTGGAAGAAGAATATTGGGGGATTGGGGATGGTGGTTGTTTGGGGATGTTGGACATCCGGACACCCAGAAATCCAGATGGACAGACATCTGGACACCTGGATTTTTCAACAGAAAGGCGCTATGATGACTAGATGTTTGGACACCTGGACACTCGGAAAGGCAGACATTCAGAAATACGGATATCCGGACATTTGGACACCTTTACATCTGGACTTCCTGACACACCGACATCCGGACAACTGGGCATCCGGACACATGGGTGCACAGACATTGGGATGCCTGAACATCCATAGTTGTGATGGGCCGGGCCGGGCCGGGCCCGTTCGGCCCGCTCGGCCCGCCAGTTACCGCGAAGTTTGAATTTGAATTTTCAAAATCGAAAAATCAGCTGATTTTTGCCTATTTTCTGTAAATTTTACATATTTTGCATGTTGGGAGTAGTTTGAGTGTTTGAATCACGAAACAGCCAAAAATTGGAAAAATTTTGAAAATTTTGTGTTTTTTTCATAATTTTGGGGTAAATTTTCGAAAATTTTTCTCGGTGCGGGCCGAGCGGGCCGGGCCCGCTTGGCCCGCGATTTCACAAGTATGTGAACATCTGAACATCCGGACTTCCGGACAAACCGACATCCAGGAACCTAATCGGAAAAGCTAGGTATTTGGATACCCGGACATTAGGACATCTGGACACCTAGACACCCGGACAGACAGACAATCGGAATTTCGGACACCGTGACGCTCAGACTATCGGACATCCGGAAATTCGGATATCGGGACTCCCAGATATCCAGGCACCCGGACATCCGGACACCAGGATGCTTGGAAATCCGGACATCCAGATACCTGGACATCCGTATAGACAGACTATCGGACACCCGGACACTCGGGTGACCGGTGGACTAGACATCCGAACACCCTAATATCTGAGCATCTGGATAAAAGGACATCCGGACACTCGGACACACAGATCACTCAACATCCGGATATTTGGAAATCCGGACATCCAGATACCTGGAAATCTGGATAGACAGACCAGCGGACACCCGGACACCTGGATAACCGGCGGACTTGAAAACTGGACGAGTGGACATCCGGATATCTAGATATCAGGACATGGGGACATCTGGACACCCAGATACCTGGACATCCGTATAGACAGACTACCGGACACCCGGACAGCTGGATAACCGGAGGACTAGGTAGTTAGAGACTTGGATATCCGGAAATCTGGAAATCAGGACATGTTGACATCTGGACATCCAGACGTTCGGACATTCAGAAACCGGAACATTCGGATGTTCAAGAAACCGGAGACTTTGACACGCAGGTAACCGGACAACTAGACATCCGGACATCCGGACCCTCGGACATCCGCCTATCCAGCAACACAGGCAGACTTTCTCTCTTACTCTCTCTCTCTCTCTCTCTCTCTCTCTCTCTCTCTCTCTCTCTCTCTCTCAATCCCCCTTACCTATACATCTGTCGAATGGCATTCCTTCCCAACTTGTTATTCTCCTCGACAAACTTCTTGGGACTCTCCAACAGAATGTCTCCTTCACTGTAATTTCCGATAGTAGGATCATCTTTCACTTTTATTCCCAATGTCTTCAAATCGTATCTCTCATGAAGGGTACTCTCGAAATCCGCATCATTCAGGGTCGTCTCGAATTCCGATTGCGACGGGTCGATGACCTGAAAGGATTACTGTAGGTACAGTAGATTTTTCAGGATTACTGTAAGAATTTCGAAGCTACCGTAATCCAAGATTACTGTAGCGTTTCTAGACCTGCCCAGTACTCAGGAAGACCCTCCGAGGATTACGGTAGGTACAGTAATCCTCGATTTTTTAGGAATACTGTAAGGACTGAATTTGAGGGATTACTGTAAGAATTTCGAAATTACCGTAATCTAGGATTACTGTAGCATTTCTAGACCTCAGGATGACCTTCCTAGGATTACTGTAGGATTACTGTAGACACTACAGTACTACTAGGATCGGGTTACTGTAGATGGATCTAGAAAATTTTTTTTGGGATGCTGTAGTAATTTTTGGGGAATAAGTCTGTCCGAAATCCTGGATGTCCAGATGTCCACAGATCATGGAGAAAGGATTACGGTGGGTACAGTAGATTTTCCAGGATTACTGTAAGAATTTTGAAGGTACCGTAATCTAGGATTACTGTAGCGCTTCTAGACCCGTCCAGTACTCAGGAAGACCCTCCGAGGATTACGGTAGGTACAGTAATCCTTGATGCTTTTGGATTACTGTAGGCGTTCAATTTGAGGGGTTACGGTAACAAATTCGGAACTACCGTAATCCTGGATTACTATCGCGCTTCTAGGCCTCTCCAGTACTCAGAAAAACCTTCCTAGGATGACTGTAGGATTACTGTAGAAAAAACTGCAGTATTACTAGGATCAGGTTACTGTAGTCGGATCTAGAATTTTTCTTTGAGATACTGTAGAATTTTTGGGAAAAAAGTCTGTTCGAAGATCGGAATGTCCGGATGTCCATTATCCAAAAATCTGTGTTTCCGTATATCCGGATGTCCGGGTTTCAAAAAATCTTTGCGTCCGGATGTCCGGATGTCCCCAGCTGGGGACCCTGAGTTTCTATGGCTTTTCTAGAACAAATTATTGTCTGTCCAGGCACCGATGTGTCCGGATGTCCGGATGGAAAAAATGGATTTTTAGCTCCTATCTATAGGTTCTAACGCCCCTAGATTCAATAACTATAAATTGTTGTCTGCTCGGGGGGGACCTGTATGTCCGGATGTCCAGTTTCCGGAATCTAAAATAATCAGAAGTCTCTAGATCACAATGCCGGTGTCTGTCTAAACACTTGTATGTCCGGATGTCCATTTCGACATCTGGACAAACCAGTATTCAGACAGACATAAAGAAAAAGAGGCTAATTATGTCTAGTCCGCTCTCATAAGGAAGGCAACAAAAATGAAAACCGGATAGCTGGAGCGCCGGAGGCGCGATTTCGAAAATTTCAAATTCCCGCCGAATCTGCCCTAGTAGAACTCACTAGATCAGAATGATAAAATCTCATATGTTGGACATCCGGACAACCAAGTATACAGACAGACAGGTGATTGTCTCTATTAAGTGATGTTTTTGCCCTCAAATAGCTTTCGGCAAAAAAAAGATGAAAACCAGACTGCCGAAGCGCCGGAGGCGCGGTTAAACATCTGGACAAACTTGTATACAGACAGAAATTAGTTAAAAAGGGTTATTGTATCTAACTAAGCCTTGTCTTCCGCTCTCAGACTGTAACTTCCGGCGGAAAAAGGAAACGAGCTGCCAATGCGCCGGAGGCGCGCGCGGTAATTCAAATTTCGGGAAAAAATATCACCGCTTTGAGGTTTCCACGCAGTTTCAAAAAATTCAAATTCCCGCCGAATCCCCCCCCTCCCCAAATATAACTAACCTGCTTATTAGTGATAACCGATGCGGCAAACGCCACCGAGAATAGAGTAGTCGCTGTCAAAAGTGTCCTCATAATGATGGTCCTGTGGTTCCGTCTTTCTATCCAATCATCCTTCCTTCGTTCCTTTATATAGTCCAGGGGTCCAGGGGTCCGCCGCCGCGTGCCGGTAAGATTAGCCGCTTCTTCCGCACGGAAACTGAACTAGACATGAGTAAGGGAGGGGGGAAAAAGTAAATGAACAAGACGGGAAGGGAAGGTTAGGTTTGTACTCGAATGGTCACTTCTTATTTGCTCTCTCTCTCAAACAATTGACCCTTAAGTTTTCCTCCGAAAGAAATGAATCATTTTGAAAGAGATCATTGCTTTCTCTTACCGGAAATGTCAATAAAGAACAATTGAATCAGAAAATTGTGAGAAAAAACCAAAAAAAAAAGGAAAAACTTGAAGAGGAAGTGGTGTGTTCTTTGAAAGTTTTTCCGTATGTATTACACTGAGCATGGTGGTGGTCAGTTACCTATTGTTCTCCCTGGTTATTTTTTTGAAAAAGTTTTCAACAGGCGGGTCAGTTTTTTTTTGTGCTAACTTTTTATTCAAAAAAATTATCCAACTACAAACTACAAAACTTTTAATTTGCAATAATTTGCCCTAAAATTGGAAAAAAAAGCGAATTTTGGGTCCCGCCAAGAAAAACTTTGAAATACCATATCTCAGTTAGTTTTTATCGGATGGTTTTAAGAAATACACCAAACGATTCAGCTTGTTAAGACGGTTCGAATGAGTATAATCATGACTATTTTTGAATTTTTTTACATTTTGGGTCTCACCGCGAAAATCTTCGAAACTTTGTATGTCAATTAATTTTGCTCCCACCATTTTGAAAAATGCACAATTCGAATCAGCTCATCGGGACGATTTGAATAATTATAATCATGTCTAGGTTTTGAAATCTTTTGATTTTTTTTTGGGTCCCGCAACGAAAATCTTCGAAATCTCTTATCTCGGTTAATTTCGCTCCAACCCTTTCAAAAAATCCACCATCCGATTCAGCTTGTTTAGACGGTTGAGTATAATCATTGCTATGTTTAGAACAAATTTTCATTTTTGGGTCCCGCATCGAAAATCTTCAAAACCTCATATCTCGTTTGATTTTGCCCCAAATTCTTCGAAAATTACACCATTAGAATCAGTTTTTCAAGGCGGTTTGAATGAGTATAATCATGAGTAGGTTTTGAAAATTTTTCTATTTTTGACCTATCATGCGCCTTTAAATTTTGAAGGAAATCACAGTATTGAAAAAAATGAATTTCCAGAACGCAATCATGATTATACTCATCCGAACCGCCTCTATGAGCTGAATCGAATGGTGTATTTTTCAAAAAGTTTGAAGCGAAATTGGTCGAGATATGGTATTTTGAATATTTTCGCTGCGGGACCCGAAAAGCAGAAATTTTCAAAAACTAGTCATGATTATACTCATTCGAATCGTCTTGCCAAGCTGATTCGAATGGTATATTTTTAAAGACTCAAATTTGAAAATAGACCGAGATACGGTTTGATTTTCGGGTCTCAATTCACATTATCAATAGAGCGCACTTGCTTCATAATTATCAAAATTTCAATTTTTTTCGGAAAATGTAAATTTATCAATGGAGAGCAGTTTTCTAAAAAAAAGTCGCCTCCAAAACTAATTTCCAGCGTTTTTTTTCTGAATTATCAATGGAGCGCACTTTCTTCAATTTTGAAAAATTTGGAAAAATTTAAAAAATTACCGTTTCTCCGCCAAAAAAAAACAGTAACTAGACTAGACAGTTAGTCAAAAAGTAAATGAAGAAGAACGGGAAATGGCAAAAAAGTAAGTTTCCACCCCTCTTGAAAAGGGGAAGAAGCGGTCAATTAGCCCCCTAAAAAGGCATTGTTCTCACCCCAACCAGTTTTCCCCTCAAGAGGGGAGGTCACCCCTTGACACTTTCAGTTTCTCCATTTTGAAACATTTCGTTTATTTATTTACAACTTCTTCAGAGTAAGGGGGAACATATGATGTAACGAATAGGGGCACACGGAGCTTTAAAGGAGGATCTATCAGCAACTACGCTCTATTGAGAATCTGACAATGGAGCGCAACTGCAGACATCGCCTCATTCCGGTTCATCGGGGGGTTAAAATAGAGAGAATTATTCGGAAAATCAGTAAAAAAAACAGAAGATTATTGAGGATATTAGAGGTAATTAGGGGGTAAGGGGGCGTGGTCAGGTAGGGGGACCCGTTGACACTTGAGAAAGAAAGGGGAAAACTAGACAGGTGTACAAGAGGGTTACGGTAGGGATAGTGGTGGCCTAGAATTCCAAAATTAGAAAATTTTTGATTAGTTTTTTGGAGCCAAAAAATCAGAAATCGCTACCGTAACCCAAAGAAAAAAATGACAAAAACTATAAGACATGGGATAAAAGAGGCAGGGACAAAGTGTACAGAAATATACAAAACAGTATACGGAGCATAAGGAGTGCAAATGCGCTCCATGGACAATTTCGCAGCAATGTTCAGTGGAGCGCAATCGCATACATAAAATGTTGGGTATACTGTGAAAAAAGGATTATTTATGAAAAAAAAATTAAAATTATTAGGCCGTCGTGGTGTGATCATCAGTATTCATCGTCATGGGGGCGGATCCAGCTGGATCCTTTTCGCTACTCGCTCGCCACGCCTTCCGGGATGGGACGAAGAGCTTCTCAGTTCCATCGATTCCCTCGGAATCCGATGACATGATAGCTGGGGTGGAGGAGGCGGCCGACGTCTTCTTCAGATGAGCAAATCTTCGGCCACGTGTACGACGTGGGAATGTCGCCGATTCTTGGAATCCTTGTGGATGAGCAGGAAGAGCAGAAGCACCGGATGTTGATGGTTGATTGTCGTCGACGACGGTGGCGTCGAATTCATGCACTGGTGAGCAACAGGCGTCGCGTTTACTGAAAAATTATTAGATTTAGACTGGATGAATAAGGAAAACGTGGCTTAGAAGTTCGGATAGTGGCCTAGAATTTCTAAAGATGGCCTAGAATTCCAAAAGATGTCTTAGAATTTCAAATGATGGCTCAGCGAATAGCTGCGAGGAAACAGCGGCGGAACGGAGGTGGAAGGACGGAGGGAACCATTAATAATACACATCTCCCATCTCTCCGATCAATTCCTTTGGAACGTTTGACGACTCGATGGAGACTTATTCATCTTTTGAATTCACTTGTTCATGGATTGCTGGAAATCACGCTTAAATGCATATAACCCAACCGTCTTCCCCCGAAAACTACGTGTTTCCAACACCGATGACCATTTTGATCCTGGCCTAATGTAGGACTGTAAATATGATTTGGACTTTTGTGACAGGATCTAAACTTTAACGTGCCTACGTGTACTTATTTTTCGCCCATGAAATCATACTTCTGATGGAAATCATTAACTCTGTTTGCTCTGGGATGAAGGACCATTTAGGGCTATTCCCGCGCACATGTGAAGGTTCACTCTATATATCAGTTAGACTCTAACGA